>MU277991.1:289721-589794 GCA_022385765.1 Trametes cingulata
TCCTCTGTGAACTGTTTCCCTTGATACTGGATTACTCGTTCGCATCTCAACTTCCAGATCAGGTACGTAGCTTCTGTCCACAGAGTCACCCATAGTGTCTCTGCGCTCGTTATCCTGTTCTCGCTACTGTCCTTGATTTGTATGCAGGCTGCTCCTATCGCTGTCCCCCAGCCTGGTTCCATCCACGGTCTGCCCGTGTCCCTCCACAGCTTTTCCAGCCTTGACCACACTTCTTTCCTCCCTACTGCCTCGCAGTGGAACAGGATGTGGTCCATAGTTTCCGTCGTCTGACAGACTTTGCAGGTCGCTCTCTCCATTTGGTCTGACATCCCTGTTCGCAGCCAGTGGGTGCCCACCATGAACGCGTCATGGGTCGCCTTCCATAGGTACTGTCTGCATTCTCGGGAAATTGCCGGATTCCTGAACGACTTCCAGATCTCCGCCTTCGTCACCTCTCTGCCGAACTCCTTCTCTACCCCCTCCCGGATCCACTGAAGGGTTCTCTCTGTTCGCGGTCTTTCTTTCACCGCTGTGTCTTTCGTTCTCCTGATCGCGCGGTACGCAAGCCTCTGTGTTATTTCCGACAACTTGGCTCCTGTTAATCTGTACTCTTCCGGTACTTCCAGGGCTTCCTCTCGGGCTCCCTCTTTGCTCGCTCCTTCTCCCGCCAGACGATCGGCGGCTTCATTCCCGGGGTGGCCACTATGGCCTTTGACCCATTTTACCGCTACTCCCGCTTTCCTTGCCCTCAGTGCTGCTAAGGTGAGTCTCGTTAGCGAGGCATTTTTCTGCATGATGTACCCTTGGTCCTCATGCTTCTGTCTCCGCTTCGTTAGCTCATCAATGACGAATTTTGAATCTGTGACCTGCAGTATCGTGCTGCTGGTTGGGACCAGTTTCGCTGCTAGGTACGTGGCGAACATCTCCCCCGTCTGGTTTGATTGGTGTAGTTGTGTTGGGAGCCTTTCGGCCCTGTTATACTGGTGTCCAGGTGTTATGTAGACCCCTGCCCCCGCTCGTGCTGTCCTCTCCCCATTGTTAATGCACAAACCGTCAGTTGCCACCTCCGTGAGCGTTCCATCGCTCTCCGGCCTATTCAGGAGTTTGCCTGGGTGCACTGGTTCCCTTCCGGTAAATATCCTAAACGACTCCGCTATTGGTCCCTTCACCGTGATGGATCTGTCGACCAGCGTCGCTTCCATTCCTTCGAGTGTTCTCGGGGCGGGGCCCCCTTCATAGTCCTCCTGGTGCTCACCCCTAGGATCCCATTTGGGGGGCAGGAGGTCAATAATTTTCTTGGCCCTCGTGTAGCAGCGGTGTGGGTTCGCGCATCCATCTTCCACTATCCTCTTCTCACATTTCACGCACGTGCACCATTGGTGGGGTCTGTGTCCCGATTCCAGGAGTACCCCTACGAACGCTTCAAAGTCTCCAACTGTGAGCAGGTTATGGTTCCTCCTCAGGCAGTGAGTTACCGCTGACCTAATAGAGAGTTTCCTCATCGCGTTTCAGTTTGTGTGGGCATGGTCCCACATCGGCATCGCCCGCAGAATCGTTCTCGAGAAAGCCAAGCCTTCCTGCCTTAGGCCGAACTGTTGCGCAGTTTTGTTCAAGGCAGCTAGCTCCTTGTTCAGTGCTCTGGTCTTCGGGGACCAGTGCTGGAGAAAGTGGTTGGTTCTCAGGTCTCTGTCCCTCGGGTTGACGTCTTTCGGGACACACCGTGCATACAGATCATCCGCAACACTTGCCCATAGCGGGCGTTTACTACCAACCATCAGGTACGCCCTCAGCCACATCACATCTATCGCTTCGTTCCTCGACACAAGGTCCAGGATGCCCAACCCTCCCTCCTCAACTGGGAGGTGTACATGCTCCATCGCGACTGGTACGTGGGTCTTGCTGTCCCACAGGTAGTCTCTAATGATCTTCGTGAAACGCTTGCATACCGGGTCTGGCATTCTCTGGACATTCGTCATGAACTGGGTCATGCCACCTACAATCATCTGGACGACGTGCTTCTTTCCTTCCAGCGTACTGGTTCCCTGTTTCCAGTTCGCAAGGGTCTTCTCTACTTTCTCAAGTCTAGGTGTCCAGACTCCACACTGGTCCGCCTTATTACCGAAGAAGCCGCCTAGGATTCTCACCGCTTCGCCTTCTCCGACGAAGTGGACGCCTCGGGGGTAGTTGTTCCATTTTCCCACAGTCCGGTACGTTTGCACCATCTCTTTCCTGTACTCCGTCGTTCCTATCGGTAGAAGCGGACGTTTTGCGAAGCCAGGCTTGAAGGTGCTTCGACTTGAATCGCATCCCCCTTCACCCGCAGTCTCTCGCTGCAACATAGCTAACTGTAGAGAGCTTGCGAGGGATAAGCTCGAAATTCTTGGGGTTCTTGACTGCTACGCCATGGCAGTTGCAGGAGACCGCTGAGTCTGGAATTCTTCAGCGGCAGCATCTCAGAACGAAGGCTTGAAGTACTTCCGTTGCATACCGCCGGCGGGCTTGCATTCCTCTGGATATCTCCGTGCTCTGAGAACTACTCGGGAAAGCCCGGACTGTTCGCCAACGCTGTACGCTCTTCTCAGCTGCTCCCTTCATATTCCGGGATAATGGCGAAGCGTTCTCTTATGCCACGTTTTCGCTGCACATGCGGATAATGTCCGGTTGATCTCGCAGACCATGGCTTCCAACACTCTCACATACACGCTCCAGATGTACGCATACTGGAGCGACGTCTCTTTCCTGTTTAGCGGTGGGGAGGAAATGTTGCCGGTCGCACGAGCTCAGCACGACGTCCGTCGTCCTTTCTGATTGTTTCCCCCGTTCAAATCAAGCAGAACCCTCCCATCGAGATGCCCGCGGCTCTCATCGCCTTGACGGGACCAGGGAGGCCGGGCTCGCCCAGCCACCCTACCACCAAAAATGTAGGTATGTGCTGCACAGTCCTGATGATCAATGGTGGCGTTTTGTTCACAGCACATTGCAGTCCATTATGAGCACATCAGCTCCACGCCGCCGCCCATCTGAGGTACCGCACACACGGTGCAATCCATTCCGCACGTACGTGAAGCGTATGCTTCCGCTCGCGTGGAGACAGGAACCGGGGCCTGAGCGACCTCCGCGCTACGTCCGACAGCCCATCAAGAGAATCCCGTCCCTCGCTCGTCTCCCCGAGCGCCTCAGAACGCGTCCCCATACTACATGCATAATTCTCCCGCCACCCAGGCCGCGCTCGGGTGCTGACAGACGCCGTCACATTCTTGCCTTCGTTGCAGATCTTCCACGAGCACAGATAGATGTGCCCTGACGGTCGTCGTGTTACCCGTCGCCCATAAAATGGGTTCCCGTTGGCTCGTGCCGCCGGATGCCCTCGCGCCCAGCCTGCTAAGCATCTAACCGCTCATTCGTCTCTATGTCCTCACCGATGGCTTCCGCCGCGCCCAACGCTACTGTTGGGGGCCCGCTTGCTGCGCTGCCCAAGCTGCCGTCTCTCGACAATACATTCGGCGCACTCCTCCTCGGGAGCTTCGTGGGTCTCATGTAAGTTTCTCGTACGGCGCGCCTCCAGATGTTCTAACTCCCAGGATTCACAGACAATACGGCTGGACCGCAAACCAATGCTACACCTACTTCCGCACTTACCCTAAGGATAGGTGGATCCTGAAGGGTCTGGTGAGTATGAAGTGCACGTCCCCCGACGTATTGCTCAACGCGTCCACAGGTGACTGCAGTCCTGTAGGTCCAATCGCTTCGACAGCTGACTTCACTGTCGCTGAGAAAGTGCGACAGTGTCCTGGAGACACTCCACAGTGCTCTGTGCATGCACATATGGTGAACTGCGTCTTTCCTCCGCTCACGCGACGCCCAACTAACGCGGCCGCGCGCAGCTACTACTATCTCACCACAAACTATTTCAATCCTCCTGCGCTGCAGACAGGCGTTTGGTGAGTATTCGATATTACTCTGAGCCCCGCGGAGATTGTGAGACCGTTGTTGCCAGGTCTATCAACGTAAGTCCTGCCCTCGAATCCCCTGTGGCGCGTGCAGTGGACTTTGAGTTCTGACATGGCAATGCCAGCTCCTGGGCGTCGTGACCGTACGTGCTCCTGATCATCGTCCTCCCAAAGGGAGGTGTTATACAGCCGCTGACCGCGATCTACCCGCAGGGTGCCGTGATTCTCGCATCCCAGAGGTGAGTGCACTTGTGCTTGATTGCTTCTGGCCCAGAGGCTTGACGAACTCAATACGGCTTTCAGCTTCTTCCTGCGGCGCGTCTATCTGAGTGAGTTACGTCTTGCTAGCATAGCGCACCTATGACGTTAACAGTTGCCAGTTGGACGCCAGTTCAGGCCCTTGGTAGCTCTCGCTGTGAGTTTTAATCTTTGCCATATGATGTCCGCCCTCGCTCATGCGGTCTCAGGCGGTATTACTGTTCGGCGAGTTCGGTGAGCGAGCAAGCATTCCTCCTCTGTGTGCATCCATTCACGATTTTCGCATCTGTCTAACCAGGGTTCGCAACCGGTAAGCTGTTCCATGGCCCACCGCTCAGTCGAATGAGTCTGACCGATGCGGTATCCTGCAATAGCTGTCACGATTGATACGTTCGTAACCTTCCACCACCTCGTTCACCATGCCTCGACGTACTCACAACTTGGGCAGCTTCGTGCACCCCACTTTGCACAACTCGAACCAAGCAGTGAGTGCCGACCTCCATTCGCTTCACCGCCCGCCGGCCTCGGGCTTGGCGTCCGAACGCGTCCCTGACGAGCGAATTTGCGCCGCAGTGGATGAACTCCGCGGGAGTCGGGATGGCCGTACTAGCCGACACGATTCTCACCGCCGCGCTCATCTTCAGTCTGCACCGGAGCCGGACGGGCATCAGACGGTCGGTCCCTCACGGAGCCCTTGCGCTGCGCTGCACCGGCAGGCCCTGATCAGCAAATGCAGGACGGACTCGATCATCGACCTGTTGATCATGTATGCCATCAACACTGGTGAGTCGGCGTCTCAGGGGTGGGGTAAATGAAGGGTTCTCACGTCTTTCTAGGGCTTGTCACCGGGTACGTCGTCCGCCAGAACCACGGGGTCGCGCGCAATGTCGGGCTGAATGAGGTTCGTTGAACGCCAGCATCATGAACCTGCTCTCGCTTGTCTTCGTAAGTTCCGCCATCATGTCACGTCCATCGCTACGAGTACTCACGTCGATCGTCGCCAGGCGCTCGCGATGCCAAACAATCTTATCTATGCTGGGATTGTGATCGTCGCCACAAAGCGTACGCCCTACTACATACCTCGCTTAAAGTTCTACCCCTGACCTCGAGACTGGATGCAGTATACGCGAACTCCATGATGGCAGTGTGAGCGCGCTCTACATCCGATAACCGTCATGCAAACACGGTAACTCACACTCCACGGTGCAGCCTCAACTCCCGTCGCTCCTTGCAGGAGCAAGGCTCCGGCTACGTCCACACGACATCCTACGACATGTCCGCGATCCACCGCCAGCGCGCCGCCGCCTCACGGTCAGAACGGTGGAACGTCCCTACGGTCAGAACCCTTGTGCTTCGAGCTACCGCCAAAAATACCTGCTCACTCCGCGTCGTATCTCATAGGACACGCCAGCGGCCCCAACAGTGATCGATATCAAGGTGACCCGGGAGACGATGCGGTCGGACCCCATGGCGAGCATGGAGGTCTTCGAGGAGTCGAAGATGTCGGCAGGAGAGGCGGTCTGATATGGAATGGCGGGGCCAGGCTACTGCTAGAACTAAATGTGAAGTTCCACCACGCTCCTTGTATTTCTCCCTGTAGACTCTCGCGCCGAATCTCTATTGTATAGATAGAACACTAGTACTCACTGGCAGACTCCGAGAGAAACCTGCTGCCCGCCATCGGGAAGGTTCGTCCTCTTTCTTACTGTGACCGAGTCGACCATGCCGGGCCGCGCGCGTCATGACGTCGGCGCGCGCGTCGCGCGTATGCGAGCATGCAGCAGACGCCCGCGCTCGCCCGTACCTCCTCCGACATTACCACCATGTTGTCCTCCATCTCCCGTCTCGCTCGATGTTCGCGGGTGCCTTCAATCACAAGGATACCTGCACGGAGCCCACGCCTTGCCATACCACCAAGTAGGCCGTACAACAATTTCCCGGGAGGGCCGCCGCGACCTCCGCGATATGTGCGGTTCGACTCTGAAGGGCCCAAGGGCGGCCGGCACAATCCATGGGACGTCAGGACGTGGGACAAGTCCTCGCAAATTATGGCAGGCTTAGGTGCGTTTGCGGTGACGTACTATGTAATGCAGTACGTAGGTGTCCAGACATTACCATGCGACCGAGCGGGAAAGGTCTGACACTACTCTGCTATGGCGTGAAGTCTTGAACAAGTGCCCGAGACGGGACGCTGGCGATTCATGGACATCAGCCCAAAATATGAAGCAACGGTGCGTGGCAGCTACGACGAATGCGGAGGGGAGGGGGGCTGAACCGGCCCAGCTGGCAGAAGTTGCGCACCAGGAACTACTACAGCAGTTCAAGGGCAAGGTCCTTCCTCCACACCACCCGCTCACCCGCCACATTCGCCGCGTAGTCACGCGCATCCTAGAGGCAAACAACCTGGGCACCCTGGAGGCGCCAGAGGTGCATTCCCGCCTGTTGCCGGCGGCGGACGTCTGGAGTGCGAGCGAGGTAGACCGCGTTCGACCGGAAGTGGGAGGGAGGGAATGGCACCTGTTCGTTGTGAATGACGACTCCGTGGTGAACGCGATGGCGTCCTTTGGTGAGCATATGGCGCACCTCCGTGCGGCGAAGGGTGTTCTTACGCTGGGAGTGCAGGCGACATCGTGGTGTTCACCGGTATCCTGCCTGTCGCGAAGGACGAGAATGGCCTCGCGGCAGTCCTCGGGCACGGTGAGCAGCACAGCACTTTAGCAGCCGTTCCCGTCTAACGCTGGAGCAGAGATCGGACATGCAGGTTCGTCTGTCCAGCCAGAGTTTGATTTCAAGGTCCTATAACGCGTCCATGACAGTCGCGCGTCATGCGTCTGAGCGCTACTCAAGCATGAAGGTCTTCATCCTCCTGGCGATGCTGATCGACCTCCTCGGCTTCCCCCTCTCTGGGTTCCTAGCGCGGGTCCTGTACGACCTGCCCAACTCCAGGGCGCAGGAGCTCGAAGGTCAGTCGCTGTACCCATATGGGATCACCGTTGGCTTATGCCCGAATGCAGCTGATAAAATTGGCTTGCGCCTCTCGGCCCGAGCCTGCTTCGATCCCCAAGCCGTCCCAGAGTGAGTACCCGTGCCTGCATGTCTGTCGACTCGCTGCTCACAGAGCACGGCCGTCTCGCAGGATGTTCAAGCGCCTCGGCCGCCTAGAAGCGGCGCACAGCAGCGGACGCATCGACTTCCTCGCGACGCATCCTGCGTCCGAGAAGCGCTCCAAGGTAACGCATCCCGCAGAGCGTTCGCAGTGCGCTCTCACTCACCCGCCGCGTGTTCCAGCTCCTGCAAGAGATGCTTCCGGAGGCGTACGCGGTGCAGGCGGCGAGCCCCATGTGCGGCGCGACCGCGGACCATATGGCGCAGTTCCGGGACACTTGGCTGGGCGCGCTGGACCCCGATCGTATGTCAGAGGTCCGGTGGTCATAGTCCCTCAGGCAGGGCATTCAGCTGGGTGCTGGGTGCTGGGTGTTCGTCGATATTGCCGTAGTAGCGTCAACAGTACATGCATACAATGTTTCCTTTCCCTGAGCTCACGCACCCGTGGTGAATGGTGTCGATTGGACAGTAAGGTGACACTCGGACGCGACTGACCGCAGAGGTACGCGCGATGGGTCCGGATTCGACTCGAGCGAATGCCAAACGACACATACATCGAAGTGATTCCGAGCTGGCAGCAGACCGGAAGATGCTCGGACTTCTAACTGGATAACACGACTCCAGGGAGAACACATACGGCCGGACGCCAAAGGGTAGACCGTCTAGTACAGGAAGAGAGAGCAATCCGCTACACACCAACGGATATATATACATGGTCTATCGAGCGATAACAGGGGAAAACAGAGTCAGGACCGGTCCGAGGGGTCGTGACGCATAACAATCGTATGCGAAGAGAGGAGACTAAGAGAGGGAATCACGGCGATACAAGGGCAAGGAGAACAAATACGAGGACGCGAACAACACGAGCACGTACACAGACGACATGGAACGAGAATGGATAACAGGCAGGCAGGCGACGACAGTGAAAGGCGAGAGCACCGCGACACAAGGGTCCGTGACGCACGACAGGAGCAAGCAGAGACCCACGGGGCGACTTGGGCGACAACAAGGCGAGCCAGAGACAAACACCGGGCGGCCGTGAGGCGTCCCGCACGCAGGCGGGTGCAGGACGTCACCACGCTGGACGGATGTGCACTGGTGCAGGAGCGAACGCGTGTGGCTCATGCAGCCACGCGCGCTCAGCTGTCGCTCTGTTCCTCCGCCGAGCTACGCTCGTCCGAGGACGAGCCCCCACGAAGCCCCGCATCGCGGCGAGACGAGGTGCTCGCCCTCCGCGCGCCAGCGTGCGACGTCGCGGCACTGGCAGTGGCTGTCGCACCCTCCGCCGCGCGGTCGGCTCCGGCACGCACTGCGTCTGCGTCGCCGCCGGTCTTGCGCCGCTTGCGGTCGGACTCGCGCAGGTTCACGCGGACCCCGTGCCGCGCGAGGAGCTGGGCCGCAGGGGCGTCAACACAGCGTTCCGTCAGGGGAGCGCGGGGAGAGAGGCAGGGGACCTGCCTTGGTGAGCTCGGTCGAGACGCGCAGCCCGGGGAAGTCCTTCGTCGCGTAGACGCGGAACGCGCCCCCGAAGCACTCGGCGAGGACGGGCGTGCACGGCGGCGTGCTCCTCGTGTGCGAGAACGCGCTGAAGACGCGGTAGCGCAGCACGAACGTGCCTTCCATCCTCACGGCGAGGTCCTGCGCGCGCGCTATGAGTGAGTGCGCGCCCGACGGCAGGAGGGGAACGACGGGGACACGCACGGAGAACACGAACATGGCGGCCGTCTTCTCCCTGTAGGGCACTGTAGAGCACGGGATGAACGTCGCGCCGGAGAGCATGATCGTGCACTTTGAGTGCTCGGCGATGGGGTACGTCCCGTACCACGCGACGACGTCGTCGACTACAGGAGCGATATATTGCGCGTGCGCTGGCTCGTACGGGAGCACCAGCGCCAGATCCTGGAAACGCGGAAGTATAGTGGGCGAGGCAGACATGGTGGTGAATGGGCCTGGGTGTACGGGTGGTGCAGAAGGCGAGGATGCCAGCTGCATGTATGCGCCTGGCCCAAGCGTTGACACAGGGGCATGCATCTGCGGAGAATGCGCCTGCGTGGCTGGCGAGGTGTATCCACCCTGAGCGGATTGCAAGGGTGGTGCCATCGCGGCGGAATGAAAGGGGGGAAAGTCGCTGCCGGCCAAAGACATTTGCGCATGCGACCCCGCAAGCCCTGTCACCTGTATAGGCGGCAGCGTGGACGATAGCGTACTGGTGAAGCCATAGAGCTTATGCTTTCGCTCGGGCTCGGGCTCATACCGGCTGGGCACCGGGAAGAGATCGACATGGCAGACCGCCCCAAGGGCCTGATGTGTCAAAGGATTAAGATGCAAGGACCAACATCGGGTGACGAGCAGGTACTCACGAGTTGCTCGGGGTCGATCTCTTGCTCGACGAGCCGGCCAAGGCCTCTGTGAAATACTTCGTAGAAGCGGCACACGGCTACGGGTGGGGGGTCAAGCGGGCGCTTGTCCTTTCGCGCGTATCTTCAGAGCGAGTGAAGAGAGGGGTGCGATGCAACGCGGATGATAGCGCGAGCCATTCGGACGAGAGTGCAGAACGCGTTCAGAACAAACGCGCGGGGTGGCTTGTGACATGCGTACTTGCGGCCCAGATCTGCCTTCTGAATTTCCTCGAGCTCAACGCGGATCGTCCGTCCGGCGAACAAGCCGCTCGAGATGGCAACTGGCTCGCCGATGGCGGAGGGCACAGAGTGCGGCCGCTGCGACGGTGGAGGGCGTTGGTAGTGAGCACCGCCAGGCTTGATTGAATGGGGAAGAGGAGGTACGTACCGGATAGTGGTCGCTGTGTGAGGCTGAGGATGGGCCCGCGCTCGCCATTGCTGGCAACGGCCGCCTGTGTGGGGGGCCTGAGCGAGGACTCGTTCCGGGACTTTGGCGGGCAACCCCCGCCCTCGCTCAGCGCCAATCCGCATGCTGTAACTACGAGCTCTAGGCTTTGTCTATTAGGGCCTGGCTCCTTGGGATTGGAATACACTCCGTGAGCTGCTGCAGGACCGTCAGACGCACGTGTAGAAGCGGGAAGGTTGTGTGAGCACAACAATTCATGAAGGGACTGCTCCTCAGTTCCCGTTGCAGAGACCCAAAAAGTTCCGACACGGGGAATCGAACCCCGGGCTATCGCGTGAGAGGCGATAATGTTAGCCACTACACCATATCGGATTGATATAGAGGGGATTGTTAATTGTGATAAAGCGTAGACGCTGATCCCTTCAATCCAGTACTTACGCTCTTCAGCCTTCCTCTCGAAGCTTGTCTCAGGCTTCAACGGATATAACGCCTCAGCGATGCCTCGACCACCTTCCCCGTCAATACCGGAAAAAGAGTTCGTCTATGGCGCGCTGAAGCAGTCGCTACGCCTTGATGGCCGATCCATGCTCGAGATGCGCACCCCGACGCTCACGTTCGGCTCAGAGCTCGGATGGGTCGAATGCGCCATGGGCAAAACACGGTATGTCGCCCTGTGTACTGCTTCGCGAACTTAGGCTCACACGCATATGTGTGCGCAGAGTGCTCGCGCAGATCGACGGGAAGATGGTGAAGCCTCCACCGGAACGGCCGCTCGAGGGCATCATCACCATCCACTCCGAGCTCTCGTCCATGGCGTCCAACGAGTTCGAACCCGGCCGGTAGGTACGTGCATCCCTCGCGACGCCTGCTCCTCGCCTCATCGTGTTCGCCGCGGTAGCGCATCCGACCAGGAAGTCACGATCACGCGCATGCTGGACAAGGTCCTCCGCCGGAGTGACGCGGTGGACAAGGAGAGCTTGTGCGTGCTTGCCGGGCAGAGGGTGCGTCTCTTCTTCCAACGCGCATGAGGCGGAGGCTGATGATGACCGGGACAGGTATGGCACATCCGTCTGACGATCCACGTCCTGTCCGATGCAGGCAACATGCTCGACTGCGCATGTCTCGCGGGCATCGTTGCGCTCAAGCACTTCCGGAGACCAGAAGTCGAAGTCGTCGGGGACGAGATCACCATCGTATGTCCTACCCTGGTTGCCTGCTCTAGTGCATTGCTCACTCTAGCGGAACCACTCAGCACCACCCCCTTGAGCGCGCTCCCGTCCCGCTCTCGATGCATCACACGCCCTTTTGCCTCACCTTCGCCTTCTTCCCGGATCCTTCCACCCCACCACTGCTCGATCCTTCACACCTCGAGGAGACGCTCAGCGCTGGCCTGCTGTCCGTCGCTCTGAACGCGCAGCGCGAACTCTGTGTCGTGCAGAAGGCCGGCGGCGTTCCCCTCGCGCCGGAGGACGTGCTCAAGATCATGGATATCGCTGTGCAGAAGGCGCGGGAGCTCGATAAGATCGTCGAGGAGGCGTTGAAGGAGGACTGGGCGGGGCGGAATGTCGAGGTGCGATGAAGCTTCTGTCGTGCTGCAGCGTTTCTCGTGGGCGAGTGCCTCTAGGATGAGGCGCAAAAGTATCTTCGATTGTACAACTAGCCTATATGTATCCTATCCACCGGGACTCTCGAGACCCGTTCCATTGCAAGAAAGACTGTGCTCTAGAAGGAGTGTTTGTGTCGGAACCCGCGCTGGCCCCGTAAAGTGCTAGTCCGAAAGAGGAGAGGCTCCCGGCCCCTCACAAAGCCGCCATGCAACGACTCTCGGGTATATGCCCTATCCGGCATCCCACATACACGCTCAGTGCAAGTCCAAAAATCGGTACGGCGGAGGCATCTGCAGGTCCGCGTACGCCTCCACCTGCTGGAACTCAGCACGGTCCCTGTTGGAGTTGACTCGCGCGGAGGGAATGCTCGACGGGACCGGCGAGCCCACAACTTGCAGGCGCGTGCGCGTCCGGTCGTGCGTCGGCTCGGGCGGCCACGGCGAGGTGGGAGAGTCGGGCGCGGTCGCCGCGACGGACGCATACCCTGCCATGTCCGGACCCGACACGAGGGTGCTGGACGCGCGGCGCCCCACGATCGTCTCCCGGCGGAGAGGCTCCAACCTGCGGGATGCGCTCGCAGCTTGCGGGGCGGCGCCCGCGCCCTCGACGAGCTGGCGCTTTTCCGAGAGTCTGCCGAGTTGGACGTATCGCGACAGAGATTCGTGCGCCGCCGGGCTGGTAGTGGGGCTCGCAGCGTTTTGCGGGAAGAGCGTGGCAGTCGACCCTGCGCTGCTCGGAGGGGCGGGGGCGAGGAAGGGCCGCGCGACGATTTCGTCCACACGCCGCGCAGTACGCCGGGAGTAGACAACGCAGAGGCGCCAGAGGAGGATGGCGAGGAGGAACACGCCGAGCGAGCCGAACGCCGCGGCGAATATGAGTGTGCTATGTGCGGATGTGCTGTGGGTGAGGGGAAGTCGGGTGAGCGAGACGATCAGCGTTGCATGGGCACAGGCTCGTACCCATTAGAGCTTTGGCCGTTGCCGCTACTACATGTAGCCCGGCGTTAGGCTCACTATGAGGTTTGCGCTAAGGAAATATGGCGACTCACCCTGGCGTCGGAAGTGCGTCCCTATCCACAGCTCCGAACACACCCATATTCGAGATGCTCATCTTCGTAGCCCCCGCGGTGGCATTCCCCACGCTCGACACCGGGTTGTTCTCCACCCAGATCGTGTGGGGCCCGCCAAAGAGCCCGGTCTTCACGAAAAGCAGCGTCGAGCGGTTCACAAGCGAACCTTGGATGCCGTTGTTCGGCGTGAGCGGGGGGTACGTCTCCGAGTCGAGGGTCACGCTGAAGGGGGCCGAGTTGGCATCGACTAGGCCGTAGATCGATATGCCTGTCCCTGATAGAGAATGAGCGAGGTGGGAGCAAGGCATTCCCCTTCCGTATGCGTACCCTGAGGAGAGGTAGTCAGGCGATACTGATCCTGTAATACAATATACGGATCCGACGTACTGTGAAATTCAAACCCATCGCGCCCGAGCTGAGCGATGTTGTGCTACAAGGCACCCGTCAATAGACCGTCTGGCAGATCGTTGCTCACGCCCAGGAACCTACTGGGAGACGGCATCGACTTGCCACACGCTTGCTCCCTTAGGCGTCCACCTGCAGAGTGAGCTATTATGGTCTATCACATCCACAGCGCCAGATTCGCTCTGAAACGTCAGCTGAACATGCGAGGTGGTCAGCGTGTGCTCGAAGGGGTCTTTGCGGCGACTGAAGACATACGTAGCCGATATCGAGTACAGGGCGAGATGGATCGTGGCCACTGTTCGTGATACGGAGGTGGTGCTGGCCTGCGGCTAGATCCGGCGCACTGAAGAGCACATAGTCGAACCGCTCTTCATCTCCAGCGTACCCGTTGTGCACGGTCGCGTTTCCGTCGAGCGTCACTGTGTATGGGCCAAGCCACTGCCTGTACCCGCCATAGACCCTGGGAATCAAGCGGCGTGAGCGTTAGTCCCGGGCCCGGGCGCACACACGACGGAGGAGTGCATACCATACACCTGCGAAGAGCTCCGTGAACACGCGGCGCGACGTCACACAGAGTAAGACTTCGCAAGCTCACCTTGACCCCACCACGAGAACGTCATGCTAGCACTCCCGCTCACTGTCGCATTGGTAGCATGGTAGCTTGTCTCGGGGTAAGCGACCTGAGCGGCGTCAGTGCGCTCCTCGGGCATGTACATCTAGCGTGCATGACACACCAAAGCTTGGTCCGACTGGGGTGTCGGCTCGTACCAGGCGCTCCGCGGGATATAGTTCAGAAGCGGGCTTATGTGCGAGACGGTGGTGTTGACCGGCATTCTAGCTGGCCAAGCTACTCGCAGACCGCTCAGGGATGCGGGGAGGGGGATAGACCTGAGGTGTAGCAGTGGTTTTCGTCGCGAGGGGCAAGGCGGGTCGAGCAGACGTAGTGGAAGTTCGAGGAGTCGACGTCGCCGCCGGCCACCTAGAATGACTGCAATGACAGGACAGACACAGCATCGCGAAGATGGGCAGGTATGATGTTCTGCCATCCATCATCAATGTCCTGCACCCAAGCGGACAGACAGCGTTCAGCGCGCAAGTGGGAGGAGAAAGGGAAGATGGCGGACGTGTCATAAATTGGGATGACAGATCTCGCGCACGTTGCGGGGACCGCGGTGTCCTACTCAGCTATGTCGTGAACCAAAACATATCTCGGTCAGTTTGCGATAGGATTAGAGCCAAGGTGTTACCCGCGCGGGGGAAGAGTGCGCCAGCGAATGCCTCGGACGCCTCGAGGCTCTTGGGCGCAACAACTACGTTTGGCAGGACGCCTGCGCAGAATGGATAGAAGCATGCCTGCGAGATCCGGTGAGACAGGCTGTGGCAACCCTGTACTGGATGCGGCAGGCAACTTTCTCCCGTACCACCTCCTCCATCTCGTACCTGATGCTCCTATCTGCACCTATCTTTTCTGGAGTGGCTAGCGACCCGTTCAAACTCACAGCTACTTACAGGCGTATGCGGCCGGCATTCATTGCTCGAGCCTCAGTCTGGCGTCGATCTATGGGAAAGCTCGCGCTCGGAGGCTCTTCAGAGGGGAATCGAGCAGCGTGCACGGACATTGGGTGGGCATCGTATCTCGGAGTTAGGTGGGCGAGTCAGCTCTTTGCAGCAGTTATATACTACCGTTTGACGACCTCTCACCGTTCTTCCCAGGGATGCTGGAAGCGCATTGACTGATTTCAAGCTTGTCTGCCCCATGCCGTAAAGGACGCTCGGTAAACTGGTGTGCTGCCAGCAGCTGATGACGCACCCTCGACCTCATGTCTCTCTACCTTCTCGTTGACTTCGACAAACCAAACAACTTTCAGCCCGAGAGCCTCAATGTTGTTCAAGCTGTGTCGTGATCCCGCGATCGGGCTAAAGGCGGCATCAATCTTATCTCGTGCGTTTGATCATCACCATCGCTCGCGGATCTCAAAACGCTCACCGGTCTTCGACGAGTTCAGTTTTCGTCCACCCCCGCGGCCTGGGAGTCTTGAGACAGGAAGACAGATGCAGATTGCGTTGGTAACGGCGCGGGGGGAAATTAGACGGAGATGCACACGCACTCTGACTGCGAGAGCGCGTCCTGGGTGCCTGCACATCGTCCGCGCAGCCAGGCATGACGTCCGAGGGCGGGCGCATGAACGATAACGAGCACCGTGACCCCGCCGGCCGCCCCGCCTGAGCACAAGTTCCGAGCGTGGCATCGGCGTCGGGGGTCACAGACTCGGGGGACAGTCGGTGCGGGCGAGGGAGTCGCTGGCAGCCCGCTAACGGTATTGCCGACGCTTCTCGGGCGGCGTGTGGGCAGAACATTGACGAGCCCTCTTTCCTCCCCGCACCACCACCACCTCCACCAACTCACCCAGAGGCCCTCTTGAGAGGCCCATACATGTCCTCCCTGCCCTCGCTCTCTCCTCCTTTCCCTCCCCGCCACTGACCGCCATGTCCTTCCTTTCGCGCCGCCGCCGCGCACAGACGCCGCTCCAGGACTCGGGCAATCTCGCCGCCGCCACCGGCGGGCCTGGCTCGATCCACTCCGTCGACAAGCCGCCATCTGTCATCCGCAGGCACATTAACCTCTCCTCGCCTCTCACGAAACTCACTGCGAAGCTTTCTACAAAGTCGCGCTCGTCGAACCTCGCACACGCGCCCATTGGCAATGTTGGCATCCCGTTCGGACACTGGCGGAGTCGCTCGCCATCGCCAGCACCATCGCTGGACATCCGCATGCCCACTGGTCTAGGGCGGCGAGCGAGCGAGCTTGGCGAGAGAGAGGATTTCGAGGAGTCTCGTCACGGGAGGAAGCGGAGCGTGAGCCTACCTGCTGCTGCTCAAGCTGCACGATGGAGGGAAGCAGTTGCTCAGGAAGAAGCACAGGCAAGTAGTAGCTCTGTGCAAAAGACTCCTGCCATCACCCGCGTATCCCCCGAGCTGCTTTCCACCGTTTTCGCTTTCGCCAGCAGACCGGACATCCTCTCCCTCGCACAAGTGTCGAAATCGTTCTCGCAGGCAGCGCTACGAGCGCTGTACGACAACCTCGACTTGCGCGATGTGGACGACGAGCGCGCGACCCAATGCATAGCATCTCTGGCTTCCCGACGACACGTAGCGTCGTTGATCCGGAGCTTTGCATGTCGTACGCTTCCACCCGCGGACGATACGACATCGCTCGCGACGGTCACCTTCGCGATCGCCTTTAACAACATGGACCAACTGCACGCGCTCACCCTCCCCCGCTTCGACCTCCGCCTCCTGTGCCATACGACGTTCTCCCTGCAGCGCCTGACGCTGCTCTGTAAAAACATCTCCGCGCAAGACTTCCACGCGCTCGTCGGCTGGCTCGCACGCCAGCCCGCGCTGACCGCGCTGTCGCTCCCGTGCCTCGTCCTCCCTGCGCTGCCCGCCCCGGCCGATGCGTGCCCCCCTAGCGCGCCCTATACCCCGCGTACGCCTGATACCCCGACTCACGATTCTGACGCCTCCGCTCCGACATCTCCGACGTCTTCCACTGCCTCCGCTTCCACTGCATCTTCTCCCTTCCCACCGACCCTGCTACCCAATCTGCGCCGGGTGCACGGTCCTGTAGCCCTAGCAGCCGCGCTTGCGCCCGGCCGGCCTCTCGAGAGCGCGAAGCTCCCGATCCAGCACACGCTGTACGACGGCCTGCGGCCGTCCGCGATCATGTCCGCGCTCGCGTCCGCACGGGGGACCCTGCGCACGGTGACGATCAAGCCCGTGTCGACGAAGATCGACTCGCGCACGATCGAGCGCGTCGTCATGTCTGCCGGCGCGGAACTCGGCGACTTTGTCGAGACGCTCGAGGTGCACTGGGTGATGGACGACGAGGTGCGTTTCCGCTCTTATCATCATTCCCCCAGCATTAGCCCCGGTTTCTTTATCCGCGTGAGAGCACCCTTCTCACACTAGCACTTCGCCCCTTCGCAGAGTCTGTACAAGCTGATCGTCTCCGTCCTGGGCCGCTTCCGCGCGCTGCGCACGCTACGCCTCCTTCGCGACTCGCCGCCACCCTTCCCACCGTCGCCGCTGCTCGAGTTCCCCCTGCCTCCCGCGTCCCCTCCGCTCTCTGCAGGCGCGCGCACGTCCATCTCGTCGTTCTCGTCCGCGTTCCCGCCGCGCAGCGCGCGCTCGGCTGCGCCGGACACGCCGTTCCCCCGGGTGCACGAGCGCGCGCACCTCGCGCTCTGGAGCAAGACGTGCCCGAGCCTGCGCCGCGTGTTCTTCCTGTCGGGCGCAGAGTGGATCGTGCTGCCTCCCAGTCCGGAGGAGGGCTCGTTCGGCCTCCCGCCGTTCGAGTTCGTTGGGTACACTCAGTGCTAGCCGACCGCGCTCTCGCCGTTGCTGTGGCCGTTTCAGGCCATCCCTTTATCTATTGTCCGCCCGCGTCTCCGCTCTGCACCCCATCAGCTCCCTCGCACTCACCTTCCTTTTGTCGACGTTCCCTTCAACACCTCTACCTTCCTCCGTCTCTCCTTACCTCACCCGCACTCTTTCTCTCCTCTGGCTAGTGTAGATAAGGCCCCCCTCCCAGATGCTTCTGGGTCGGGTGCTGTGTACGACGCGCGAGCCTCGACGGGGCTGCGCCGAAGTCTCAAGTATAATCTCGTGTACCGCACTCTCTGCTATCTAATCTAATCTATCCTGCTGTGATCCTCCCCGATTCTGTCATCGCTCTGATCAGCCGCCCGTCGGACGCGCTTGTCGGTGAGGACCCCGGAAGACTCGGGCAAGCTGCAAGCAGAGAAACAAAACACTTTGTACAGTCCGCCGAGAGGGGTTGCTCGAAGGCCGAGGCTTGTTCGATTTCTATGTAGTCACGTCCGGTGAGCGTCGGGTAGCGTGCTAGCGAAGGATGCTCTCAGATAGCATCCAGCAAGTCATCGACTGGGGTGGTACCCACGTGTGCGTAATACGTCCGTGATAGTTGCAGTCGCGTCTAACTCTTTCAGACTCTTCATGTGGTTCAGAAGGAATTATCACGACATGAAAGCTGTTCTCTGCATGTTATTTAATGTGAAGCGCTACCATGAACCGTAGACGAAGCGGAACGCGGGGAAGGAGAGCGAGCTCGCTGAGGCATACGCGGTCACGTGTCGGCGGGAACTCGCGTTCGGTGCCTGTTTGCAGTCGGTGTGCCGAGCCTGAATATGTGGCAAAGATGTACGCCATGTGAGGCCAGGAGTGCTGGATGAGAAGGAGGGGAGAATGACGGGGAGGCCAGGAAAGCGAGGGACAGACCACCGCGCTCCCATACTAAACCTAGCAGACGCGTCATTCACTCAGGCGAGCTCGGATGCGTCAGTACTGGCAGAACACGCCCCATTGACAAGCTATCAGTCGGTCTGTATGGTACCAAAGGAACATGGTATAACGCAAACTTCGATGCGTCCAGAGCGTTCTCCGATTGTAAGGGCATGACTCTGCTTTCTGACTCGGGCTTGCGCATTCCCTATAAAGGCGGGACGATAGTTCTCCAGCGCAGCGGGCGACGGCTGCCGTATAAGCACAATGCAAGTCGTACGACCTTTGAGGTGGCGAAGAGATGCGTAATACTTCCAAGCAACTCACGTGCATTGGATACTCATGCTGCTTGACTCTGAGTCACTTCGTGCTGAACCCGGGGAGAAATGGTAGAGGTTGTACGTTCTTGAGCGCTCCGATGCCACGGGTGACAGGTCGTGCACATCGCTCTCGCTCGGATGTCTAGGGAGAGACATGAGCGAGAGCTGGGACAGTCGAAACAATATGCTACCACTGAATGCTACCGCCACAAAGGGCCTCGTTATCCGTCTCTGAAAAGCGCAATTCCATCAGTTTCCTTGGACTTTCCGGGGTCCTCTCAGCAGAAACCTGGACGGACCTTGCCTCCTCTAGCCATTCGCATCCGCAACACAGCGAAATTGCTCGAACATATGAGGCCTCTGTGCACGCGTAGCCTACACGCCGGCGTTGTTGTCGAAATTTCGGCCGGACACGATGGCTGCTTGCAAACCGCGAGCGCTGCTAAACTGTTCTCGGCGGGCGCCTGCGGTCACGTCCCCGACAATGTAAGCAGTGCACGTGAGCATGCAAATAGTGACAAAGAACGCGAGAGCCGGATACAAATATTGGGCGCGGCGGGCGCGACTGGACCCAGACGTCGTCGTCTTTGCACTCGTACCTGTCCTCCTCGTCATCGCTCACCGACCGCGCTACACCATGGTTGCCATCGTCCAGAAGCCCGCCCCCGCCTTCAAGGCCACCGCCGTCGTCGACGGCACCTTCAAGGACATCTCTTTGTCCGACTACCTCGGCCAGTGGTACGTAGCTCTAGACTGCGTTCTGATGCTCGTTTCAGCCAGCTCACACTTCACTTCGCGCAGGGTCGTGCTGTTCTTCTACCCTCTGTACGTGTGTGTGGTGGCTCGACGCGACGATCGGAGCTCACCATGTGTCTCTGTGCCACAGTGACTTCACCTTCGTCTGCCCGACCGAGATTCTCGCCTTCAACGATGCCCTCTCCCAGTTCCAGGCGATCAACACCGTCGTCCTCGGTACGTGTCCTTTCTCTGCGCATGCGTAGTCGCGTCTCACGTCCGTCGGTTTCCGAAGGCGTCTCCACCGACTCCCACTTCTCCCACCTTGCCTGGGCCAGCCAGCCCCGCAAGCAGGGTGGTCTCGGTCCCGACCTCAAGCTCCCCTTGATCGCGGACAAGAACCAGAAGATCTCCCGCGACTACAACGTCCTCATCGAGGAGGAGGGCATCGCGCTCCGTGGCCTATTCATCATTGACCCCAAGGGTACCCTCAGGTGCGTACCCTGCGCGTCCCGGGTGACGGTTTGATCGCTGACGGCAAGCGCCGTGCTTTTACAGGCAGATCACCGTCAACGACCTCCCTGTCGGCCGCTCCGTCGAGGAGACCATTCGTCTCGTCAAGGCCTTCCAGTTCACCGTATGTCTCTTCACCGCCGACTGGACATCTACGCGATGCTCACAGCGCTTTCCCCTAGGACGAGCACGGCGAGGTCTGCCCCGCGAACTGGCAGGAGGGCAGCAAGACGATTAAGGCTGACCCCAAGGGTTCGCTGGAGTACTTCTCCAACGCCTCTGCCGCTGAGGCGAACAGCAACGTGAGCAAGAAGCGCCCCCGCCTTGACTGATTACGCTGTACATGATTCTGATCATGCCCTCCCTCACTGAGCAGCTGTCGCACTGACGGCCGGCCCGGAGGGTCTGATCTTTCGCCGAGCCTGTCCATGTCTCGTCTCGCTGTCGTCAGATCGTGCCCCTCCTCCCTCTGATCTAGTTGCGTTCATCCGGTGTGCGTTCGTGTTACGTCCCCCCTCACGACCCGACCCGACCCCCCTTACATAGATCTTAGAGAGTAGAGAGACCTTGTTAGATTTAGAGCTAGACGGTAGACGTGCTCGGCGATTGGCTGGTAGGATATCCCGATGCTTTTGTAGAATAATCACTACTTACGGCTTGCTTGAGGCTGTGGCGGAGGTGGAGTGGTAGCGTAGGGGAGGATGTCGCTTTGGTGATCTAGTATCAATGCTCAACCCCTCTTCACGACCTCTGATCTTGTGCCGTCTCTCGGCTACAATTTCGTAGCCGCTGCAGTTCGAACGCGCGAAGACGCGGATGCAATTTTTGCGGGGCCGTGGCTGAAGAACCGACTTCTTAGCCGATCTCGTGTTCGGCGAGTAGCTGCAAGATAACATGGTTCAGCGTTGGAACATGGACAGATTTGACAGCGGTACACGCACCATGTTCGGGATCCCATTTGAGATGGGATATACATGCTTGCAATTCGGGCACACCATCGCGCCTTCCTCGACGTGAATCTGCGGGGAGTTCCTTCCAGTAAGCAATCGTGTTTCTCATATTGCGGATCTAGTGGACGCACCTCGAGCAGTACGTGGTGCAACTTCTGCAGAAACTCGTCATCGACCATCTCTGGTTGTTCCGCGGGCAGAGAAGTGTCTCCTAGCTGCATGTGCGTTCCATCCATCCATCAGCAAGCCATCCGGAACATCATATGAGCACGCGAGGATAGGACGGAGACAAACGCGTCGTAAACGCGTCCCTCGGCTACAATCTTCACGCTGCCTCTTTCCCTAGGCATACCGGACGCGAAGATAGACACGCACCTGCCGCGCAGCACCCACAAGGGCGGCCCACTCGAGGCGGGGCAGGAAGCCGCGGATGAAGTCCGCGTTGAACTCGGCTTCGCGCAGCTCGATGGAGACGTCCTGGAACTGCAGCGGGAAGTTGTTCGTGGTGCAGCCTTTGGCGTGGCACGCGAGCAGGTTGTGGGTGATCAGCCGGACCATTGTGGGGAAGCGCAGAGGAAGATGAGAGAGGACTTGGAATTTGCAGAACGGACAGATCGGAGATTCGCTCAAGATCGCGGGGGGTGTTAGGGGGTGTTCGAGTGTTATGTTGGGTATGACCTTGCCCTGAGCTAATAATACCAATCCGATATGGTGTAGTGGCTAACATTATCGCCTCTCACGCGATAGCCCGGGGTTCGATTCCCCGTGTCGGAAGTTTTTTGCCCTCAGACTGAGCTGCGGGTGCCGGTGAGCGCGAGCTTAAGGAGGACCATGCCGCTCCCGACATGCGTTGAATCCTCGCACCCGGACGCTGCGTGTAAGTACTGACTCAGAGTTCGTAGGTTGCGCTGGAACCTCCGGAGGCGCACCCTTGCTACTCAAGTTGAAGAGAGATGCTGTAAAGCGTACTCTGACTCCTGGCTCACTCGGCCTTCCGGCCTACCCCGCGGGGCCAGTCCATTGCACCATCTGCTCCGAGGATTGCTGGTTCCCTGACATTTCGACGTGAGCTTCGCTTCTTTTCTTCGTTTGCACCGATCGTGATCGTCGAGTGCTGTATAGGTTCTCGCAAGTCAAACCGTGCCTGGACAGCAGTGGTAACTCGGCGTCTTGATGACTCGTGAGGGTCGAGGAGCAGCTATGGAACGCGCCAGGGAGCACACCATGATCAGGGTCCGATGCGTCAACCCGGGGCTCGACTCTATGGGCTCGGTCTTCTGGGGCTCCGGCGTTCATGCTCTGGCAATTGAGGGCGTCGGACGCAGTCTAAGTTCCTGGACATGATCGAGATTGCGATCTTCGTAGACGACTCCGAAGCAAATCTCCCAGGAACACCAACAAATCTCGCTGAGCCTACATTGATCGACATTTCGGAACCGACGGTGGACATTCCGTGCCGAGCGCTTTCGTGGAAAGCCTGGGGACATTCGAGCCTGCAGGAACTCACTCACAACAATTTTCTACTCCATGTCTGTGATTTCCTTTGTCTTCCTCATGAAGGCCACTTGGTCTGCTCATGCGGGGACACGACTTCGTACTTCAAACCTGCCACAGAATTACCAGAACGAGGCGTAAGCGTATACGCAACGCCACCATTGATCGCTTAGGATCACGTGACCATACAATTGCGAATCGCAACATTGCGCGAGGATGAGTGCGCAATATTGCATCATGAACCCTGCTCGTTGTCGCTCCCCGAATCTTGCGAATTTGACGAGACCAGGAGCGGGGAGAAGACGGACGCCGCCGCTCAAATAGCGGCCGATACGCGATGCTCGGATTTCAGCGTCGCCCATCTCCCCGCGCCCAACCTCCCCGCCTGTGCCGAAGCTCACCGTTCGCGCAGCGTCGATAGCCATGACTGTCAAAGGAGATCTCTCGTACACCTCGTCGATCAAGTCGGCCGCCGACGCGACTGAGGAAGCCCAGGTCGTGCTCGAGCAGTTCGACCCCGAGCTCGTCAAGAAGACATGGCGCAAGGTGGACTGGTATATCATGCCCATCGCGGTGTGGCTCTACTTGGCTTCCTACATCGACCGGTGAGTCTTTTCTGCAATATACATGATGCCTCACGACTAACGTTCCGTCTTTCTACAGGGCCAATATCGGAAACGCCAAGGTACTCGGCCTGGCTAAGTCCCTCAACCTGACAAGCGGCCAGTACAACTGGGCGCTTTCAATATTCTTCATCGGCTATGTTATTTTCGAGACGCCGTCGAACATCCTCCTACGGAAGCTCAGCCCAAGATGGTACATCCCTGCACTTACGGTAAGCCTCACTCACCTTCCGCGAAGAACGCGGCTAATGGTCGCACAGGTCCTCTGGGGTTTAATCTGCGCTCTCTTTGCTACCGTGAAGACCGCCTCGGGGCTTCTCGCTATCCGCTTCTTCCTGGGTCTGGCTGAAGCCGGCTTCCTTCCCGGCATCATTTACTGGCGTGAGTACCTATCTCATTCAAATTGGGCTCGGACAGGAAGCAGGAACTCAACTTGTCGCATACAGTCAGCTGCTGGTACCCTCGCTCCGTGCTGGGCAGGAGATTTGGCGTGCTCTACTCCACGGTCTCGCTTACGGGAGCATTCGGCGGTCTCCTTGCGACTGCTATCCACGCTCTCGACGGCACGTATGGCATCGCTGGTTGGCAGTAAGTATGATCCTCTGTCGTACGACATTGCGCGAGCTCATTTTCCTCCCAGGTGGATCTTCATCGTCGAGGGTTCCATCACAGCAGGCTTTGGTCTCATTGCCGCGTTCGTGATGTCCGCATACCCCGCGACGGCCAAGTTCCTCACCGAAGAGGAGCGGCGCATTGTCATCCTGACGAACGAGGCCGACCGCGCGCAGAAGGCCACGGAGGGCTTCAATGGCAAGCAGATCCGGTCCGCCTTCACCGACTGGCGCACATACCTCTGGGCGCTGGTGTACATCTCGATCTACATCCCCGTCTATAGCGTCATCCTCTCGCTGCCCTCCGTCGTCACCGGCCTCGGGTACAAGGGGACGACCGCGACGCTGATGGCGTGCCCACCGTACGGCCTCGGCTTCATCATCGTTCTCCTCGCTGGGTGGTCGGCCGACAAGTACGGTCGTCTATTCTACCACTACATCGGCGCCGTGCTCGTCACGTCGATCGCACTCATCGTGCTCATGGCCGTCGAGAACCTGGTCGTACGCTATGTCATGTTCTTCTTCGTCATGTTCATGTACGTGCACACTCTGACTCTCCCTTGACTAACTCACTCACGCGTCTGTCTTCAGGTTCATCCCCGTCTCGATCTGCTGGGTATGGCTCACCGCCAACCTCGCGGGGCCCAACAAGCGCGCTGCAGCGATGGGCTTCGTCTTCTCCGTCGGCAACATCGGCGGCACCGTCTCTGGCCAGATCTACCGCGCCGAGTGGGCCCCCCGCTACGTGCAGGGCCACGCGATCAACCTTGGCTGCTATGTCATCGCCATCATCGCCGGCACGGCGCTGTGGCTGAGCTACAAATCCGACAACAGGAAGCGCGATCTCGCGACGAACGAGAAGGTGACCCGGACGAAGCCGCTAGACCTCATCGGAGAGGACCTGGGTGACCTCGGCGATAGGTGGGTTACTTGCCGCTACGACGTCGTTCGAAATTTGTTGCTGACCAAATCATCCCGCAGGCACCCGCACTTCAGATACTATCTGTAATACTGTTATCATAGGCAACGACGTGGGATGGAAGCCGGACCATGTAATGGGATACCATTCATAAAACGGACGTACTTAGAGTCCGGTGACGAGCGACGACTGTATTGTAGCACTTGACCAACACGATTTCCTTCAGATGTACGGCAACACTCGGAGACACCTCGAAGCCTCATACACTCGCTGGCTGTCCCCTCGAGCTCCCCGGTACCCGATCCTCTTCTTCCGCTGGGCGAGAATGCTTCGCATGTCTGAGTTTCCGCAGCTCTCGGAAGGACCTTTCGAGGATCTTGAGCTTGTCCTCCCAGTTTCCGTCATGATTGAGCTGCCGTGCCTGCTCGACCACCCCCGCAAGGACCTCGAAAAAGTCGTCGTGCAGCGTATAGGAGTACCTCTCCTCAAGAGCTACGAGGTGCAGCGCGATGCGCGCGATTGGATAGAGCAGCGCAGGGTCCTTGTGCCAGAGCGGCGTCTCGAAGAATGCGTTCAGGTGGAGGAGCGTGCCCTGCAGGTCAGTGAGCATCTCGGGGTGATCAGAAAGGGTGAGCGAGGGCAATGTTGCGAGGCAGATCACTAGGTCGCATGCGTCCAAGAAAGCCTTGGGTCCATTGTTATCGTCCTGGCGGGCCCATGCGATGAACTTGACGAGGGCGGAGAGATCTGGGATACCACATGGTTAGACAGAATATTCACCTGGCATGAGGAGCCCTGACCGTGGCATCCGTGGGAGGCGTGTTGATCTGCCAAAGCTAGGTTCCTCCAGAGGTGCTGGTACAAGATCGAGAAGGCGTAGTGCCGCACCCTCTCGTCGGAGTCATTGGACAGCGCGAAGAAGACGCGGCAGAAGTGGTCGTACGCGAGAGGCAGGGTGACAACAACGAGGTGTTCCAGGATGCGCATGATGCGGATGGCATGCTCTCGCGATGGTGGGTCCGCGCGCGCCTTCTGCAACGCATCCAGCGTGAGGTGTGTAAGAATTGCGACCGACTCCGGCCTGTCATTCCTAGTGTCGAAGTACGGCAGACCGTTTTGAATGCGGTCGGCGCGATGCGACATGATGTCGTAGTATGACTTGATGGCAGCGTCCGGAGGCATGTCGGTAAGGCACGGCCGAACGACGTCGTCCAAGAACTGGTCCTCCAGAAAGGTCGCGTCAGCTTCTACCAGGAGGTGCTGGTCAAGAACACCGCCAGAGGCTTCCACCAGCATCCGCTCGCGAGCGACCCAACTGTACGTGTTTGGCTTGTTTGCGAAGGGAGTGAGCTGTTGGACGATCCTCTTGGCGTATCGGCTACGAAGGCGATAGAACGACCCTTCGACGTTTGTTGCCGACAGCCTGTTCATATACGCGCAGATGGATCGACAGAGGCTGCGGAGAGGTTTCTTCACGGCTTGGAAGATGACAAAGAAGCCCCACGCCTGAGGAGACTGGTAGGGGCAGTCGTCCTTGAAGGTCGGCAGGACGGTGGTGACCAGGATGAAGAAGAGCAAGATAGCCACCAGTACGATCGCGATCCGCGTGACCTCCTTGTTGAACTGATTGAGGAAGAGTATGAGGCCGATGAGGAAAAGAACGACCGCCCCTTGAAGAAGGATTGGAAGCAGCATCATGATTTCAGCGACCTTCCACTTCTTCAAACCGTCCCTCCGGAACTGGCGTACTCGAGCGATGTCGGGAGAAACGCTGGCAAGACCGCCGGTGTACTGATTGAGCCATTGTCTGACGAGAATGCCGATAGAGGCAGCCGCGAGACTACATATCAGAGCGGAAAACCAGAGCGCGTTGATTACGATGGCGGAGGGTGTTGGAACATTTGGACCCGAGCTGTCAGACGATTGGGGTTGTAATTCCTTATACACTTCTACGTCGAAAGCTGTCATAATTGCCGAGAAGAGCGCAGCCTACGACGGGGATGAAGTCGCGTCAGCTGACCAGGGCCGCTGTTGTCGTACTTGTAGGGAGTTGACAACGTACGAAGAGTAGTTCGGAGTCAATCTCCTCCTTCCATGCTTGAATTCTTGCTTCATCGTGATCCTTCATAGCTGCAGCACACAGCGTCCATGAGTCTGCCGACGCAGATTCTGCGTATGTCGTCGCCAGCGTCGTGGCGGGGGATTGAGGAACCAGTCGCTAAGCGAAGACATCGTTGGTCCACTGGAATATCAAACTCCTGTAATCACACTCACGTTCATCTGAATCGCGGTCACCAACCCCCCTTTGCGACCGTGACTGCGACTATTAGACTTATACGGCATTCTCGTCAGTGCTCACTGAAAGTGTCGAGGCGACGAGTCGGATCCTCACCTCTCTCTTTCGCGGAACTTCCCCCCGACCGCTGTCGAGGTTCCTGGAGGCAGGCGAGGGGTACGGATACTCGTGGGAACGAAGTCGTGAAGAGCGTTGTCTGCCGAACGTCGACATGCCGTTCTGCAGATAATATGTTCAACTACGTCGGGGTTGGTGTCTATGCGGGGAGGAAGGTAACGCGGGGAGGGCATCGGAAGCCTCGCAATTCGATCATACCTTCATAAGACATGCACGGCGTCTTGATTGAACAAACTCGGCATCAAGGGCACTTCCTGTGCGCATCTGACCTGTCCAACGGGGCAAGGGAGGTGGCAGGTTAGCGGCAGGTACCTCCAAAACCTCGTCAAACTTACCCACACTGCCAGACCGGATCGCCTTTCGGTGTCGCAGACATCTGGGTATCTGGGTGCTTGGAAAAGTGCAAACGTGCGTGCCGCAAGTATTCGTGTCCAATCCCGTGCGTTCTCCCGTCGCACGTTCATACATCGTTGAGAGCGCTGCGAGATCCGGCATGTTGTCCGCGCTCCTTGCGCAGGCCTAATCCAAGATACTATAAGAACAGCTACCGGAATACAAAGTCAATGTGGTGATTACAAGGCGAGTCAAAACCTCTCGTTTGACCACTCAGCTAGTGATATAATATGTAGAGGATCAATAGCGTACTTGTGCACAGCCATAGAGGCCGCGCCCCACGGCACAGGCAGCTATGGCACACGAAGATCGCAGCAATGGAGAGAGAGAACCAATGAGACGCTGATGCGTGACGTCTGCTTCAGATAGGCTAGTCTCTGGAGAGTGCGAGCGAGCAAGCTGGACACACCTCATCGATGCTTGCCGTATCCCCTGCTGGCTGGCCTATCGTAGTATCGCCGATCCCGGTCCTTGCCCTTTCCCCTGTAGTCGCCCCCCTCTCTTCTCCAATCTCGGGCCCTACCTCTGCTAGAACCCTGGTAGCCGTAACGCTCACGGTCTGTGCTCCGCTCGCGCTCCCTGCTCCTGCGGCGGCGGTCCTGGCTCCTACTCCTGCAACGACTTCGGTCGCGATCTCTGCTTCTGCTCCTGCTCCAGCTGCGGCCCCTACTCTTGCTCCTCCCACGACTTCTGCTTCGGTCGTAGTCCCTGCCGCCCCCACGGTCCCTACTTCTGGTGCCGCCTGTACTCCTGTCGCGGCCCCTGCTCCTGGTACGGCCTCGACTGCGGTAACGATCTCTACTGCGATCGCGATCCAGGCTCCTGTTGCGATCTCTGCTGTGACCGCGACTCCAGCTACGATCGCGGTCGCGGCTTCTGTCTAGGTCCCATGCGAAATCCCGGAAGCGGTCCTGTTCTCCCAACGACATGGAAGGGGGATAGGACGGCTCCCGTTTGATGGTTTTGACCACTTCATTTGAGGATGGTGTCCGCATCCCTCGTATACCAGCGGCCGAGCCGGCGTGGAAGTCGGTAGGCAGTGGAGCAGCCAGCGGCGGTGGCGGTGGAGGAGGTGGTATCGCTAGACTAGGACCGTTGGGCGGTGCAGGCGAGGAAATGTGGGTCTGGGCGAGCGCTGTCATCGGTGGGCTTGCGGTAGAGTGGCTCGCTCCATTGACAGGTATACCGAGGTTAGCGAGATGCCCGTGCCTGGCGAGAAGTTGTTCCAGCGAATTCTGCAGTACTTGATCTGAGGGCGATGGCAGCGTAGAATTGGAACGTATCGTATTGCCTGTGGGCTGTGGCAACGACAGAGAAGGGAGCCTTTCAGGGGGAGGCTGTAGCGTCGGAACTACTGGGTCGCTGGCAGGAAGCGGGCGGACTTGGTCCTGGGTGACAACGGCACATGAACATCTTGCGCATGTATCATCATGTAATTAACTCACCGTACTGTTACTTGGCTGATCCAGTTGCCTACCAAGTCACGATGAGCCTGCGTCCGCTAGATTCTACAGCGTAACCTACATCGCGCTGCCTGCATCGGCACTCTCTGAAGCACGTTCATCCCTCGATATGGGAGGGTCAACATCCATTTGTTCTGGAGCATCTTGCCCCGCCTTAGCCGCATTGGTGTCGGGGACGGGAGGAGGCTCTGTGGCAGTTGCCTTTCGCCGCCTCGGTGGAGCCGTTGGTACCGCCAAGGGCAGGGCTAGTGAGTCTGCAGCTGCCATCAATGCCGTTCTGGTTGTACGCCCTTTCGTACGGGGTGCTGCCGGCTGAGTTGGGATCGCTGAGCTCTGGGAGGCGGTAGAAGGCGATGCACGCTGTGATACCACCTTTCCGAGGGCCGTCGTCCTAGTCGTCCTGGCTGATGTGGTGGCTCTCGGCGTTGCATTGGCTGCAGCCTTCGTTGACGCCTTGGCTGATGTTGCAGTGCTGTTCGTCCTGGTTGGGGCCTTGGGCTTTGCGGCCAAGCGGGAGGAAGCAGTCGACGGTCTCTTCTTTGATACAACGTCCTCGCTCTCTGACTCGCTACTCTCAGCATACTGCTGGCGCCGCCTCTTCTCTGTGGACGGTAGCTGGGGTGGCTGCGACGAAGCAGGGCTGCCGCCAAGTTGATAAGACTTGATAGCAACGGAAGCGGGAACATCGCCCTTCCCGTCGCTGGCGAGGTCAACCGTATCGAGACCGTTCTCGATGAACCTGAACATAGTCTTCGTGACCTTCCCGTTCGAACGGATATCGATGTGGTGTTTGCGCACATCTGCCCGCATAAGCCAGATCGCACTTGAAAGCTGGTTGAGCGAGTACTTGCGGCGGAAGCGATAGATGAGAGCGCCGATCATCGTGAACTCGATTGGAGACACCCGAGCCGGCTTGCTGAACGCGGTATTGTATCGCTTGTCTTTAACCAAGGCAATGAAGATGCGGAATGTCTCGAGTACGGCCTCCCGGGTCTTTGCCGGCACGGGCTTCGATGCCGAGAGCCACTTCTCCAGTCGCGCTCCTCCAGGGAACACGGTGCTCGGATGACTGTCGATAAGGTGAATGATAGTGGCGAGACACTGAAAGTCTCTTCCGCGGTCGTGTCCCCATTGTAAGTCTTCGCCAAAGCCTTCATCGCCCAGGACGATGGATTGGACCTCGCGAATGAGTGCAGGCCATGGTCCGGGGATTGCTTGCATGCGTTCTAACGATAATGTGAATCAAATCTCAGTGTCTACGCTGTAGAGCAATAATTGGCGGCACAAGAACATACCCGCTGCGGTCAGGGCTACTCCAAGTTGTACACGCTAGCGTGCACTGTGAGCGAGCCAGCTTTACCAGACTGCCCAGGACGCACCTGGAATATTTCTCTCTCCTGATCATCAGTAAGATCATCATACTCTACGCATACGATCTGTTTATTCGCGAACGCTTGGCGCAAGGATTTCGGCAATAGAACGCGCTTCTCTCGTGGGGAATCCTTATACCAGTACTTCTTGTTTGTCTCGCTGTGTGGAAGCGGCGTTCCTGTCAACCCCAATCGAGATGAAGAGACGGGTGGACGCACTTGTCCCTGTCTATTTTCGAGTGGTTGGTCAGTCGGGAGTCGTCGGAGGGATAGCGCTTACAACGTACGTGGTATCTAGGTGGTGGTGTTGAGGAGAGTGCATCATGTGCGCGGACAATTTATCTTTAGAATCATACTCACAAGGCCATCCATGAATCTACGGGTTACAATAGTCAGCCTTGTTTCGATCCATGTGTTCCTCCTCGCCGAGAACCACTTGTCGTGCTATCCATTCACATGTTTGCTGTATGGACAGCAGATGCGAATTGGTGCCTCCGCAACCTGTTGTTACACTCCGTATGCGCGTCGATTAACGACCTCCTCTAGCTGCGCGGCGTTTGCCGAGTGGACCAAGCGGGTTTGACATTCATTGGCTCGGCACTACACAGTGTCATGGAGCCGAAGATGACCGATTGTTCTAACCATGACCTGCTGTTGTCTGAGCATTGAGCTGCGCAATTCGCACCAACGCCTGAGCAGGGGCTCCGGCCGGCATAAAGCGAGCCGTCCGTGCTGCCCCTATAGACAGACGGACGTCTCACTCGCAACGCGGACACTCGCCTTCCTCAGTCGCTTGCACCCATATGCAAGATGACGTAGGAAGGTACCACAGCGACTACACCGCTATGTAGGTGTGCACTTACAGTTGAATAGACGTCAGTCTCTGCTTGCCATCAATGCAAGTACGAGTCTCGGTCCCGTCATCCTGTCTCTTGACGGCTTCATCAAGTAGCACAGTCAACGATAGCACAGCTGACAAGGCGGCATATGTGCGCTTACCGAAAATCACGGGCGGGATGTAGAAATTGCGGAGCAGGGAGTCTATCAGGCCGACCTGCTTCGTTTCGGTCCAAACGACGTCTGTAGGTTCCATAGCATTCAGTGCCTCACGGGAGATAACTGGTTCCACAAAGACACACCTCGCTGATACTCGGGATCCAATTGGATAGTATTATCAACTATTTGATCTGAGCGTCCCTGAGTTAGTTCCTCCTGGCCACCGCGAATCGGGGCATAGTGAACCTACCGTATAGGCTCTTAGCAGAATAGGATGTTGTGCGGGGCGGTTGCAGGCGGTTAGTGACCTGTGGGCGGTAAGAGACGCGATCAATGACTTCGGCCATGTCGTAGGACGGGAGCTACTTACTTTGTACTCCTTTACCGGTGGCTTCTTCTTCTTGGCCGAGCGCGAGGGTCGGAACTCCTCCTCTTCCTCAGATGAGGAAAGCTCGGTGAGACTTGACTCCCAGTCAGAGAGCATATATGCAGCGCCGCCAAGGCGGGAGAGAGGGGATAGTGGTGGTTGTGATCCAAGTGAGGACGACAAAAACGAGGACTCCGGGGTGTCTGCAGAACGCGGATCCGCGTCGGCACGTGACAGACGCGGTTTCAGGCGGCGCCTGTAAGCACGCGCTCGGGTGTTCAACGCGACGCGACCCGCCACTCACGCGTCGAACAGCGACCACGACCCCTTCGACACCGTCCGCTGTGCGCCACAACAGCGCCGACGGCCCTCTAGACAGCGACTACACATCCGAACCCCACCAGTACACTCTCGGCATCTACGACAGAGGCTAACAGCTCCTTCCTCGCATTGACGGCCTCCGTCGGAAAATGCATATACAAGAACTCATCCTCGAAGGTGCGCGTATGCCACATAGTCGCCCTGGCATGCACCTTACTCATTGATTGTCAGGCTTTAAGTCCTATCCTGTGCGGACGCAGATTACGGGGTGGGATCCGTCGTTTAACGCAATCACCGGTTTGAACGGCTCAGGGAAGTCCAACATTCTCGACGCAATATGTTTCGTCTTGGGTCTGACCAACATGTCATCGGTGAGTTTACATATGCTATGGTACACGGACTTTATATGCTGAGTAATCTACAGATGCGAGCGCAGAACCAGCAAGACCTCATATACAAACGCGGGCAGGCGGGTGTTACCAAGGCTAGCGTCACCATCGTCTTCGACAATTCCGATCGTGCAACGAGCCCCGTAGGATTTGAAGGGTATGCCCAAATCACTGTCACCAGGCAGGTGAGTATGCACCACCCTACCGCTGTCTGTGCAGACACAAAATATGCGTACAGATCGCCATCCCGAACATATCCAAGTACCTCTTGAATGGCCACAAGTCCACTCAGCAAGCCATTCAAACGCTCTTTCAGAGTGTGCAGCTCAACATCAACAATCCCAACTTTCTCATCATGCAAGGCCGGATTACGAAGGTATGCCCGCCCCCATCTCAGGCTTGTGTCGGAGGAAATTGCCCATATCCCGGCTCCTGCGTTAATGGTTCAGTACACTTGCCGCATACAACACGACGGCGCGTACTGATGCGAGACTACGGAGGCTGAGTGGGTATCCAGGGCTTGCAGACACCTTGTTACCTGCCTCGCATTCGCAAACGCCACATATTGCTGTGGTCTCGGCGATTGAACAGCTGGACATATTGCTGACTCGTATCTTGCCACGACAGGTGCTCAACATGAGGCCCCAAGAGATCCTCGGGATGGTCGAAGAAGCCGCTGGCACCCGTATGTTCGAGGAACGCAAGGACAAGGCCATCCGGACAATCGCTAAGAAGGAGAAGCGCGTGCAAGAAATCAACACCCTTCTGAACGAAGTGATCACACCGAAGCTCGACAAGCTCCGGGAGGAGAAGCGGTCCTATGTTCAGTGGCAGAAGACATGCACGGAGCTCGAGCGCATTGGGCGCACTCTGCGCGCCTGGGAGTGGACGGACGCCCGTGAACGTGCCGCTGCTAAGGAGGAGGAGATTTCCATTGTCGAAAAGGAGATCGCCAAGCTGAAGAAGGACAAGACGAAGTACGAGCGAGAGATCAAGTCAGCGGAGAAGGAGATGGATCGCGTCAACGCGGAGAGGGACAAGGAGTTGGCGAAAGGCGGGAAGTTTAAGAAGCTCGAGGAGGAAGTCAGCGAACTGGGCAAGACCCTTGCGAAGATCCGCACACAGGTCGAGATCAAGAACGGCTCGATCGCTGACGAGGAGGGCAAGATTGTGGCGTTCGAGAAGGAACTCGAAGAGGTACCTTACATCGTAAGCTCGGGTGGTCTCATGCTGACTCTCATTAGCTGCGTGTCAGTTGCGAGGAGAAGCGTCGTCAAGTCGAAGAGCTCACTGTATCACATGCGACGGTCAAGGACAAGCATGACGCACTCCAGGCGACTCTGACGAATACCGAGGAGCTACTTCAAACCTTGCTCACCGGTCTGTCCTCGAATAAGGACGGCAACGCTGGCGGAGGCGGGTACATGGGTCAGCTTTCTGACGCGCGTACGCGTGCAGCGCAAGCAGCGGCTGAGGAAGAGCAGTGCCGCGTCAAACTTGCTATGAAGGAGAAGGACCTGAAGGAGCTGGAGGCACGATGGAAAGCCGTCGAACGCGAGGCAGGAGAGGGTACGCGCAACCTCGAGCGGATGCACGGTGAAGTCGAGAAGTGCAAGAAGAGGATCGTCGAGGCCGGATGGAGTACCGAGCAAGAGCAAGCACATGATGCCGCCATCCGCAAGGCCAAGGACGACGTCCGAGAGCTCACCCAGGTAGGTTCATTTTACTGTCGGGAAACGGGATTGACTTACAGGTTTCGGCTGATCCAGAGGCGTGACGATTTGAAGAGCCGAATGAGTAACTTGGACTTCGAGTACGCGTCGCCCTACCCCAACTTCGATCGCAACAAAGTCAAGGGTCTCGTCGCCTCCCTTGTCGCTCTGGATAAGATGAACTACAATGCTGCGACGGCGCTCGAGATCACTGCCGGCGGTCGCCTGTACAACGTCGTGGTCGAGAGCGACGAAGTGGGCAAGCAGCTGCTCCAGAACGGCCGTCTGAGGAGACGCGTTACCCTCATCCCGCTCAACAGGATTGAGAGCTTCCGCGTGAGCCCCGCGGTATGCCTTTCGGTTCTGTCCCTGTACCCCGCGCCACTAACCCTTGCAATAGAAAGTCCAGGCGGCCGAGCGTATTTCAGGCGGCAAAGCGCGTCTCGCGCTCTCCCTAATCGGCTATCCGGAAGAGGTCGCAAATGCCATGTTCTTCGTCTTCGGCGGCACCTTCATCTGCGAGGATGCGGCAACCGCGAAGCTGATCACATTCTCTCGTGAGGTCGGAGTCAAGTCCGTCACTCTCGAGGGGGACGTGTACGACCCCTCGGGCACTCTCAGTGGCGGCGCCGCTCCTAGCAGCTCGGGCGTTCTTATCCAAGTGCAGAAGCTCCTGGAAGCCGAGGGCAACCTGCAGGAGGCGAGGCAGCGGCTCGCTGCGCTCGAACGCGAGGACGAGCGGGTCAAGCCCATGCGGGAGAAGTGGCACGCCTTCTCGAGGGAACTCAGCATCAAGGAGCATGAGCTGAACCTCCTCCAGGAGCAGCTGAACGGTAGCAATGCTTCCCGGGTAAAAATAGCAGTGTGTGTATGGTTGTGTTTCATTCACTGACTCGCGATATCTGTAGATCGGACAAGACGTCGAACACGCGAAGGCAGAGATTGCCAACCTTCGCACCGCTATCGAAAACGCTAAGGAGAAGCACAAAGCCGCCAAGGCGGAGGAGAAGAAGCTCCAGAAGGACATGGACGACTTCAAGAACAACAAGGAGGGGAAGATCGACGAGTTGAAGGTCGGTGTCGATGTGGACAGAGTGAGAGTAACGTCGCTCAATCGGTTGGGCATGCACAGGCGGACGTGGCGAAACAGAAAGCTGCACTCCAGAAGCATTCCGTCATCGTGAAGACTCAGCACCGTGAATTGCAGACGGCCACGCTTGAGCTCGGTATGTACTTATCGAGGACTTCCACCGACGGCTCCTTCTCATCACGAACAGAGCAAATGGAGAAGGATATTTCGGCTGCGGACGCCAGTATAGAGGAGGCGCGGGCCGGCGTGAAGAAGTTGCAGAAGGAGCTCGGCAAGCTGCAGGCTGAGCTCAAACACAGCGAGGTCGGGCTCTTGGCCTTGGTGCAAGAACGAGGGACTGACGTTCTTCTGTAGGATGCGCTGGCTAAGGCGGAAAGGAAGCTCCAAGAGGAGCGCGCGACGCTCAGCCGGTACGACGAGGAGCTCAAAGCTCTTGAGCACGTGATCAAGGATAAGAAGGAGGCGATCGTAGAGGCGGACCTCGGCGTCACTCAGCGGGAACACAGCCTGGCCTCCCTACAGAGGGAAAGGACCGCAGCCGGCAACCAAGCAGCGAACCTCGAGAAGCAATACGAGTGGATCCTGGAGGAGCATGAGTGAGTAGTTCCCCTGCTCTCATGATAACTCACGGACCCATCCTTCCCTTTGAAACAGGCAATTTGGGAAGCCGGGTACTCCGTATGACTTCTCCAAGGCGGATATGGGCCAGTTGCGGGCTCGTGCCCAGGAGCTAGAGGCACAACAGAACGGCATGAAGAAGAGGGTCAACCCCAAGGCCGTCCACTTGATCGACAAGTAAGCGATAGTGTGTCATAACCCTCATGTCGGTATGCTAACTATTTTCAGCGCTGAGAAGAACGAGGCGGAAGTCAAGAAGATGCTGGCCCAGGTACTCAAGGACAAGGCGAAGATGGAGGAGACGATCAGGCAGCTCGATCGCCATAAGCGCGACGCCGTCGAGAAGACCTGGACGAAAGTCAACGGGTATGATGTTACAACTTCCTGACACTTCAGGTACTGATGGAGGCCTTACTCCAGAGACTTCGGAGCCATCTTTGCGGAGCTCCTTCCAGGGAACTTTGCGAAGCTTCAGCCACCTGAGGGCCAAGATCTGATGCAAGGACTCGAGGTCAAGGTTCGCCTAGGTACCGTTTGGAAGCAGAGTCTCACGGAGCTCAGTGGCGGTCAACGGTCAGTCCTCGCTCCACCGTTCAAACCGATATACAACTGCCGAGGATCAGGAAATCTTGACTGACGTGCCGCCTCAGGTCCCTTATCGCGCTCTCCCTTATCATGTCCCTCCTGCAGTTCAAGCCTGCGCCGATGTACATCCTGGACGAGATCGACGCCGCGCTCGACCTGTCGCACACGCAGCACATCGGGCAGCTCTTCCGGACGCGCTTCAAGGGCTCGCAGTTCATCGTCGTGTCGCTCAAGGAAGGCCTCTTCACGAACGCGAACGTGCTCTTCCGGACGCGCTTCAGGGACGGGACGTCCATCGTGGAGCGTACGGCGCATCGCTCGACGTCGACGCTGTATCAGAACGCGCGAGAGGACGGCGAGGAGAACGTTCCCCCGGCTGGCCGGAGGAGCAGGCGGTAATCGAGTGCTGCGCGTCTCCTGTTCGCTATCGTGCCGTGGTTTGTCCTGCTTCGTTGGTAGCATCTGCTCTCCTGTACCTGCTGTTGTATGCTAGGCTATTGTACACATAGTATATTTTCTCTTCGATCATCTCCTCACTGCGCCATGACGTATCCGATAAGTAGTCCAGAATATGTCGGAAGGCAAGATCCATGCTGTGCGCAGCAGTACGGTATGCCGCACAGTCCGAGCTAGGCTGAACCCGACTCACCGCGATAGCAGTACCTTTGTGTCGGACACCCGGGCTGCATAAATGCTCTCAAGGCTGGCGGCATCTAGTACCAACGAGAGGCGCAGAGTTTGATGAATCCGAGCGGCATCTCAGCGACACTCGGACGAGTACCAGTCCCCAGATAGATGCGTTTCCGACAAACTAACGACTTCCGCCGTCGTTCGCATGATCGCCGTTCGCCGTCGAACCTTGCCTTGCGTACCATGAGGAGTGCGACCTTGTCAGTGTACTGGGCAGTGAAGCTGTAAGACTGCGAAGAAACCCTTCTCAGCTACGGCAGTATCTTCATATAAGGTATGATTCCGGTGCCTACAGTACAACTCCATGGAGAAGATTAGGGGCAGTACCAATTCGGAGAACGCCACAACACCGTGAATTCTATCTGCCGGTCCCACCCTCTGACTGACGTCCGTAGTGCAAGCTATCTTGAGAGGGAGCTGTAGCACCTCCGGACGGCGCATGTAGCGGTGGGTGGATTTCCATACTTCGCACGTCTGACGTCGCGGTGCTGGGAGTCGGAGGGGAGAGATGCGCCACAATCAACACGGCGCATGCTCGTTGGACCGGATAGACAGCGTCCAGGCAGATGGCAGATGGTGGTGTTCCCGCACGTGCCGAAAGACGGAGATGTCGCGGTGCCGTGGATAGTGATGACGAGGCAGGAGTGTAAGGGTTCATTGTACGAGCAGGGTAATGGCCATGGCGACACATGCGAGCGCGACATATGGTGACAGTCGCTCTCCTGCGTGACGACGGAGAGTGAGTATAATTTCGAGCAGTCTCCACGACGTTGACGACTATTCAAAGGGCTCACCTATCCGTGCGGACATCCAGAACAGACCGAGAAAACTGTGACGACTCTTCAGGATACTACATCGGGGCAGAGAGTGAGTAACTCGACGTACCCCTCCTTGTTCCTATCTATGAGGCGTGGCGCGACGGCGCGCACATATGTACATGTGCAAATCAACAAGAGAATGACGAGCAGGAGGGATTGAAAGTTGAATAGCGCCGACTATGAATACGAGAAGGACGCGCGCATTAGTTCGTGGCGAACGCCTGTGAGCAGCAGGCTTGCTCACCATTCTGGGTTTCACCGCTCAGTCCCCCTTCCTACCGCGGGCTCAATTCACCAAGTACCTTGAGTCGTTGAGATAGTCGTAGACAGGGTCGTGCAGAGAGCGAACAGCAGTGTCGACGTTGCTACAGCGTGAGCCTCGCGCAGTGAGGTTGAGGCGCGGACTCTGGAAGCGTCATCGGCGCCTACTTTGCAATGTGCCACGTGGCGCTGAGTAGTGGGTCCAGCACAAGCGCCCATCCTTGTTGCATATCTGCCAAATATCTGCCCTCCACTCGTACTCTCTGACTCTGGGTTCACCGTGTACTGCGGCGTGATTGGCACGGCTATATGCGCATATGCTTTCTCTGTCGTGTAATCTGGCTTGAGATAAGCTGTTGACGATGCCTGTCGATAGCACTATACCGCAGACATATGCGCTTTCGGACTTGGACTACAGAAGTCAGTACAGGTACCTTTTTTCCAGGCTTTACCACTGTCATATTTGACCGCAGTCACGAAGCTTGAAGGTTGCAGAATCATGGAGGTGTAGTTAGGCTTGATTTCTCTCCTATGCGCATCCAACGCTGACATGCGATCGTCGGGGGTACTTCCGATGTCTCTCTGCAGGTAGCACCTTCTACATACTGCGGCCGGTCTCAGCAAGGGCCAAGGGAACTCTAGGAACCGCGCAGTGGGGTCGACGCCAACGCTGCAAGCCACCATCCTGCCATTTATGGGACCATCACGATCTCTTGCATTTTCCTCGCTGCGTGCTCAGTGGATACCACCGGATTTACTTGGCAGGTCGTTTGCAACCCATGCTCCGCATAATCTGCAGAGAAAGCATGGCGACCTTGCATTCATCGTCTCGGTTCCTCGCTGCTTGGTGCTCACATGTCCATGTCGACCTTTGAACACGATAGGAGCGCAGCGTTTCTTTCGCTTCCCCCGGCCTCTCGGACATCTGATTTGCCTTCTTGGCATCTGCTTTGCCTTCTCAGCCTCGTTTCGCCGTTTCCTTCCCATCTCCCGCCAGAAGCCATCGTGTTCACACCCGCTTCGTGTCGACGTGCGCCTCGTGTGGGTGCATTCCGTCACTCATCGTTGACTATGGTTGACTTCGTCCCTACGATGCACCGAGTCAGCTTCCGTTCCGACAAGCATCGCTAGCGAGTCTGCGGCACAGGCGAGCAATTGACCGGGGCTCAGGAAGGCCAACGTCGTGCTCTACAGAGAAACCTGCCGATAAGCGGTTGACGGTACTGCCATCGAGAGCAGGCACCATAGGTCCCCTGTCACGTATCTTGACAGCCGGTCGGTTTTCTGGCTGACAGAGAAGCGCTCCGTCTCAGGTACGTGTGCCGTTGTCTCGTCTAGTTCATCCTCCTGATGATATGTCAAGTTGCAGCAGGCGTGCGCCTCCCGCACGGAGCGCCGGCCCTGATCGCAGAAGGACGGATATCGTCAGAGTAGCCGGTTCCTGCGCTGTTCAGTGGAGTTGAGCAACCCATGCCCGATCGACTGCAGCAGAATGGGTCTACATTTCCCTTCTGTGAGTCCTTGATATGATCCTGAATTTGATGTGAGGCGTACACTCAGGCTCCAAGTCCGACCACACAGTGGCTTGTCGCTCTGGCGCAATGCTGCTCGCCATGCAGAGGAAGGGGAATATGGTCAGGCCAGCGATGACCGATTCCTCCTCGTTTGCAGGGGGAGGTTAGATGTAAGCGCTGTCCGCCGAGGTCGAAGCTTACCACTGACACCGCAGTGGCATACTCGGCACACCATCCCCACGCTGTCTGTCCCGCCGATGCGCACGCGGGCATGCGTCTCAGATGGACCACGCTTGGCGGTACAACCTTCGAGTTCAGCAGGTCAGGGCTTACATGCGACGCAAGCGCTGCGTGAAATTTCCTCGTACCCCGCAAGCTATGTACAGCGGTCATCTCGAGCGCTGCAGCTGTGCGCAACCACATGCCAATAACGATGGTTGACGGCAGTGGCTGATAATGTCACGGCGCCCGCTGATTAAACACGCAGCAGACCATCGGCAAGCACAGATTGAGCGAACATGCGATAACGCAGATTCCATGGTAGACTGCGCACCTTCCTCCAGCGCAGCTCCAATACTATCCCAGGCAGGGTTCGACAAAATGGGCAACGCTAGACAAAACGGCACTACACCCCGCATGACAAATGCCACAAAGGTGTGAATTTTTTTGGACGTAGCCACAGTATTTACCCTCACTTCTGCGGAATTTGAGAGTGAACGGACCAGGGAGCGTGGAGGAAATAAAACATACATGTTGAGAACTCCGTCGGAGTTCTCCCTTCCCGCCCATTGTTGCTTAGATCCCTCCTCGAGCTCATCGCAGGAAGGCTCAGGCTTGGGCATGAGCTTTTGCATAACCCGAGTGAAGGTTTCTGCCGCCCCGATGTATGGAAATACCACTGCGCGGGCCCGTACGCATTGACCGCTGTGTTTACATCGTGACGAACGTGAGCGCTTGAGCTCTCGGATGCCCGCCAGAATGGGCGCCACTGAGGTGACATCGGTCGTGACAGGATTTTGTCTTACCCTGCACTTCAGAGGTCGCGCCCTCGGCAGTGCTCCGACTCTCCTCACCGGCCTCGTCAATTCACATCAAAATGTGAAGTAGCTGGAGAAGACCTTGTTACACCTGACTGCCAATTCCGAATATCTGCGGTGCCCTGAGGAAGCATGGGGATGCGATCCCGTGAAAACCTTTGTCGAACCCTGCCTGGGATAGTATACGCTAACGCCGTTGTGCTGGGTCCCGGCAGTACCTTCCATCATTGAATCGGCATCGCTGGCGAGTGCCCGATCTGGCACAAGCTAGTGATCGTTCTCCAGTGATCGCGGCATTCCCGGAGGGCCGCGCGGGGGCCGGAGTAAAGCCAGAGGCCATTCTGGCGGCAAGTCGAGCGGCACGGCACGAAACGACGTCCATACACATCTCACATCAGCAACTGGCGACTTGCTCACATGTGCAGATACCGGGCCTGCAAGTTGAGCAAGCGTCTACTGTCTAGCTCTCACAGTTCACTCACGGACGGTAGGAAGGCGTTTTCAAATCAACCGGTACGGTTGATACCTTCTTGGCAAACCAGATGCTGTGATGCGCCGAAAATGGAGCGAAAGACGTCGTGCAGCTGCGACTTTGCTGCCTAATACGGTGGTAGGGTGGCGGACGCTCTCACACGTTCACTGTAACTTGAGGTAATAGTCTTGTCTGGCTCAACCTCGGGTATGCAGACATTCTGACGCTAAGATATTCGGTACATGTCCATGGAAGCCGTTGCACGGACCGTCTTACTGCGAAGAACCCGCTGGCAATCGTAGGCGCCGAATTCTGCCGGGCAGCAGGAAGTACGCTGCCCGAGCTTCCCGCCGCTTCCCCCTGCCGCAGGAGTAGGCCATGATGTACGAACTCGACAGGAGTGCGTCTACTGAAGAGCCGGCGGTCATATGTCCAGGGCTGCATGCTTGGGCTGCGATATTCCAGGGCGGGGTAGTGGCAATCAAGCGTCGTGCGCACAAGGCGCGTCCATCATGAGCGCGCTCCGAATTACATTCTTCAGCGGTCGCTTGTCCACATTCAAGCAGAGTTACTTCGCGCGAATTCTATTTTCGTAAGCCTGGGCCGCTACTTTGACGGGAGCATCGACGCTTGCTGAAACGATCCTCAGGACTCCTCAGACCTCCGATGGCACCATAGACAGTGTGGGTACGGGGGCGTCTGAGGTTCAGTGACACCGGCTGTCCCGTGGCCGGGATGCACCACCCGTGGCTCCTTGGAAATAGGTGGGATTTGAACGGATCGAGAGGCATTGGCTCCGAGACAGATGCCCCAGCGGATCGTCTCCCCCGCTCCATATGGACCCCCGGCGCATCTGGCAGGCCGTGCGCACGAAGAAGTCAATGCCAGGGTCCTTATCTCCTCGCGTGCCGCTTGTGCGCCCAGTATCAGGTACGTGGGTGGGCGCACATGATGCTGACCCTCAGTGCGGGTTCCCAAGGTTCGAGAAGGGAGGGCCAACGGACATGACCCACTTCCGAAAGCTAGATACGCACATGCTCGCGCCAAAGGTGTCACAGAATGATGCCTTGTCGCTCCACGGGGCTTTATATCTGCGCAGAGGACAAGATGCTGGTTCGCCTCTCGACCCGCTACCGTGCCACCCGCCATGGCCTCCTACCTCTCCGACGAGAAGCGCTCGACGAGCACACTCGACGAGAAGCTCGACGCCGAGAAGCATGGTGCGTATCTTCTACCTCCTCTCCATCTTCTTATGAGCACTGAACTTTACCGACAGCGGAGGTTGTGCAGGCTGTTGCAGACTTTGACGATCCAAACTTCGACAAGGATGCGGTCATTCTCGGTATGTGATCATTCTGCGGCGGTCGTACTGTTCATACTGACGAGTATGGCCAGAGGACGACTCTCCCTATCCAGAGGTGCGCTCCGCTGTCGCAAACACCGACGACCCGGACATGCCCGTGAGCACCTTCCGAGCGTGGACCATCGGCCTCGTCTGGTCCATCATCATCCCCGGCATGAATCAGTTCTTCTTCTTCCGTTATCCCTCGGTGACCGTCAGCGGAGTACGTACTATGTTCAACACTCGTTCCTACTGCGCACAGTCACTCATCGAGATCCGCCGCCGGGTGACGCCATCGTACTATAGATTGTTGCGCAGCTGCTCTCCTTCCCGATCGGTCGTCTCTGGGCGCGCTTCATGCCCAATGTCAAGGTCTTTGGCGTCTCAATCAATCCGGGCCCGTTCACCGTCAAGGAGCATGTCCTCATCACCATAATGGCTACTGTCGGGTACCAATCTGCTTATGCGGTGAGTTCAAGCACATGGCCTTATATTTCGGCTACTCATCCGCATGCCAGACCGATATTATTGCGGTACAACGAGTATATTACAACCAGGTGTACAACTTCGGCTACCAGTGGATGCTGGTGATGTCCACGCAGCTGGTACGTCCGCGCAATAGTCCATCAGGTGCCTCCATCTCACTAGTGAGAACAGATAGGGTTCTCTATTGGTGGTATTGCCCGCCGATTCTTGGTTGCCCCGCCGTCCATGATCTGGCCCGCGAACCTGGTCACTTGCGCGTTGTTCAACACCCTCCACTCCCAACACTACAGCGGTATGGGTACCCGCGGGGGCATTTCCCGAGAGCGGTTCTTCGCCTATGCATTCCTGGGCTCTCTGTGCTGGTACTTCTTCCCCGGTTACATCTTCCAGGCACTCAGCTTCTTCAACTGGGTATGCTGGATCGCACCAGATAACATTGTTGTCAACCAGTTGTTTGGGTACTACAGCGGCCTTGGCATGTCGCTCATCACCTTCGACTGGTCTCAGATCGCATACATCGGTTCTCCCCTGGCCACACCCTGGTGGGCATCCGCCAACGTCGCTGCTGGCTTCGTCTTGTTCTTCTGGATCATTACCCCCATTCTCTACTACACCAACACGTGGTACGCCAAGTACATGCCGATATCGTCGCGCACGTCCTTCGACAACACCGGAAACGAGTATAACGTCACGCGTATCCTCACGCCGGAGTCGACGCTGGACATCGAGCAGTACGAGAAGTACTCGCCGCTTTTCCTCTCGACTACGTTCGCGATGACATACGGACTCTCCTTCGCTTCGATCACGGCGACGATCGTCCACACCGCGCTCTACTTCCGCAAGCAGATCTGGGTCCAAGCACGCCGCTCGCTGTCAGAGCAACCAGACATACACGCACGACTCATGTCGCGTTACCCCCAAGTACCAGAGTGGTGGTACTCGATAATCTTTGGTGTGTCGAGTTGTACCGATGTATGCATTCTAACGAGAGCTCATATTTGCGGTTGGCAGTCACCATGTTTGTCTTCGCCCTTATTTGCATCGAGTTGCTGCATAGCCAGATGCCTGTGTGGGCCCTCGTCCTGGGGTTGATCATCTGTATGGCCACCTCGCTCCGCCGTGTTCCGTCTATAGTGTCTGATCTCCCCTTCAGCATTTGTCTACACCGTGCCTATCGGTATGATCCAGGCAATCACAAATCAGCAAATTGGTCTCAAGTATGTTGTCCATCAGGTTCTGCCTTGTCGCAAAGTCAGCTCATGTCCTCCTCACAGCGTCATCACGGAGCTCGTCATCGGATATGCTCTACCCGGCCGCCCGATTGCCATGATGATGTTCAAGACATGGGGTTACATCACCATGTACCAGGCACTGCAGTTCACATCCGACTTCAAACTCGCGCACTACATGAAAATCCCGTGAGTAGTTCCTTTCTAGCGAGTCCACTGACGTCTGACCATCCCCATTTCAGGCCGCGCCCAATGTTCTTCGCGCAGGTCATCGCAGCGGCGATTGCCGGGACTGTCCAGCTCGGTGTCCAAGCCTGGATGTTCACAAACATCAAGGGCATGTGTGACCCACACCAAAAGGATGGCTTCATCTGCCCTAGTACCGAGGTCTTCGGGACGGCTTCGATCATCTGGGGCGTCATCGGTCCCCAGCGGCAATTCTCGCACGGCCAGATCTATTATGGCCTCCTCTTCTTCTTCCTGGTGGGTGCCGCTGCGCCTGTCCTGAGCTACCTCGCTGCCCGGCGCTGGCCCAATTCGATCATGAAGTATGTGAACTTCCCAGTCATCTTCAGCGGTGTCGGATACATACCGCCGGCCTCCGCCCTCAACTACGTGCCTTGGACGATCGTTGCCTTCGTGTTCAACTATTTCATCCGCCGCCGTCATTTCTCGTGGTGGACCAAGTACAATTGTGAGTATTGGCTTTTGCTTACGTCGAAGCTCTTTGGAGCGGTGCTGAATCATCGACGCGCGATAGATATCTTGTCCGCTGGCCTAGACTCCGGGGTTGCGATTTCCGCGATCCTCATCTTCTTCTGCTTGCAATACCCCGACAACGGTACCATTGGTGCAAACTCAATCGTCGGATGGTGGGGTAATGTGATCAGCACCAAGACCGCTGATTACAACTCTACTGCACTGCTGCCGGTACCTGCGGACAGGGGCGCTTTCGGGTATGTGATTCAAAAGCCATCTTCGTCCTGAGGAAATCATGCTGATTGGTTTCGTGTCTCGTAGGCCGGAACACTGGTGAACAAGGCTCGGTGCATAGTGCCGGTGATCTAGTTGTCATGAGTCATTCCTGTCGCTTTGTGCTGCCGTTTGTTGTACGTTAGTAATGAGATGAATGTAAGTTCACGACGTGATGCCTCGTAGCGGCCATGCCCATACAGAAGAGGTCTGCACTGCGAGTACAATTCGAGCAGCGCATCTCTGAATAGCTAGAGGTGAGTGCTGAGGTCCTGTTTCGCATACTAATGCAAACGAGTTGCGGAACCCGTCCTCGCTCCGATCTACACCGAGGCGTCGGTCACCAGGATTCTCGTGGAGGATCGGACACAACAGCGCGAGGAACTTGACGAATCCTAGTAGCGGAGGGCATCGACATCGTTGATACCATTTAGTGTGATATTTACTGTAAGATGCAGACCATCAATGAAAGAGACAGGGTAGTCCGCTTCAGCAGGATAGAACATATATGCGAGACTGAACAGAATGCACAACATAGCGGAGAACATACGTATATTTCGGAGGGCAAAGGCACGCAGAGCGGGCATCCGGAGGATCAAACACGGTCGAGCGGGAAGATGGGGGCAAGTGGGCTAGGAAAGAGGTGCCGGGACTCAGAATGAACGAGTAAGTTAGCCAGAACCTCAGCGGGCTCCGTGGTATCGTGGTGAAGGAACGGTAGGGTTACTATGTGACTGTAGCAAGAAGGCTTGGTTGAAGACGTTGGAGCGACCAAACCGCGTGATAGACCGAGCAGGTAGGTGTCATGTCCACGGCAGGAGGGCGGTTGCATGGCGGTGACGGAACCTCGTTCATCGGTACTGAATGCGACGTTTCAGAGTGAACCCACGGAGGGGAAAGGAGAGGTGTGGGAGGGGAGGCAAGAGCACAATGTGCAGCCCGCGAGGGAGAAACCGTTCCGGGGAAGCTTACACTAAGCTTCCTCTTCCTCCGGTTCCTCGATCACGTTGTAAAGGGGAGCGCCATGGACGTAGGTGGTGGGAATTTCAATCTGAATATCTTCTTCGCTCACCTTGTCGTCAGCGGGCTCGGGCTCCACAATCTCTGGCAGGTCGGCGGCAGCCGCAGAGGGCGATGGCGTGGCGGGAAGAGGGGAGGTAGAGCGGTCCTTGCCAATCGGCGGGGGCGGTTGGAGGGACGCCTGGCGGACAGGAAGGCGCGACGGCGGAACGGGGCTCGTCGAGTTGGCGCTGCGCTCACGCTCGCGGTACATTTCAATGAGTGTGGCGGTCTTGCTCGCCGCTGGTTTCGCAGGAGGAAGAGGGGTATCTTGAATCTTGCTCGCGGAGACAGCGGGCAGCGGCTTGCCGGGGAAAGTCTTGTTGATGTCTCGAGGAATGGATTGCGAACCGATGTGCACAGGCTCAGGATCAGATTCATACTCTGACGCAGTCGAGACCCTGTTTGCGGCGGAGTCTTCGCTCGCTAGGAGATTGTTGCGGGCAGTCCTGACAGCAGAGGCAGTGTATGGGTTCTCAGTCGAGGTATCGCTCTCATACGATGGACGCTCGAACCGATCGCGAGGATCGTCGACAAGGGTAGGCGGCCTGCGTTCAGGGTGGAGATCGAAGTATCCCATGCGCCTCTTCGAGACAGGTTGTGGTGGTTCCTCGTCCTCGTCATCGCCATGCCTGTCTACGCTCTCCGGGGTGTGCTCGAGGACAGAGTCCTGCAGCGTTGAAGTTTCACCTTCACCACTTGGACCGGCGACAGGCTCCATCCCTTCATCCTCGTCGTCAGAGAAGTGGCCTCGTACGGCAGCAAGCACCTCGGAAACCTCCTGACTCGCGAGTTCCGGATCGGATCGGCCGCCCTTCAGCGTGTTGCGCATCTCCGCGTCTTGTCCGGCCATCCTACGACCACTGTTAGCGACGAGAATGTCCACCCACGCGTCGTCCTTGGAGCGGCGCCGATTGTGCCTCTTTTTCACGAGGTCGTCATCGTCAAAGCTAGCTAGGCGAGTGTCGAACTCCACTGGGTCATACTCCGTGGGCGGGAGACCAGCTTTCCGCGGCGGCGCAGGGCTTGTTGGGAGTCCGGTAGGGAGGCGGAAGCGAGAGCTCTTCTTGAACAGGGGAGAGCCACCACCGTCCTCGCGCGGGCTGAGCAAGCCTTTCGCGTTCGGGACTGGCGAATCCGTGCGCACCGGGCTGAGGAACGGTGGGTTGGACGTTTGCGTGGGAGTGGCCGCAGAAGGAGGACTGGTGATCTTTGTTAGCGGATTCCCCAGCTCATGTCCAGGAGTCGCGACGACACTCGGCGATGTCAGTGCTGGGGCAGGCCGCTCTCCCTCTTGGCTGCGATTGAGCGAGATGACCTTCGTCGCGCTACCGTTAGAGCGCAGAAGACCTTCAAACTCAACCTCTCGGTAGCTTGGACTGTGAGGCACGTGACCGACGACGTATGGCCGGCCATTGAGCGTCGGTGCAGGCTTCCACTGCTTGGACTTGGTCGTCCCGGAGAAGAGAGAGGGCAGTCGGCGGCGGTTCGCGCCAGAAGCGGCGAGTTGCTGACGATACTCGGCCGGGACAAACTCCTCGAAGAGAATGAGAGTGGTAGAGGTGCGCGGGTCTCCAGAACCCGAAACAGTCGTGGTGCGAGAAATGGGAAGAGACTTGAACTCGATCTACAGACGGCGCCGACCATGAACACAGCATAAGACGACGTAGACTTGCGCACTCACCAGTGCCCAGTTGCATTCTCTGTCAGTCTCCTCACGCCGCTCATCGTCCATCCAACCTCCGCCGTAAATGAGGTCGCAGAAGACGTCCACGAAGGCCTCCTCAATCACCTCTTCCCCGCCAAGAACGGGTTCGGTGTCCCAGCCGAAGGGAGGGAGCGCTTTCTGTGCCTTCTTCAGCTTGCGGTGCATTTCCGCAGAATGAGACGGCCAGGAGTTGATTTGATTAGCAACAGGAGCGCTGAACTGCAGGGTTGCGCTGAGGTGGGCATCCGTACGAGAAAAGCCCGAAGATGAGAAGTCCTGCCATGTCAGCGTCGCGCGCTTCGCTGCACGGGCCTGCGATCACACATCCATTTGATCAGTCACTACGTCTGGCGATGAGATGAAGTAATGGTGGACATACCGCGCGCGCACTCTCCGTGAGGTCGAACTGTAGCTTCTTCTCGTCTGCAACCAAGCTGCCAAAGCCCATCGCCTCGAACTCTCCCCATTTCAGATCCGTGAGACTTCGGAACCTGTCTTCACCACCGATCAGGCCGTGCTCCTTCTCGTCGAACAACGTCGTGCCAACAGAAGATGCTGAAGAGACGGATGATGACAATGACGGCGGCTGTGGAGATGCCGCGGACCCCGCTCCCGTATCCGGGTGGAACGTCGGTGGCAAGTCCATTCGCTTCTTATACGCGTCGGAGTACCGCGGCGGCAGCTTGAGCGTTGGCGGAGCAATCCGCTCCCACTCTCGCGACCCTGCAAACGCACGCTCGCCTGCATTCGAGACCGCGCCTCGAGGGCGCTGCGCCCACGAAGCTGCGGTCTTGACAAGATCGGGCGAGTACATGCGCACGTTCCGTCTCACGCTCAGTACCCGCACCGTACGGGCACCTCGGCGTGGTTGAGGACGATCGTGTTTGCCTATAGTCGGCAACATCGCTGGGTAGCCTTGGATCCATGCCTTCAGACGGGTCGGAACACCAAGTGCCGGAGTGGCTGCGCTGGCTTTGGCATCCTGCCAACGTATGAAGGCAAGAATCAGGTGCTCTGTGGCCGTTGCCGCGCGGAGATAGTGCATGTATGCATGATGGAAGTTGAGCGTTGATGGTCCGAGGCCAAACAGGAGGGGCCCGAAGAGCGGCGACAAGGTGGGAGGGGTATGTCCCGAAGACGCGGAGTGGGCTGTGAAGCGGCTGAGCAGGGTGAACAGCCCGACCAAGATGGAGCGCAAGAGTGGGTCGAGGGGCTCCAGGAATGCAGAGAAGTGCAGCCCCGGGTAGTTCAGCGCTGCTGGGGGTCAGATTGATGTCTCCGGGTGCACGTAAAGCGAGACGCACCGGCTTCAGAGTCTCGCCACTGGCTATATGCGTCATACGAGACGAGTCCGCGAACTTGATGCCCGCCGACCCATCGCACAACGCGAGCGAGCCCCCAACGGAGCGTCATACCCAGCTCGTGCGGGCCAGCCAGTCGCGCCTCCTCTCGCCATTGCCTGTCTGCCTCATGAGACGGCTTCGTACATGTATTCAGGAACGTCTGGATGAGTCGTTTCACTGCTGACGCTGAGACGTCGAGGGCCAGTGTCGAGAAGATGAAAGGTGTAGTCAGTCCGCGCGTGCCCAGCTCCTCCCCCACCACATCGACGAGCCGTGCAACCTCTTCGAGCCCAAGGATGACATGCCGCCCGTACGAGAGATACCCATAGTCATGCGAAGGCTGCTGTTCCTGTACGACGCCGTCGCCATTCTCGTACCGGGGCCTCTCAAGCATCAGGGGGAGGAAGGCCCCATCAGGAGGGCCGTAGTCCTGCTCATCATCCGCTCCTGGGGACCGTCCTTTAGCGGTTCCCTTCCCGCCGTCCTTTTTGCCCGCCTTCTTCGCGGCGGTGACGAACTGCTGTTGGACGGCGTGCCGGGCTGAGCCTCTGCTGTTGATCCGCCCAAATTCGTCTTGCGCGCTGAGGTCGAAGGCTGTTTTCTTGGTCGGGGTCGAAGTAGTCCGTGCGCGAGAGAACAAGCTCGGCATGAAGAGGTTAGAGAGCGACAGAACGGCGGGAAGGGGTGCTGAGCACGACGGAGACGAGGACGATGGTGGTGGTGGGAGCGGACAGGGGAAATTGATGGCGGCAAGCGAGCCACGCGGCAATATTCCTCGTCGTCGTCAACGGCGAAATGCTGAAGCGCTTTCCCCGCCTCTTCCCTTCAATCGTTTGCGGAACAAAGGCGGCACTCTTCGCGCGCATCCATGCCATATGCCATTGCTCAGCAGAGCGCATTGAGTGCCATTGACAATGCAGGGAAACAGCACTGCAGACTCGGACAGTTTCATAGAATATGTGAGCGTAAATACCATCCAATACTACAATCCAGTAATCGGGAAAATCGTCGATAAAATGCGGTCATACTACGTCAGGGCCTAGGCATCGTGATTGCCCTGATCGTGCGCTCTTACGCCCCGGCTCACTTTTGCCAGTCGGTCGCTGGAGGGGGACCAGGAGGAGGAGCATAGTATTGCGGAGGCTCGCCCTGGCCAGGCGGAGGGCCAGCGGGAGGCGCATAACCGCCTTGGGCAGGCGGGGGACCTGGTGGAGGTGCATAACCTTCTTGAGCAGGCGGAGGTCCAGGAGGGGGTGCATATTGGGGCAAATTGCTAGGAATTGACCCCTCGGGCTGGGCAGGGACGTCAGTGCCTCCGCTCAATGTGGCATCACGAATCCTCAACTCACAGAAGCATATGGGTTGTATGAGGAAGGGGGATATTGGGGATACTGCTGGTTCTGGTTGTAGTGGCCTTGGGGAGTCCACGTCGGGTAGCTCGGAGGAACCTGCCCCGCGGATGGTGCCCCGTTGCCAGTTGGGCCCGTACCGACATACATGAGATTGGTACGCCGGTCTGCGCGAGTGCGCATATGGCGCAGGATAAGTAAGGCGAAGATAAATGCGGCGACTGCTCTCAATCATGTTAACGGCGAACATCGCTGTGAAGAAATCTGCATCCACGCACCTGACGCTATCCCGATGGCGATCCGGACGCCAGTAGAGAGAGTAGTGCAGTGTTCTACACCGAACCTGAGACCATGGTCAGCTCTTTTCACGGAGAGCTTAATTACGCGATGCGAAGCAACCAGAGAGGTTTCCCCATGTGTTATCTATAGCACACACGTTGAGGAAGGCGGGCAAAAGACCCGGCCGGATTGCCAACCAGTGCTCAGGAGCCCAGCGGTGGACTGGAGAGGCGCCGTCTTCCTTGAGCCATGTTGGCCAGCAGCACACTTCGTATGCGATAAGAGATAGGCCCATTGAAGGGAAAGAGGACTGCGCTTGGGACTTACACCCAACACACGGGAGGGTAACATGGATGGCTTTCTGACTACTGGCCATGGCCACACGGACAAGCGGCAGGAGCACCGCCAGCATGATAGCTGGTGAAAGGAATGTCCCCCAATGATGCACCCGGTGCATCTGCTGCCATTCACCAGGCCAAGGGACGCGACTTAGACAATCGGCTGACACCACGGTATCTTCAGTCGCAAGTCGTACGGCTCGCGAGAATTTCATCCGATGCCTGAGTTGCTGAACACTCACCGGTCGATGCGGCAGCTGGCTTGTACCCTCGGCAGGGCAGCAAGCGCGTAGAGGACAGCAAACGATGACACTAAGGCGTCCCGACTACCATGACAGTGCGCTGCTGTGACTTCGTGAGCCTTCACCAAATTGGCGCGACCGCTGCTATGAAAGCGACTTACAAGCCATTGAATGTGCAGAAGCAAAGGGCGTCAGAGACGTTGGAGGTCGTGATGTACCGTCTTCAAAATGCGCGACGAGTTGAAGTGCGATTTGAAGGAGTGATCGTGCCTCGCGGGGTGAACTCATCCGAGCTCGGAGTCGCCGTCTCGCCTCACAGTGCACCGCCCCCGCATTGTGGGAACACCGCTTTATGTAATAAACTGCCAAGACAACGGCAGTCAATCTCGTCGCCGGTACCGCCTGCATCTTTCTCGCAGCGCGAAAATCTGTTCCTATCAACGTTGCAGCACCGATACAGCACCTAGGTCAATCATCTTGCCAGCGAGATTGAAAGCTCTATATGAGGAGTCGACGCATGACTTGCAACAGCGACGTGAACACACGTACATGAAGAGTTAGATTCGCATTTTCAAGGCTTGTAGCATGCGTACTATGTACTATGGCTGCTCAGAGGCCGCCTGTCAACGTTGCGGTAATTTGGTAGGCCATTCGAGAGATCGCATGCAAAGCTAACCAAGATCTGCTTACGATAGAGGGACATTTAGAGAAAAATCCGAGGACGGCTTGTGTACCATGTACGCGTTGACGGACGCAGCATCTTCGCTGGCTACCGAGGACCCAGAGCTTGCGCGTCGCAATCCTCTCGCAAACGTTCTCCCAACTCGCTGCAAGAGAACTTGGTCCGCGGGAGCGTGGCACCATGCAGGAGCATGCAGGACGGATGCAGGCCAGCAACCAGGTTCGTCGCTTCCAAATTTGAAGCATTCGCCACGCGACACGCCCCGAGAACCTCGGGGTAAACGCTCTGTCTCCCCGTTCGGTCCAGTCGCCCGCGGACGGAAGAATGGTCTGCGCAAAACATGTAAGTCCCTGGCAGGAGTCGAGCCTGCGTCTTCACAGCCTTGCGTAAACCACAATGTGATGATCTAACCACTAATCGACAGGGACCGGAGGTTGAGATTGTCAACGCCTTCTGGATGAGGTCCGCATAACCTATGCCAAGTATTGACAACCCAGCCAAGACCCAACCTTCATCCGAATCGCCGCCAGAGGTACGTGTATGCTCGCAGTTATCGTCGAACTGAACATCCTTCCTGACACGCCTTTCCTATAGACCACCTCCGCTGCCTAACTTGGGACTCCCGGAAGCATGGTCCGTTGCGCTTCGATGCCGCATCGGAGTCAGTACGAGATTCAACTCCTAGACGGACATTCTGCTCATGTCGGCATCCAGAGCTCATCTTGGATCCCCGTTGACCAACGCCAATCCAACCTGACATTTCTGCTTCTCGAGCCAGCTCTTGGCAAGAACACTCCCCCGCTGCCAGGTCTAGAATAGGATCGACGACCCCCATCCGGTAGTCGCCTGCACATCTCAGGTCGCTGACTTTGAAGACGTTGGACGTGTACGTCGCAAGCGCTGGGGTGTTGAGGGCCGCATTTGTTCGCTCACACTACGTAGTGATTCCCCAGGTGCTCGCACGCGTCTCAGATTCGCGTTTGTCACCCGGGGCCCTCGCGCGAAGGCGCCAGTGTTATGACAGCGGTTGGGCGAAGCCCTCGAAGGTCCTACGTGCTGATATACGCGCTCGCGGGAGCAATCAACTGGCCTATAGCCTGGCGCCCCTGCTGCTGAAGAGGTCAGCAAGCTTTGTCTGTACTCCCACAACCACGAGGCTCCCCGGTCCCAGCGTCGCTTCAATTATAATACTGCCCTTTGGTTTGTCTCCATGGGAGTCAACGCGTTCAGGCAAGAAAATCGCGTCCGTCTGCCACGATGCCATGACCGCGTACCTGACGATGGGCCTGAAGGACCAGAACGACCTTTTCCCCGATTGTACCATCGTCGACCGCCGCTCTGGCTCCCCTCCCGCCTTATCGATCGAGCTCGTCCAAGGCCGCTCTACAAATTCCTCTGATGTCGGGCCGTCATAATCTTCGCGAAGGAGGGCGCTGCCGAACTGAAGGTGGACGCTAAACCTAAAAGCAGCATAATGACTGCTGGCGCGCCCCAGGGAAGCGTTCTATCAACACGCCTGCTCCGCCCTGCACTGGCTGCTGCCGTGCGCTCCGGCGCGCTGGTAGCAGCACTCTCACTGAATCCACTCTGGACCACCCCGTCCGGATTGTCCCCGGCTGTTTTTGGCGATGGCGACATCACCTGCTGCGCAGATGCGGTGCACCACCGTCCCACCTGAGCGGCCGCACTCCAATCGTCTTCTGAGGTCTCAGTCTCTCACCTGCTAGCGGGGAAGGTGCTAGGCCCGGTGCGCATGCCGTTCACTTTGATTGGATGCCGATAGTCTGATTGTCCTATCATACTGGCAGTATTGAACGGCCGCCCCCGTAAGCCTCGTTCCCTTCCATATCCTCCTCGGTAGTTGCTCACGTCGCCCGGCAACTTGTATCCAGGCGGACGTACACCCTCCGAGCGCGTCAGTTTGGCTGGGTTCGCACATGCCGGCTGGGTTCTCGTCGGCCGCCTGCTTTCTCGTCGATGGGATTCCCTTCTCTGATCGTCGAGCCTGCGCGTGGCATTATAGCCCACCGGCGGACAAATTAGGCTTGCGGGAGGACACAAACGCTATCTCTGCAGCCAGGCAGGCTTCATTCTGCCGGACTAGGTCTGGGCCTCTCGCACGTCGAGGAAATTCGGCGCGCGTGGCGAGCACCGTGCGCCTTTGCGGTCTCTATGCCGCACTACTGGCCGTATTCTCTTGATGAATTGGCACTCTGACGGAGCGCGCTCTGTCCTTCTGTCTGCCCGGACATCCTATCTGCGGAACTCGTGCTCGAAGCTTGGCGGCGCCCATCGTCATCGAAGTCCCTTCTCGCGGATACCACCGCCTTATTTCGCCGTGGAGAACGACCTGCGAGCTGTTCTAGAAAGACACTGAATAACCCACGTTCTGTTCACAGAGCTTCTCGCCGTCGCACGGTTCCGTTTAGTGACCTCGAGGAGGCCGGGATGAGACGTTCGCGGACTCGGACATCGAGGATGACATCAACACGTGGGTATCATGGCCCGGATTTTGTCTTTGGTCGCCCACACAAGAAGGGCCTAGAGCCCGACCAGTAGGGGAGAAGGCACCCTCATTCCACGGCGGGTCCAGTCGCGCTCGTTTCCTCGGGACGGGGATGTGCTGTACTGGCAGATTCGCAGAAGCTGCCGACATCGCGGTACTACCCTCGCGGTGCTCGCGGGCGTGCATATTTGGCGTCTCGCCCATGTATAAAGGTCGTCTGTTGCGTAGAGAATAATTACCACCGTCCCCCAAGCTCCCAGTGCCACTCGGGTGAATTTGTGCTTTTTCTCTACGCCGACTCGGTACCGAATTCCCCACGTGGTAAGTGTTATGGGCGCCTCCCCGCTGCCGCCACTTTTCACTAAGTCCACCACACTCCTACCTGACCTACATTCACCATGGCCTCCTTCCTCCGCCGTTTCGCGACTTCAGCATCAGCGTCGTCGACCCCAATGTTAGTCTTCTAGTTTTGTCTCGTTTGACACGTCGTTCACGCCTATACGTGTATTGACCAGGGCTAACGTCTTCGTGAGTCCTTGTACCGACGCCTTCCGTGAACTGGGGAACGCACATCTCACGCTCAAGCACCTAGTTCGACATCGCCATCGACTCGAAACCCAGCGGAAGGATCATCTTCAAGCTCTACGACGACGTAGTGCCCAAGACTGCCCGGAACTTCCGTGAACTCGCGACTGGCCAGCATGGCTTCGGCTACGCCGGTAGTACCTTCCACCGTATCATCCCCAACGTGAGTTCTGTGTATAACGCTGCGCTTCAAGAGCCAAGCTAACAACTCCTCCCCGAACGTGCAGTTCATGCTGCAAGGTGGTGACTTCACACGTCATAATGGTACCGGTGGCAAGTCCATCTACGGCGAGAAGTTTGCGGGTGAGTTTGCCTCCGGCGTCGTTCTTGAAGCGCCATACCAATGGCAATACGTCTATCTTCAGACGAGAACTTCAAGCTCCGGCATAGCAAGCCAGGTCTTCTCTCTATGGCGAACGCGGGTCCCAATACCAACGGCTCCCAGGTGCGTACATCCCAACTATGGAATACCGGTAAAGAGAGTCATATGCTGACGCTACGCCTCTTTCCATCCAGTTCTTCATCACCACGGTCGTAACGTCATGGCTCGACGGCAAGCACGTCGTGTTCGGCGAAGTTGCCGAGGGTATGGAAGTCGTGAAGGCGATCGAGGCGGTCGGCTCCGAGTCTGGCCGCCCGAAAGCCAGGGTCACGATTACCTCGTCGGGTACGGTTTGAACAACGCTCCATGACGCGGGCTTGGGATTCAAACGTGGGTGCTCGAATTCAAAACGTATGGGCTGCTCTCCGAGAGACAGTGTGTTTTTCCCCGTTCCGGCTGCCCCGGTGCCATACATATATACACGGAACGCTGCATTGCGCATGTGTACGTCGTCCTCACTTCGAACGAACTCCTTCTATCGATTGGTGTCTCGCGACGGACTCGCACCGGCGTCCGATGCATTGAGAAGTGTTCTCGTCGGCGCCAATAACTTAGCATGGCACGCAGGTGAGGTGAAGACGAGGCAGGAAGTCTCGTGATACAACTATGCGACTATCCAGTACATAGTCTAATACACAGCAGAGCGATAACATAGCAGCAGGATACACCAGGTAATAGTACAGATCCAAATTCGTCACCAAGTAGACGGGCTATTGAAGATAACGCCGTGCCGTCAGCATATCTGGTCAGCGAAACTTATCCTGGGTGATTGGCAAGATCGAACGTACCCAAAGGTTTGGCCAGGCGGCACGGCAGAGAGCGGCGTCCCAGCACCTTGCGGTCCGTAATCGGCCGTGTTAGTCGACACGGTGTTGCCCCACCAGGTTAGGATGTTGTTCTTGCCGATCGCGCCGTTCTTGGGGTATTGCAGGGCGAAGTAGACGACAATGATGGACACTGCGACCCCGGAGTCTAGTCCAGCGGAAAGGATATCTAGAGGGACATGATCAGGTCAGCGCTCTGTTGGGTGACATTCTCCTGGCCACTCACAATTGTACTTGGTCCACCACGAGAAGTGTCGCCGGCGAATGACATAATTGAAGATGAACCCAACGATCGCCCACGGCACGTAATTCAACGCCGACGCTGGCGGGATGTAACTCGTACCGTTGAAGATGACAGGGAAGTTGACATAGCGCAGGAACGAGTTCGGCCAGCGGAGCGCGACGAGGTATGCCAGAAGCGGACAGAACGCGCCGACGAGGAAGAAGAAGAGCAGGCCGTAGTAAATCTGGCCATGCGAGAACTGCCGCTGGGGCCCGATGACGCCCCAGATGATCGACGCGGTGCCGAACACTTCGGTCGAGGGACAGATGAAGCCGTCCGGTTGCGCAGGGTCGCACATGTCCTTGATGTTCGTGAACATCCACGCTTGCACTCCGAGCTGGACGGTGCCTCCGATGGCGGCGGCAAGCACTTGGGCCCAGAACATTACCCGTGGGCTTAGAACGCGTGTGAGCTGCGATGAAATTCAGACAGGGCTGACGAGAACGTACGGGATCTTCATGTAATGACCGAGCTTGAAGTCGGAGGTGAACTGCAAGGCTTGTGCCATAGTGATGTAGCCGTATGTCTTGAACATCATCATCGCAATGGGCCGTCCGGGGAGGGCGTAGCCGATGATGAGCTCAGTAATAACGCTGAACGGGGTGTCAGCCTCTCAGTGTCAGTAACAGCGCACTTTCTCTACTCACTTGAGGCCGACTTGTTGATTCGTGATGGCCTGGATCATTCCTACCGGAATAGTGTACACGAAGGCTACAAGCGAAGTGAGCGGTGTATACCACAGCGTTGAGTAGACCACGCTCACCGATCACCAATGCCAGTACAAGAGCCCAGACGGGCGTCTGGGTGTTCCAGACCTCAATCGAGATCACGCCGAAGACGAACATGATCACTGTGGCAGCCTATAAGACATAGCTCAAAGAGGTGTTGTATGTACACCCACCAAAGATGATCGAGTACCACCACTCCGGCACCTGCAGGTACTTCGACATGAGCCGGGCATGGACGTCGGGCTGCTCTGAGAGCGACCGCCGACTCTGGATCCATATCTGCTTGCGGAAGAACAGAATCGTATGCATGATAGTCGCCGTGATGGACGCGAACGAGAGCCCATAGGTCATCGCGAACGTCATCGAGAGGAAGAGCGGCGAGTACTGCTCGTACTTCGCGATGTCCAGCGTCGACTCGGGGGTGAGGATCCGCGTGACGTCGTACTCGTTCCCGGTGTTGTCGTACGACGTGCGGGTGGAGATCGGCATGAACTTCGCGTACCACGTGTTGGTGTAGTACAGGATGGGCGTGAGGATCCAGAAGAAGAACACGAAGCCGACCGCGACGTTCGCCTCAGCCCACCAGGGCGTGGCCAGGGGAGAGCCGATGTACGTGATCTGGGACCAGTCGAAGGTGATGAGAGACATTCCCAGCCCATTGTAGTAGCCAAACAGCTGGTTGACGACGACGTTGTTCGGCGCGATCCAGCAGACCCAGGTGAAGTAGCTGAGCGCCTGGAAGATGTAGCCCGGGAAGAAGTACCAGAAGAACGAGCCGAGGAAGACGTAGAGGAAGAACCACTCGCGCGAGATGCCGCCCCGGTTCCCGATGCCCGCGTAGTGCTGCGAGTGGAGGGTGTTGAACAGTGCGCAGGTGACCAGGTTCGCGGGCCAGATCATGGAGGGCGGTGCGACTAGGAAGCGGCGTGCGATACCCCCGATAGAGAACCCGATCTATGGGAGAAATGAGAACAGGTGAAATGACGGGAGGTGACAGCAAAACTGACCATCTGCGTAGACATCACGACCATCCACTGATATGAGAAGTTGTATATCTGGTTATAGTATACGCGCTGCACTGCGATGATGTCCGTCTGATTGCCATCTCAGTCAACATATGCGAACTACCATAAGGACGGATGGGCGCAACACGTACTGCGTAGGCCGACTGATATCCAACATTAGCCATGATTGTGACTAGAACATGCTCCTTGACGGTAAACGGTCCTGGGTTGACAGATACGCCAAACAGCTTCACATTGGGAAGCGCGTATGCCCAAAGTCGTCCAAGAGGATAAGAGAGCAGCTGCGCAACAATCTACGGTGTTCGACGAATGCAGATCAGGAATACGGGGGTTGCAGTCAACGGCGGAATAGGACTTACACCGGTGACAGTGACAGAGGGATACCGGAAGAAGAAGAACTGGTTCATGCCGGGGAGGAGAATCGCCCAGACGATGCCGATAGTCCACGCGCGCAGGGTGTTGACCGGCATCTCAGGGTCATCCGTGTTGGCGACCGCAGAGCGCACCTCCGGGTAAGGTGAATCGTCGTCTTGACGTGTACTATGCTCAGCAAGCACATGCGACACAGTTATTTCACCTACCCAGAATAATCGCATCGGGGTCGATGTTCGGGTCGTCGAATTCAGGCTCTAGTGGGACTACAACGTGGTTGCGGACTACGGCTTTGCGGAGGACGGGTGCTTAGGGCCATCGACTGACGGGAAAGCGGCAAGTGGCGCTCACCGTTCTTCTCCGCATCCTCTGCGTGCTTGTCGTGCAGCGATCCTGCTGACTGCCTGTCCTCGGAGGAGTACGCGGGGGGCATGATGGTGGACAGGATCTGGGGAGCCAGAGGAGTGTCAGCATGGTTCCGCTACCGATATAAACTTCCTGTAACGCCGACGCCGGGTAGGGACAGATGGGTGTCATCATAGATGCAATGTCATTGCTGGCATTCCACATCTCCCCGGAATGGTAGACAGGATCTCCCGAGCTCAAGGCCCGGCATATGGTCCGGCGTCAGAACTCTTCAGCACCATGTGCATTGGATACCGCGGTACTCCAAGGACGATGGCGAAGGTTCTTCCCCGGGGTAACTCGCATGCCAATATAGTACACGTCCGGGAATAGCACGCGACCTGTAGTTCCGCTTCGAGGCGCACTCGCCAGAAAGCATTGTATAGCTCCTGAACCTCGCGAGGTACCATGGATTCAGGATCGACCCTGAGATATGCAAGTCGAGAAGATGTCTGCGCCCGGCGACAGAGACTGCGTACAGCTTCCCTGCTACCGGCCGCATACGCCGGTCTGTTCGAAGTCAAAGGCTCCGTGCTCCTCGCGGAAGTCACTGCGGCTTCTCGCTAGGGCCTCTGAATACGGCGGTGCCAATTCCGCTCATACACGTATCACGTCTATTCGGAGGACTTACCTCCAAGTAGCGTGGCCCGAGCCTCGAGGCACGTGCGGCCTCGTACTGATGTTCCTCCATGTCGGCCAGTCCAGCGCAGGCTGCGCCGGGGCTGGCACTCCCTACCGCCCTGTAGCGTGCTATCGAGGTAGTCGCTAGGTGAAGGTCGGGAAAGGTCCCGTTAGCCAAGTAGGTACCGCTTTTTGAGGGCCCATTCTCTCTCACCATCAGCTGTGGCTCAGGCACTTGTCAGGCACATGCCGGGACCGGGCCAAGTGGCAAGCCGCGCATAGAGCCGCAATAAGCACGGCCTAGTAAATGAGCCGTTGTGTTGTGTCGGGGCGTTGCACAGCGGCGGAGGTAACCATGCTGTTGGGGGCATGTGGAAGGCTTGAATGATTTGTTGCAACATGCGATCGAGGATTCGCGCAGAGGAAAAGCTTCAAAAAGACACTAGCCCACCGCGAGGGTCGAACTCGCAGCCTTCAGATTGCCCCACGAGCCAAGTCGTGCGGATAAGAGTCTGACGCTCTATCCGATTGAGCTAGGCGGGCATATGAGAGATGCCGTAAACAGCTTATAACACTGTAAAATTGGAAACAACCTGCGGACGCGATCATGTGATGAGGAATGGCGTGAGAAACTGCAGCGACGGCGAGCGTCTCTCGTCGACGGACGCGACGGTGAGGAAGACATCTTGCTCACCATCTGCCACGTCCTGCGCCACGGCTCTGTGTGTTCTCGCTGGCATTGCACGTAGAAATACTTCAATCCTTTAGCTTGACTTCTGAGGTAATGTCGGACGACGTCGGCGTTTCTCCAAACCCCAGAAAGCGCAAACAACGCGACCTATCGCCCGTCGTTCCTGACCCCGAAGAGCTCACACCTAATACGCGTGCGGATGCGTTTGGGACGCCGGCGCGGTCTGCGCGCGTGTACAGGACGTATGCGCATAAGCGGGCGCGTTCGCGCGCTAACTCCTCGGCCGGAGACGAGCCACTCGAGGTCGAAGCTGAGAGCTGTGAGTTCATCCTTCTGTTCTCGCGGTTCCGCAGGGTGTACGGTCTTTGCTGCGCATCGATAGAGATACATGGAAGGATGACGAAGTGATGAGGTGCGCTACGTGCTATGTCATGGTGCCATTGTATGCGTGTGCTTTCTGCATTTGGCGATTCTATCGGATTGTCTTGCTATGGCCGTGGACTACCGGTGAGGGCGATGCCATAGCGTGGCTTCGCGAAACGTGTTCCGATCGTCCATTGCTGCCAATATATGCTTACGACCAATCACAGTGCCCCCTCCACCATCACCGCAAGATTCCCCGACCAAAGTGCGCTACGGCTCTAACAAAGGCAGGGCTTCCCTCGGCGCGGATGCTCCTCTCGGAAACTCCAGAGATCAGGACGAGCAGGAGGATACCTCGCTCGCAGCAGTTCTTAATGATCAATTCGACGCATCTAACGACCCGGGTCCATCCACATCTGTCCCAGAGCGACCGAATGCGCGGAGTAAGAGCCCCGCCCTGAGGAGAAGACGCTCTACCGTCTATGTCGAGATTCCTGCACGATCCCCATCCCAGCTCCGGAAATATACCCAGCAGCCTCCCTCATCGCCAGAAACGCAATATACAGGCACAGCGGAAGCTCGGACACGAGTCGGTCGTCCACGAGGACGCCCGCCCAAACAGAAGCCAGTCGCAATCCCATCTCCGCCTCCAACCTCAGACGACGGTTCCCCAAGCCGTGCAGGTGGGCGTCGCAGGACGCATTCCGGCGCCCACCTCTCACTCACTGACGCCTTGAACCACTCCTTTGCACAAAGTGCGCTTACGAGCGTCGTATCCAACACAGGACCCGCTGAGCCGTCGAGCGAGCCGCCTCGCAGGAGGCGGGGGAGGCCGCCGGGTCGGGGTCGCGCCCGTGTCGCCTTGGGCCCTGTCGTCTCTCACAGCGAATTGAGAACGATGCGTCCCCGGCGATCAAGCAGTAGTCCACGTAAAGAGCCGCAACCACCTCCGCCTCCTTCTGATGCCGCTCCCGTCAAACGAGGACCCGGCCGCCCTCGCAAGCATCCTCTCCCACCTGGTGCGAGCACTTCCACAACCAGGGCCCGCTCAGCTTCTCGCCCCGGCAGGAAAACTAGTACCTCCAAGGCGCAGCCAGCCAGGGGGGACAGCGAGGCAGACGACTCCGATACGGAGGCAGTCACACAGCAGCTCTTGCGGGACACCTCCCCGACGGACGGCCCGCCCACAAGTTCACCGATCAAAGAGCACCGATATGTCTTCCAGTCCGTCGACGTTGGACCGGTCGCGCGAGCCCTGGAGCGTCAGGCGGCGGAAGAGGCTGCGAACGGTACCACGACGGAGACGGAGACCGCCTCGGCGCCGCCCAGGAGACCTCGCGGCCGTCCGCGCGGGAGCAAGAACAAGACGACGCTCGCGCGGGAAGCAACTGCGCGCGCGCAGATGGTCGCTTCCATCTCCTCTGCTGGGCAGTCCTACTCTGCTGGGCCGTCTGTGCCTACCACGGCGACCGACGCCTCTACGACGGACTCTCTGCCTCCCGTGCCCATCAAGCGTCCGCGGGGACGTCCGCGCAAGAGCGCGCCCTCCGCCTTTCCGCCGACCGGCTTCGTGGAGTACACTGAGCCTCTGAGGGATGCCTCCGACACGGACGACAACGCGACTGCCGGACCGTCAACACGAAAGAGGGGCCGCAGTCGTACACGGCGGAACAGCGTCTCCGCTGTACCCGTCGCTCCTGCCCCTGCTGCCCCGGTGGCCCCTCCACCCTTCTACTTGGACCTGAGCACTATGCAGTGGAAACGGCGCTCACGGTCGCTATCTGCGTCACCTACCAAGCCGAAGCGGAGATCCTCCCTGTCTGCACTGGAAAAAGACACGACTCCGGCCAAAGAGTACCAGACGAGCGCTGCGCTGTGCGACGCGCTCAAAGTCGCCCTCTTGACGGCCACGCCCAAGCTCGCACCTGCAACCTCGGGTAAGAATGGAAAGGGGAAAGGGAAGGCGGCGGCCACGACGGAGGACGGGCTCAAAGTAGCGCCCTCGGGCGTGCTCCTTTTCGCCGACGTCCCTGATGAAGAGGGAGAGAATGAGGACGAGGACGACTTCGAGCCCCGGACGTGCATATTCAAAGGCTCGTGGGTCGTCCTGGGCGACCCGAAGGCGACAGTCGACGATGGGCTAGTGCTCAAGAAGCTGCACGAGATCGTCCTAGGTACCGGGGCGTACGTCGGGTAAGCATCCTCTCCTCCCTCCCACCCCATCCCGCTCGTGAACCGTCCACGCTGACTTGCTCCCTGCGCCGCCAGCCTCGAAGGGACGCAGTTCTCGAGGTCCGAGAGCGGCCGCTTCCCCACGGTGACCGTGACGGTGCCCTGCTGCTGCCTCTCCCTCCGCGCGCGCGCCGGGGCGGGCCACGCTCGGGGCTCCTCGGGCGCGGAGCAGGAGGAGTGCGCGGGCGAGATGGCGGTGAGCGTGAGGGAGGAGCCGCCGACGGCGCAGTTTGTCGGGATCGCGAAGGCGGTCAGGACGACCGTGACGGTGCTCCATTAGGTGAGGAGATGTGGGTGGCGGATGGACTCGGGATGTGGAGGATGTGGGAGCTGGGCTTGAGTGTGATGATGTGTACGTGTGCATACTAGTAACTACACTGCGGCGTTTCTTTCGTTCTGCTTTCCTTTCGACGGCACTACCGGCTTGTATAGATGACTTGTGTACGTAGATCTCGTGTATACCTTGTTCGTCTCCTTCCAGTCTCATCCCGCTCTCCACGTCTCAACCGCACGCACGTCCCGGCTTCGTGAGGAAGCTCGTAACACGTCGAATTCATTACAACAACTAGCGGTATACTATCTACAAGCAGCGTTTCGCAAAGCAAAGTAGCTACGCATGCATCGAACCTATACTACTGAAGAAGCGTCTCGTCAGAGCAGTACACATAAAGCACAAGTCAACATCCTACTGTATCTCCTCCGCCGCGCCTCCCCTCGTACAAGTAAAAGCAAAGAGGGTATCACGCTCTACGACAACTAGAATAAGAACGGTCCTCGTCCATCCGCAGTCCATGCATCTCCCTCTCTCCCTCCTCTCTCCACTCTCCATCAAAACCCAACCACCAAAACCACGCCCGCCACTACCCCCGCCCACATCCCGACCCACGTCCGCCCGCCCGTTCCCGCACGCACGGCGGCGTTCGCGCCGGGCGCGCCGAGGGCGGCCCAGTCGCGCCACGCGGCGTACATCTCGACGACGAACGCCTGGCCCTCGGGGCTGTGCGCGCCCTGCACGCCAAACTCGTTCGGGTTCACGACGGGCGTGAGCCACATGTCCGGCGTGAAGTGCGCGAGCGCCTGCGCGGTGGCCGAGGGTGAGGCCGAGGAGGAAGAGGTGGTGGAGGAGTTGGGGAAGTTGGAGTTGGGGGAGGCGGAGGAGGACGCGGGGGAGGTGGAGGTGGAAGACGGGGAAGATGAGGATGACGGGGAAGAGGAGGAAGAGGAAGATGAGCCAGAAGCAGGCGCAGAGAGCGCCTTGCGGCTCATCTCCGCCTGGGGGAGGTGTGTGTGCACGCCCGCGAGGAGCGCGAGGCGGTACACGGTGCTCGCGAGGATCGCCGTGCTCGACGCGTCGTCGAACGTGCTGCTGTCATCTGCGTAGTTCCCGAACAGGCCGTTCGTGCGCTGCGTGCGCGGTCAGCGTACTGCCTGCGCATGCGCGAGGAGGGGAAAGCGGGGGTGGGGGTGGGGGTGGGGGACGGGGGAAAAGGGAAGAGGGCAGAACGTACCTGGTGCGGGTATATGCCGTTGTGGATCTCGGAGACCCAGTTCGTGAGGTCCTTCGCTTGCTTCTTCATGCTCTTGGCGTACTGCGAGTGTTGGATCGTCCCGAGGACGCGGAGCATGCCCGCTGCTGCCCAGCCGTTCCCTGTAGCCGCGCGCCCCCTGCGTTAACACCAGCGTATCATATGGCGAAGGAGCAGGCACAGGACGTACCGGTCGACCAATGCCCGTTGTCGGTATTCTGCCCGAGCACTATGTGCTTCCACATCCCGCCCGCGTCGTCGTCTACGAGGTACTGGCGGTAGAGGCGGCACTGGTCGTACGCCAGCTGGACGAGAGACTGGTTCTGGTTGAGAACGCCGTAGTAGGCGAGGAACGGCGGGACCATGTACACGAAGTCGGACCTGGCGAGCGCGGTCAGTACGCACATGGAAGACCTCGCACAGCGCGACGAGGACGTATCGGAACAAAGGAAAGAGAACACACCACAGCTGGACCTGCTCCATACGATGCGAAATCGCGCCGTCGCTCGTCTTCGGCACCTTCTCGAGCAAGAACTCGAGCTGGTCCGTCGCCGCGCCCGCATAGTCGTGCCCGTCCTGCGCGCCCGCGCCGGTCCAGTTCGCGAGCAGCACCGCGACGCCGATGCTCGGCGGGTCGCCCGCGGCGCCGCCGCTGGCGTCCATGAGCGGCTGGGGGCCCTGGACGTCGGCCTTGGTGCGGTTCTGCACGACCGCGCGGGCGATGGCGACGACCTCGTCGAGCGAGGCGGGGGCCTGGCCCTTGGGCGGGGGGAGGGCGGTGTTGTTGAGGACGGAGTAGGCTGGCGTGTCGGACTCGATGAGGGCTTCTGCGCGCGTGCCGATCTCCCAGCTGCGAGTGCGAGCGAGGGTGCGAGCGAGAGGGAGGGCGAGTGACGTAGGGAGAACGGCGCGGGCGGGGCGGTCAGCGGGAAATGACAGTGAGACTCAGAGCGCGCGAGGCGATCTGCAAGTACTTTCAGAACTCACCTGTGCGTCGCGCCCTCAGCCAGTCGAGCCTTCACGCCCTCCAGCTGATCGTCCGTCAGTGTCTGCGCCCACCCCGCAGAGGCCAACAGCGCGAGAACGCCCGCGCCCACAGCCGCGAATCGCTGCGTCCGCATCACGCCGAGGGTTTTGGTCTCAGAGTCGCAGTGCTAGGGTGATCGGCCCACCGAGGAGTACACGGCAGAGCGGTGTATGTCGAGGGTGGAGAGGATATGGCTGGAAGTCGGAGTGCGGGGAGAGGGAGGAGTCGCTCGGACTCGGAGGTACAGAGGCCGCCTATCTGTGTTCTGTCAGACCGGCGCGCGGGGTCGTGCAGGCGTGGGTGAGTCGTGTCTCGGACTGGTCTGGTGCGGAGCCATCCATGATGCCCTCCCCTCCGTCTATATCCGCCTTCGCACCCGGCCAAGAACAAACATGCCTCTCTAGAATGTTCAAGGAGGCCGCAGAGTCGCAACCTGCTCCCCAAGCATGCTGCGCGCTCGCATAGGAAGAACGTTGCGCGACGCGCCCAGCCTGTCCCGACGAGTACGGCAGCAGCTTGGCTTTCTGAGAGGAGTTGAGACAGGGCGCGCGGCTGACTGCTTCCGAGTCCTACATAGGCTCCGGGTCAGGGACGGATGTTGAGCTGAATGGGGTTCGTCGGAGGAAGGACGCGACATGGATGCAAAGGACAAGGGAGACGTCTGAGAGTTTGAGAGCGATCCGCACGGATACTCGGTAGGCGTTCAGTAGTTTCGCGCACTCTTCGCTTCATTCCGCTCCTCTAAGCTTCGAGCTTCGTAATTATATAGACTCTACACATGGCTGGCCATAGCAAAGCTTGTACATGGTATCTGTCCGGATCGACACACCGCGTTTTCTTCTCGCATGTACGTGTCTAGTACGGCCCCTCAGGCCTCAGGCCTCAGTACCCAGGATTCAGCGTACAACATTCAGCATCATGAAATAGTCTCAGCAACTACTGTCCCCTGATATCCTCGACTAGGAACGCTTTCGTCTGCCTACTGACGCGCCGCTCACCGGGTGTCGTTCTGATCGTGTAGTATCACTTCCAGTGACTCGCCCCGGGTCGATCCTCGCTACGCAAACCCAGCAAGGGCTTCATGAACAAGCTTCGCGGCACGCTCAGACCTAGGACGGATATCACAGGGAAAATTCGTCGGTTGCCTGTATGATTGCGTTCAACGCTCCTCAAGTATTCCACTCAAGTCCACAGTGCCTCACGTACCTGAACGCGGCATCGTGGTACTCCGGCCGAGGCTCGACGAGCTCCCCTGCCTCATCGCTCGCTTTGCTGAAATTGAAAACGGCGAGCATGCACGCGATGGTGTGCCAGAGGTACGCTTCGACGAGATGCTCTCCCGGGCATGCCCTGCAAGTGCAGACCTTCAGCCTCAAGCGCGATCTGTACTTACACTAGCGAACGCACCTCCGGCCAAAGCCAAAGATGCAGTTCCTCGGATCGCCCCTCTTCGCTCTCGCTGCGTCCGTTTCCTCCAGGTAGCGCTCCGGGACGAACTCTTCCGGGTCGGGAAACTGCTCTGGGTCGCGGGTGATCCTCCTGATGGACGGCGCTCTCAGTCACGAGGCGGGCTACGGGCTGTGGCATGCAGGGTTTACCAGATGTTGGCGAAGACGAGCGTTCCCTTGGGTATGAACATCCCCTCGTACACGTCGTCTTCCATGACGCGATGTGGCAAGCCTGTCACATCACTCGTCCTCAGCCGTACTGAGCGCGCGCGACAGGCAGCGGCTCATGTTGAGCACCCAGAGGAACTGAAGAACGCACCGAGAGGCACGGGACACGTCCAGCGCATGCACTCGCTCATGATGGCGTCGACATACGGGAGCGCGGGGCGGTCGGCGAAAGCGGGAAGCCGTGCGCCGCCTGTGAGGCTGTCGATCTCCGTCTGCGCTTTTCGGAGGACGTGCGGGTGTCGGACCATGGCGAGAACGAAGTGGGAGAGCAGTGTGTAGGTCTGAGCGTACGCTTCGTAAGTCATGAGTAATCAATGGAAGGACGGAAGGCATACCGTGTCTATGCTAGCTGCGAGTGAGTAGGGCACCGTCGTACCGTGAGTTCTCGTGTCTGCAGCCCCCATGCGAACGCCTGAAGACTGACCTATGTACATAGCGTGGGCGGTCCACCGGATGTCCGACTCGAGTTGCGGGTCCTCCCTTAAAGCCTCGGTGTTCTCGCTCAACATCATCGAGCAGTAACACGGAACGACGTCCCCTTCCTCCTGAACGCATCATCAGCCCCCCGCTCCTACCACACTGAGTATATTGTGCCAAGGGGCCTACCATCTTGTCTTTCACCCGCTGGAACGGCTCGTCCGCGCACTCTTCTATCTTCGCCTTCCACGCCCTCGCTCTGCGCTTAAACCCCGCACCTGGGAACCACGACGGCAGGTGCTTCACTGCAACGGCAGGCGAGCTCATTTAAGTACCTGACGTCAGCTGCAGCAGTCAAGCCGATGAGCTCCTTACGAAAGGGCACGAGGTCGACGAGCCAAAGCCCAGAGTTGACCGAAAAGATGCGGTTCGCGATGAGGTGCAGAGCCTCCTCCGCCCTCGCCAGGTGCGGGTCGTCGCCCCCCTCCACCCGGAAGCCGTACACGATCGACGTGATCTGGCTCCCCGCGTACCTACTAGCGAGCGCCGTGCAGCAGCAGGCGTCGGTGAGCGGCACTCCAGCATGCGGAAAGGGAGCGGGAGGATCACGTACAAGCGGATATGCTTGGCGTGGTTCTCGGGCGACTGTATGAGGAGCTTCAGGAGGGCGTACGTCTCCCGCTGTATGACGGGCTTGTACGCTGGGATGTGAGACGAGCTGAGGGCGTGGTGGAGCAGGCGTCGGTGCCGCCGGTAGCTGTCGCCATATGTAGCGAACGCGATCTGTACATTGGAGGGTCAGCCTCCGCTACTAGATGAGCGGCATGCTACATACGATGCGCTCACAGCCGCAGCTGAAGGAGGCACCCGAGTAATTCAACAGAACGTGTCATGTTCAGGGAAAGAGGCTCACAGCTCTGCACACATCACGGTGTGCGGCCTATCGGCGTACTTGACCGAGCGTTCTTCAAGGAGACGACGAGCGGTCTCGAACGAGTTCAGGAAGAGCAGCCCTTGGCCGAAGATACGCAAGTACACAACGTCTCCTGTCGCGATGTAAGTATTTAGCACGAGTATCGATGACGGTATGCCATGACATGGAGACACACCGTATATGTCCGCCCACGACGAGACGCGCAGCCAAAACTCTTTGACTGTGATGTCGAAGAGGTTGCCTACGAGTGGGAGCGGTCTCGGACCCGGAGGTAGAGTTCTGTCTATCCGCCGGCTCCGCCATAGGAGCGACGATACGAGGCAGAGCGCTGCGAGGAGACAAATGGTATCAGCGCCCGTAGACAACATGGCAGGAGCGACAATCGCCAGCTGTGGAGGCAGTGGCCAACGATTATTCCTGGATGGCCTGAGAGTCCGTGCGGGTCAGGCAGCGTTCCACAATGCAAGAGAGGTGAAGGCGCGTCCCACCTGAAAGGCGTCCTGGAGATATGCTTCATATCTTATAACGACGGTCCTGACATCCTCCATGCCACCGAGGGTCACAGGTTGCTGGTTCGTCCGGGAAGGTGGACTGGGGATGTGCATCCTGCGGACAGATATGGGCCACCATGGGCTTCCATGCCTATGCACCACTTCTCGTTAGCGCTACTACACAAAGTCCGAGTTCTGAAAGAGCGCTCACATTGCCTTCTACCCCGCGATCTGCACCTCGAGTCGAAGTTGTTTGACTCGCGAGGTTGTTTGACTCGCAGCTGAGGCCTGTGGCCTGAGGATCCCAGTGCGTCCACTGCGCTCATGGCCCCACAGCCACAGCCCGCGACTCATGCCAGACTTCGGGACATCCTCAGTATCGACACGCAGAATGGCCATACTAATCTCCCCTAGGCGAACTATCCGTGATCCGGTTCGCGAGTTGAATGCCTTCAGGTTACTCGACAGAGTGCTTGATCTGTCAGCGAGTGTCAATATCATCAGTTCATGGGGAGTTCAACCAAGCAGACGCTTTTCACGGGGGAGCCAGCGCTATCGAATAACCTCCTGAAGTTAGAGGAAAAGGCGAGTTCCAAGCTTTGTATAGCATGAGCGTGATCGAAACCCAATCATGCTCTCCTCGGCCTTACGCTGGCCAAGTACTCGTGCGCCTCCTCCCATACCATTCTCTCCCTCTCCTTCCCCAGTACCTCTCCCCGACGCACCTCCTCCCTATCCACCGCCTTCCAGTCCTCGAAGTCAGTCACCCTCCCCTCGCGCCATCCCACCTCCACCTCCTGCGGCACCGTCTCCAAGTCTACATTCCCATCCTTCGCCCTCGGCAACACATCCACGCTCTCCGCCTCCGCCCCCGCCCCCGCAGCCTCCTGGATCCTCTCCGCTTCAGCATCCGCCTCGCCCATGGGCGTTGTCTGCGCGCCCTCCTCGCCGGGGAAGCAGTCGCGCAGAATGGTATCCGCGACAGCATATGCGTCCATCATCGTGCTCGCGAGCACGCCACGCGCGCCCATCGCCGCCCACCCACTCGCGTACACGTTCCGCACGCGCCGGCCAAGCGCATCCACGACGCGCCCGCCGCCGATCGTGCGCAGGTGGCCGAGCCCGGGGTCGTACCACGGCGCGCTTGGGTCCGCGCGATGCCCGAGCGAGGTGATCACAAGGTCCGTCTCGAGCGTGCTGGATTCGCCCGTGGGGACGGCGCGCGAGGCGGAGTCGAGCGCGGTGTGCGCGAGGGTGAGCCGTGACTTTTCGCCGGGCGACTTCGGGGTGGTGAGCCCGGTGGGGGAGCGGAAGAAGTCGAGCGACCAGGTCTTCTTCGTCGTGCCGGGCTTGTTCTTCGAGCCTTTCTGCAGGAGCTGGATCGTGCGCGACTGCTGGCGCGTGACCTGCACGCCCTCTGGGGCCTTCAGGATCTGCGGGTCGAGCGGCTCCATCGCCGCGTCGGGCAGGTTCATCATCTCCCTGAGCTCCTTGGTCGTGAACGCCGCCTGGAATGGCCCGCGCCTCCCGACAATCGAGACATGTTCCACAGCGGAGCGCTCCAAGACCTCAAGGACGTGCTGCGGGACGTCATACTTCGCGAGGACGGAGGGCGGCGTGAGGAGCATGCGCGCGACGTCCAATGAGACGTTTCCTTGCCCGATGAGCGTAACGTGCTTCGTGCGCTCGAGAGGCGGGGGCGTGCGGGGCCGCAGAGGGTGTGCGGTGTACCAGTGCACCACAGACAACGCAGGAAGACAATGAGCGGATGGTGGGAGCGCTGGGTGTAGGATGGGTACTGGACATCCCGTCGAGAGGAGGACGTGCGTGTAATGCGGGAGGAGGGACGAGAGCGGGAGCGGGAGCGCCGAGGAGATGGGCGAGGCTGGTGGTAAGGAAGAGGACGAGGACGCCTCAGGCGAGTTGCTGATGTTGACGTTCCCGAAAAACCGCAGTCGAGGATCCTCAGCCGCCTCTGCGAACTTGTGCGTGCAATTCTATCCGCAGATCCTCAGCCCTTCTCGCAGAAACATAACCAGCGAACATGCGCACCTTGACTTCGGGATGGTCGGGGGCGACGCCGTACCGCACGAGCCCGTACGGGGCCCACAGGCGGTCGTACATGTGGATCTTGAGCGCGGAGCCTCGCGCGCTGGAGGACGGGAGCAGGGAGAGCAACCTCGAGGCGACGTAGAAGGCCGACGGGCCGCCGCCGATGATGGCGAGCTTCAGCGGGGACATGCTCTGCGGTGGTGTGTGTTATGTTATCTACACGGCCGGGACAACTGTCAGTATGCTGCTATGAAGAGGTTTAAGTCGAGGGTGGGCTTCGATTGCTGCATGGACATGATGAACTGCTGCACTTGAGTGGCACAAGCACTAACGCGACTCGGCCTGGAAAGCAGCTGGGGGGTCCGTCGCTGGGGCAGCTTCCCCAGGAGGCGCACAACGCTATGAGGTATCATAGAGAAACAGTGGTTGGCTTAACGTGATACACCTTTGTTGTATCGAGGCGCGCGTTTCAGAATGAGTCAACCTGGACGGATGCTCGAGTGTCCCATCCGACTCGGATGTCGATGCCCACACAATCTCGCCCTGGCCTTGCTCGACGTCGTTCCCATTCAAGGCGCGAACGTCATGCAAGGTCAGGATACGAATGATGGCTAGGGTGCTACAATACGCTGTCGACGGCCAGGATTGACCATACGTTCCGAAGGGTGGCTTTAAGTTTCCCAGCCCACTTCACAATTTCTCGACTCGTACAAGGAGATGTCTACGCACCGAGTTGACCCGTCTGAACAGACGATTTTACAGCACCGATGTACTGTATATGTGGTCCCTATGGGTCCATAGTAGGTCAGTGAAGACTCAATCGGCTGGAGTTGCAAGTCGAGTCGTTCGGAGCGCCCGCGAACACACTGCAAACCACGGCGAGATTCGGCTCCGCGCTCCCGTCGAGCGCTAAGCGGCGCCGGTAGGACAAGCGCCAAGCTTGTGGCAAGGATTCTTCTGCCCAACTCCTACACAGTCCTCCAGGTTTACTGGTTGAGCACGTTCACTCGATGATGTCTCCATATGAATGAAAGGATCTCCTCTAGACTTCAAGATTAATCTCTGAAGCGGGGCCTGTGGTACCTGTACGCGCTGGAACTCTAGCGCAAGCGAATGCGTGTAGTACGCGCCAGGGTACCGCGGGGCGGCGGAGGTTTCCTGTAGGTACTCTGGAAATTCAGAAGGGCATTCAAGCTTCAGTCTCCAGTCATACTCTGACCCCGAAAACGGTACGTGAATGCGACGTAACTGGAACGGCTTGAAATGACCGTCACTCATACCAATGTGCTACCAGAAGTCCCTTCAACGGGACTGCGTCTGTTCGCGGCGGCCGACAGTCCTCCCGTTCGCATGCCCATCTGCTGCGGTGCTGTGCCCAACTCGCGCATACAGTATGCTCGACGCCCATGATCTGCAACACTAGTCGATCAGCACACGCTGCTTGCCATTCGGACCGAACTTATATGCCGTACAACGAGACCACAACCGCTCGGCTACACTCAAAGTGCACTGGTACGTACCTGCGCATTTGTGAGATCACTACTGCGCGTCCGTAGTGCATATTGACGCCGCAGCCGTAGTGCGCCGTGTTACTCGACATGATCAACTCTAGGCCGTGTAAAACTCATGCGAGCCATGTCGGCCAGCGCATCGGTCCGAGTCGGTTACAATAGCTTGGTAATCGCAGCTCTTGGGAACTTCTGCTTTGCTTGCTGGGCCACAACAATGCTTGTCCACATCTAGCGGGCCGGATCACGTCTCTCAGTCTTCTCACAAGGTACGTCCGTGTTGAAGTTCCTCCTGCTTGCTATAGCTCCCTCTTCCCTGCACAAGAATAGCCTCGCCAAGAGGTTCTATGGCCGAAGGCCAAGCCAGAACGGAGGCATCTTGAAGCATTATCGCGAAGCTCGACTTTCGCCGAGGGCGCGCTGGAATGTCGACTTCTGCGGCATCGACGGACCCACACAGCCTTCGTCATATTCCACGCGCAGCGCGTGTACGCGAGAGGTGTGGCCAAAGTCAGCATCAAACACAGCTTCCTTCTTCCATGGGGAACGCACATGATCCTCGGGAGAAGCACTCGCCATGCTCTCACCTCCCACAATCGAGTTGATTGTCCGAGAAGATCTGGCCCAGTCCGCATAGTTCGCGTTCCTCGATACGCCCTGGGGGTCGGCTACCTTCCTGCGCCCGCAGAGGCGGTGTTTCTTGTTCCCAAGGGTCGGCCATGACCATGCGGGCACGTCGTTTGCTGTTTGTTATGCCCTACGTCAGAATATGCCCCGCACTTCCTATCGGTCAGTAGGCTGTAGGTACAAATACCGGCCCGCTATGCAGTCTCTCGTTCCAGGCGACCACCCTCTGACGAGTCCTGGTCTCCCCTACTGCGACACTCGCGAAACGATCCGCAACGACGCCCGGTCATCATGAAGCTCTCGTACAACTTCTTCAAGTCCGTCCTGCTGGCGGTTCTCTTCGCCTCTGTCGCTTCCGCGGCTCCGTTCGCGGGCAGCTTGAAGCACACGAGCATCTCGGTGCGGGAGGTCAGCTCCGGCGTCCTCGTCGAGAGCTTCCACCCCGAGTCTTCTTTCGAGGTGAGCACAGCGTCTCCTGCGTGCGTCTGATGGCACAATTGCTCATGCTTTCGCACGATGCAGACGTTCGGTGTGGACGGAGTGGAGCACCCGCTTTCCGCTCGGGACGAGTTTGACGTGAAGGATGCCACGGTGTCCTTCATTCAGTCCCGTCTCAATGTGCACCCGGACACTGTCGCGTTCAGGACCAGCTTCTCGAACGATGTGGCACATCATGCCTTCGTGAAGCAACAGATTGTAAGCACTTCCCTGAACCTCACGCTTGGCAAGTGATTGACGCAACTGCTGTAGAACGGGGTGCCTATCGCCAATGCTGTCGCTAACGTGGCCTTCAACAAGGCCAACAAGGTCGTATCCTTCGGGTCGTCCTTCGTGAAGCCATGTATGTGTGTACCGCTCCTGCGCAGCATCGCGAAGCTCACCAAAATCTCTAGCGTCCGTCCCTTCCACTACACCCTCCATCTCCGTGAAGGACGCGATCTCCACAGCGGAGGACAAGCTTTCGGGCAAGTTCAACGAGCACCCGCCCTCACTGGAGTTCGTCGCAAAGAAGGACGGCTCGCTCGCTCTCACGCACGTCGTCCAAATCCAGAACGACGAGACCGGCGCGTGGTTCGAAGCGTTCGTCGACGCCCACTCGGGCGAGCTCGTCCAGCTGACGGATTTCGTCGCAAAGGCTTCGGTCAGTGAACCCACCGTTCTTCAGCGGATGCGTTGTTGACTGTATTCCCCGCAGTACCGTGTGCTCCCCATAACCAAGGAGACCTTGGTCGAAGGGTTTGAGGTGCTCACCGACCCCCAGAACCCCGCCGCTTCTCCCGATGGCTGGCACAGTGACGGCACCACCACTACCACCGTCACCGCGTGCGTATCATTCTACCTTCCTATAATTTGCGTCTCACCCTAATGCACGTACAGAGGCAACAACGCCGTCGCATTCAAGGGCACCCAGACGAACACGACCTCAGAGTCGTCGGAGGGGCTCAACTTCATCTTCGTGCAGGACCCGAGCAAGGACCCGCGTGTGCAGGTCAACATCGACGCCGCGCGCACGAACGCATTTTACATCGTCAACACGGTGCACGACATCTCGTACGTGTACGGCTTCACGGAGGCCGCATTCAACTTCCAGAACAACAACTTCGGCAAGGGCGGAGCCGGGAACGACCGCGTAACGATTTCTGTACAGGATACTGCAGGACTCGACAATGGTGAGGTGTCAGCAATGTGTTACAACTCAATTGATGATACTGACATGGACTCTGCGCAGCCGACTTTGCGACTCCGCCGGAGTAAGCAGCGTTCATCGCTACGTTGTGTGTGGCTTGCTGATGCTCGCGTTCAACAGTGGCCAGTCTGGGCGCATGAGGATGTTCCTCTGGGACTTCAGTAACCCCGAGCGCGACGGCGCCCTCGAGAACGACATCGTCACCCACGAGAATACGCACGGCATCACGAACCGCATGACTGGTGGCGGAACCGGACGGTATGCCAGCCCGGGCGTGTTTCCATGCCCATGGGCCAGTAATCACCTGCTTTGACATACACAGATGCTTGCAAACGTTGGAAGCAGGTGGTATGGGCGAGGGTTGGTCGGACGCTATGGCGGAGTGAGTGCGATTCGACCCTGCCTCTCTTGCAAAGTTTGACGGGGGGCTACCAAGGTGGACCGAGCACAAGAACGCCACTATTGTGGACTACGTACTGGGTCAATATGTCATCGACGACCCCGCTGGCATTCGTAGCCACCCCTACTCGACGGACCCGTGAGTTTGCACAACCTCATTCTCTTCTTCTCATACTAAGGTCACGTTAATTTAGGACGGTGAACCCGCTGAGGTACGTATGGGTTGCGGACTGAAGCCGAGGATCACGCGCTGAACGAACCCTCTTCAGGTACTCGAGTCTGCAGACTCTGAACGAGGTTCATGGTGCGTGGTTTTGACTGGAATCGACCCTTCTGCATTGACCAAACAAATTCTTCCAGACATCGGCGAAGTGTGGGCGAACATGCTCCACAACGTATATGCTGCACTCGTAGGAGTGCACGGTTTCTCGGACACCGCGCACACCGACCCAACGTCAGTTTCCCGATCCCGCATCCGACTTCACTTCCAGGACTAATCTTCGTGCCTGCAGTACCACAGGCGGTAACACCGTCTTCCTCCACTTGTTCCTAGACGCTCTGCCTCTGCAACCCTGCAACCCGACCTGTGAGTTATCTTCAAATCCTGCTTCTCGCAGAGACTGACTTCATATCAGTCCTGAGCGCACGCGATGCATGGATCCAAGCCGACGCAAACCGCTTCAACGGCACGAACTTCTGTACGCTGTGGAAGGCGTTTGCCTCCCGCGGTCTTGGCGTGAACGCTGCAAACCACCAGGACGACTCCACAGTCCCCGCAAGCTGCTCCTGAATGAAGTGGTAACATAGCGTGTCCTTCGGTGCTGATTCACTGGCATAACGTGCACCGTCGAAGTGGTTCTGTGCTTGCATCAGGGTTTATAATGACTATCTCATGTCTATGTGCTCAGTACCCTTGGCTACCGAGCACCGACAATGACTTGTTGGATTCTCGCTGACACCTTCGAACACGTCCGGCAAAGAATCCTGCTAATTGCCGCTACATGTGGATAATGCACGGATTTAGCAAGACCCTAAGGCACAGCCACCTGTCAAGGACTCTCTGACGTCTTTCTGCTCTACTCCCTGGTTAAGCCTTGGTCCTCGTGCATCTCATTGCCTCATGCTCTTACTGCGTGAAATGATCCAATTTGAAGGTGCGGCGGAATCATAGTCATTGCTTATATGCAACTCGTATTCTCTCAGAGCAACTTGAACGTCGTCTCATTGGTGTTCATTTGGCGCTGCATGTTCCGGCCCCACTGAAATTTGTTTTCTGTTGCATCCGCGCCGACATTTTTAGACCACTTTCATCGACACTCCTGGACGATAACCCCCTTCTCCCAAGCAGTCCACCACGGCTTATTTCTGACGACCCTTCCCGCTAATTGCCTTCGTTGTTATGATGGCTGCCAACGCAGCGCTGCATCCGGAGCGCCCTAACGTCCTTCTCCTTTACCTCCTGCAGAATAACCCTCTGGGCGCCACCGAGCTAGAGCCGCTAATCAATGGCATACGCGCAAATGCTAACTTACTAGAGGCTCGGGACTCCTCTACTGCTCTGCGATACTTGAACCCCTCGGCGGCGGCGCCTCCTAGCGCAGTCCTTGTGGCTGATGCCACAATTACAGAACCGACGCAGGCCGCTCTTGTCGATGCGCTCGTCGAGTATGCTCGGGCTGGCGGAAGGGTCGTCTTCGGCGTACGCTTCGGCTCCCACTTCCCGTACTTCGAAGTCGCGCCGTTGTTCCGACGCTTCGGAATGCTCTGGGATCGCGGACGTCTCTATCGCTCGACTTTCGCCCTCAACCCGAATGGTATTCCGGAGCCCCTTTCCGCGGACCCCTTATGCCCAGCCTACACTATGCGAGCGCAGCTCATCACGGACGTACCACCCGAAGCTGCAGTGTATGTCACGACGTCCGCCCCTGCCGAGAACTATCCTGGCGCTATCGAGCGGAACGACATGCCTGTGAAGGAGGTTCCTGCTGCATTCGCGCCTATAGCACAAGGATACATCGGTTATGTGGGCGACGTCAACGGGGAGCAGGGATCGACGCGGCTACTCCTTGAGATGTGTGGAGTCAAGGTTGCACACAGTGACCTGGGATCGAGCACGGCTTCAAGCGACGCACACGTTCTTCCGGACGACCACGTCGTTTCGAAGTCAGATACTATCCCTGACAAATTCATTCCATGCGCCCAGAGCTTTGCGAGCTCCACTCGTGAAAATGTCACTGCACAAGAAGAGGTACGTACCCTTCAAGTGCTCTTCTCATGCCATGGTCCTCACCCTCATCGTCGTGATAGCAAGTACAAAAGACCCCTGCGATCGCACCAAAGCGACCCACTATTCTCATCTTATACTTGTCGAACGACCTACCACTACATCTCACGCACGGCCAGCTGCTGAGCGGTCTCGAGAAGAACGCGACTGTGCACAAGGCCAAAGATCAGGCTACAGCTCTCCAACATCTTTCCTCCCCTACCCTTCCTGACGCTATCCTAGTAGCCGACGCCTCAGTCGCAGAACCGGAGCACGCTGCTCTTCTGCCACGCCTGATAGAGTATGCTCGATCTGGCGGGAAAGTGATCCTAGGCGTCCGCTTCAGTTACCTCCTGAATCCCGGCTCTGCCGCGATGTTCTTTGGACTCTGGGGCGTCCCATGGAGCTTGGGCACGAATGGGGCAGGTGTGTTCGCCCTCAATCCCAATCAGACCCCAGCACCACTGTCTCCCCAGGCTCTCTTCCCGGCATTCGGAGGAAGTGCGTACACCCTGCAGACGACGTCCCCGAGGGACGTTGTATATGGCCGCGTGGAGCTTCGCGATCCTCCTACGCACAACGGCCGTGCGGCTTTCGGCATCAACCTTCAGGAGGGCCCGGCTCTTTGGACTGCAATCGGCGAAGGTTTCCTGGGGTACGTCGGCGAAGGGGATGCAGAGCAAGCCTATGTGCGGATCACCCTCGAGATGCTTGGAGTCAAGATTGCACCCGGGGACCTCGGCCCCCGCAATGTCCTCGATAATGTGACATTCCACCCAGGCGGGAGGGTCGAGCAAGTTGAGGTTCCCGAGCCGGAGATCCCGCTCCCGTATCCGCTCCGTCCTCGCGAAATCGAAGCCGTGCTCCGAGCGCAGCGTCGTGCTGGTGTGCAGCAGGAGAAACGGATGAAGGCAGAAGGGTTCAAGGACGAGGTATGGCCATGTTCGATGTCCCTCGCACGGATGCCCGACGCTGATATGTACTGCTAGGGAAACGAGAGATTCCGCCGGGGTGACTTCCTCGCCGCCGCTGAGTTCTATCGAGGCGCTGCGCTCACTTACGGCCCGCGCCCTGTGTACATGTCGAACCTCGCCGTCGCGCTCCTGAAGCTCGAGCTGTAAGCGTCTCCCACTGTGTTCGTATGCATTTGCTGATGCTTCGCATTCGCGCCTGCCAGATACGACGTCGCTGAATCCGCAGCCACCAGGGCACTGTATCACGATCCCAAGAATGTGAAGGCTCGCTTCCGCAGGGCACTCGCGCGGAGACATACGAAGCGGTACTATGCAGCCAAGACAGGTGCGAACAATCCACGCATCTCAGCACTCTCCTAAGGGCCGTACTAATCTTTAGCCATGACGCGTAGACGTCCAGAAGCTCCTACGCGTAGATCCAGCCAATGAAGCCGCCCTGGTAGAACTCACTACCATCGAGGAGCTGAAGAAGAAGGGAGACGAGCTCTGCTCGCCACGCGACTTCGAGGAGACCCCCGAGGACGAGGATCATTACGCTGTCGAGGTCGAAGAGACGTCGGACTCGGAAGATTATGACCATGTAGGGAACGGCGAGCCATGCTGGGACTACAACCATGATGGCTGTCCAAGGGGTAACTCGTGTCCAAAGAGCCACGGGCCAGGCCCGGAGAGCGTCCGTGATGAACTGTATGCTGTCTCCTCATTCTAATCCTTGACGTTGCGCTGACTGACCCATTTGTCAATAACAGCGGTCGCAACGTATGCCTCCGCTGGCTCCTCTTGTCAGCTTGCAGCAAAGGAGACGCATGCGCATACGCACACGACGACACCTTTCTCCCCAAAAGCGGCTGGTGGGCCGACAAGAAGCGGCTCGACCGCATCCGCAATGAGGCGGACCAAATGGCTCGAATGGCACGCAAAGAGTACCCCGTCGATCTTCTCATGAGGGAGTTGATCCCGAAGCCGTCGCAGTTCGAGTCCTGGGCGCTGGTTCCGTTCGGGATGACAACCGAGGAGAGGAAGGAGCGGGAGAGGACGGGAGTCCACACGGAGGGTGACAGCTATCTGGCGGCTGAGAGGCAGTTCTACCGCATCGACCCGAGCAAAGCTGACGCATTCGTACGTGCTCTACATTTGTTCATGTGTTGTTACAGCTGGCTTACCATCTGTGCCCAGGACACCCTCGAGATGTTGCGCGCTCTAAACCATAACACGTAGATAACATCTCATCGACCGAGATGCACCGGATAGCATACAATCTCCTCTAATCCCGGTGGAATCCTACGTGCCTACTGTACATTACCTAGACTTCCATGCCTACCCTAGCCGCACACTATACACATCACAGAGCGGGTATCCCTCATCCCACATCCAGCACCCCGCATTCTAACAAGCAAGAAACCCGGCGAAGATCGACATCGTGAGAACATCATGCGCACACAAGAGTACCCTCCCGGTCATCTTCACCCGACCTTCCACGCCCAACATGGACCTATATGCGCAGACACAGCCAACGTATCAGCCAGGGCGCCCAGGGTCGTGAGCGGGACAAACAGATGAACGTACCAAGCGGGTCCATGCGCTCGTGATTCGCGCCAGTCCACATGCCGAGGACGCCCATCGCGGACGCGACGCCGCCGACCTGGACGCCTTCGGATACCCACTCGTTCGCGTCGCCGCCCTCGACGGACGAGAACTGCTTGGAGCGCACAACGTCCGCGTCAGCATTCCCCTCATACAACCCCCGAAAAAGCATAAGACAGAAACTTGACAGAACTAACCAGCGTCCACCTCACGCTCCCGTCGGCGATGATGCCCACCGTGCCCTTGATCCTGCGGGGCTGGCCAGTGATCGACGCGCCCGTCGTCTCGCCGACGACGTGGATGTTCGGGAGGTGCTCGTACCCGGGGACGGCGCACCGCGAGTACGACGCGACGCGGAGGTGCATCGCGATGATGCGCACCGCTTCGGCGAGGTGCGGGTCCTCGAACTCACCCGAGAGCTGGAAGAAGAACTGCGCGTCAGTCGGTGGGGCGTATGCGGAGAGGGGGCGGGGAGTTCACGTTGTGCACTGCGGGAGAGAGCGGGTGAGTCGTGAGCCGGAGGCGGAGAGAACGAGGGAGAGGCTACGTACGAATGAGGTCTCGGTAGTCCATCCAGCATACACATCGTCTGTGACCAGATTAGTGCATATATGCGCGATTAAACCAGCGTACTCACTTCCAGACACCAGTGACCCCTGCCCAATCCCACCCCTCCACTTCACCGTCCCCCATCTTCTCCTTTCCCTTACCATCACCACCATCTCCCTCCCCATCCACAGGCAGGCTCGCCTTATACTGGCTCGCATCCCACGGCGCGCTGCCCGGCCGCAGGCCGTCCAGCGAGAGCAAGCCGCTCAAGTCCTCGTCGACGAAGGTCTCGCGCAGGTTCGCCTCGACGACCATACGCACCGCGGCGAGGTACGCCCAGTCGGCGCGGAGCTGCTCTGGCGAGGGCGGGCTGGGTTGCGCGGAGGGCTGGGGTTGCTGGACGGGCATTTCCGCGCCCAGAATCATATCGTTCGCTTCTGCTGTGCCGTCTGCGTCTTCCTCGTCGGCCGCGTCCGCATCGTCTCCTTCCCCGTCCTCGTCCTCGTCTTCGTCTTCGTGGTGATGATGATGCGGATGTTCGTGGTCGTGTCCGTCTCCCAGTTCGTCGTCGATCTCATCGTCGTCGTCATGAGCGTGCGCATGTTCCGGCACACGGAACAGCGCCAGGATCGGCTGCAGCAACTCATCGTCCTCGACCTGCACCTTCAACACCCGCGCCTTTTTCTCTACACACGGGAGGTACGGCCCCCAATGCCTCTCGCGCGCCAGATAGCGCATATTGTACACCCGCATGCGCGCCAACCGCCTCGCGCGCTTCAGCTGCCTCTCCTCCGACATGTAACGCTCCTCCTGCGGCGGGCTGTCCGCCTTCGGGTCGACCGCGAACGGGCCAACGAACGCGAGCGCCGGCGGGGTGGGCCTGAAGCCTGTGCACGCGATCATGCGCCCCGCGCTCTGCATCTCGCGGAACTCGTCCTCGTCGAGGTATTGCCCTGCGAGCCCGCCGTCCCAGCTGTCGCCCGCAAAGCGCGCGACGAGCGACGGCGGGTAGCCGCGCGCGAGCACGGCCTGGAGCCAGGCGATGTTGCGCGCGCCGAGCGTCTGCGAGAGCGTGCGCCCGCTCCCGTCCGCGGGGGTGACGGCGGTGATGCTGCTGGAGGACGCGAGGAGCGCTTGGGGGAGCGGCGGGAAGGTGGGGTAGGTCACCCCGGGCGTGAGGGTGGTGTTCGAGCCCTCGCCTGTCTGGAGGAAGGAGAAGACGATGGAGGGCGGGCATGGGGCGGCGGTCTGCACGACGGAGACGAGGGCGTCCATGGCGCGCGCGTTGGCACGGATGGTGTCTGGGTGATTACTGGTGTCGTAGGGATTCTTGCCTCCCTCTGCTGGGGGTTCTGTCTCTCTGTGGATGTAGCGTGCTGCCCAGATGCGCGTGCGGTACTCGCCACCCCAGTCGAATGTGGCGGCAGTCTTGGGCGTGCTTGCCTTGTGTGCATTGGCTTCGTACCATCCTGGCCCACCTCCGGACTCACGGGGGTCGTCGAACGTCGTCAAGAAGATCTCTCTCCAGAGGTGGTTGTCGGACGCCCCGTAGACGAGCTCCTTGTACGCGCGGCATGTCTGCGAGAACGCGGCTAAGGACTCGGGTGATGCAGCGGCGGCATAGATGAGTACGAGCTCGATGACTTCTGAGGGCAGCGACGAGAACGACATGCAAGGGTATGACAAGAAGGCGGAGATGCTTGCGGAGGTAAGCTAGGTAAGATGCGAGACGTGAGAGGACCGCTCAGTCCAGCTCGGGAGCTCTGTAAGCTGCAGCATCAGTCGGACCGTGCTCCCAGGGGCTTCCCAATGTTGCGACAAACAAGGGGGCGAACTCCATCGCCGGGATAGCTCAGCTGGGAGAGCAACAGACTGAAGTTCTGGAGGTCGCGTGTTCAATCCACGCTCCTGGCATTCTTTCTTTTTCCCCCTCCAATCACCGTCCACAGGCATCCGAGGTCTTCCAGCGGGTTGTGCTGCCTATGTATACTTAGGAAGAATAATTGAACGTATGATTCGCATGACGAAACCCGGCTTGCATGTACCTTGCTCCGCATACAGTACTGAGTACCGCAGAACTACTCTTCGCAAGTCCCACGCACACTCCTTCACTGTACACCCATATACTGCTCAAGCTTCTGGACGAAGATGCGATAGTCCAAGCTGGCAACCTCATCCGTGCGACGGCCAATTGAAAGAAAAAAAGCAATGCCAGGAGCGTGGATTGAACACGCGACCTCCAGAACTTCAGTCTGTTGCTCTCCCAGCTGAGCTATCCCGGCGATGCTGACTGGTTCCGTCTTGCTCGTTCCTACCTCCGCACAGCTTTCGAGACACATGCTATCCTGCTCCAACCCTCGAAGGTAGGTACGGTAACATAGTACGAGGGTGCGGGAGTTATAGTATTGAAGTACGTACTCAAGTAACATCCTTGCAATGAGCGACAATGGGCAGCCGACGCGAGAAAAACCGAGTGAATAGACAGAAAAACCCTCTGATGACTGCATACTACTCGAGTACTACTGTTACGTCCAAGGGATCATGAAGAACCGATGCGCCCCATCTGGGGCCCATGATATGCTACGAGACGCATAGAATATGACATGGGATATGGTGCACCGCCTGGTAATTGCCTAGTAGCCTTCGTAGATTGCCCTGTGGATCCGCATCAACTCGTCCTGTGGGATGCAATGAAAGCCCTCTAGTGATGAGCGGCATTCAACCTCGCATCGCAAACCGCAAGCACTCACATATGACTCCACCTCCCATGGCTTGATACCCTGCTCCTCGTAGAACTCTTCCATATGGCGCTCGTCACCGCCGTACCCATACTCGTCTTCGTCCTCATCTTCATCGTAGTAATCATCCTCCTCGTCTTCGTCGTAGTGATCCTCGTCCTCATCCTCGTCCTCGTCCTCCGGATACCTAGCCCGATCGCCATACTTCTCCCGCCTCGCAAGGATGCGCGCGTAGTTCTTCTGCGCCCACGGATCGCTCCGCCACGACACCGGCTTCGTCATCTCCGCGAGCAGCGCGGGCGGCATGCAGTCGCGCGGCAGTACTCTAGCGGTCTGGTCCACGGCTTCGCGCAGACGCCTGTTGCGGGCTTCGTTGGTCCACCAGCCGCGCTCCGGTAGGTATGTCCGGTCGTGTGCGTACACGCACCGGTCGTCGCCGAAGCGACACGCGCCGAGCAGCCAGTATATGCAGACATTCCTGCCACTATAATGCCGCGTCAGAGACCTCCCGCGCCGAGGAGCCTAGATCGAAGGTGCTCGCGGACTCACAGCTCATCACGGACGCTCTTGCGATCGGGGGCGTGCCTGAAGCGGCAGCGCTTGCCGTTCTTGCACCCCTCGTGGTTATAGTACTTGCAGGGGGTGCCGTTGCCTTTGTGCTTGTAATCCTCCGAGTCGGACTCCTCGACGTCGACAAAGTAGTCCTGCAGCTCGGGGTGCTCGTCTTCCGGCCAGTCCTCGCTGCGCAAATTCCGCTTGAGGGCTTGCACCTCGGCAAGCTCGGCGCGTGCGGCGGAATTGAATTCGTCGATACTCAGAAGCTTTCGGAGGTCTACAGGAAAGCGAGGCATTAGTGGAGGAGAGACCTAGTATAGAAGGCAGCCACTGACCGCGTTCGGCAACCTTGAAACGGCGCAGCTCCTTGCGTGCTTGAGCTCTACGGAAGAGAGCCTTGACGTGCGTCGGCTCAGTGCTGAGCGCGCGAGTGGCTGCATCATCGGCCAAGTCCCACCTGTATCGCGACGATCAGCCAAAGGAAGCATCACAGCATCGCAAGACGAAAGGCTTACAGCTTGAGCTTGAGGAGCGCCGCAGCGAGGTTAGCCATGTACACCGGCAGCGGACCCGCAGCGAGCGCTGCCTCCCGGTACTTCTCTGCCGCCTCCAGCCACTGCCCTTGTCTGAAGAGCACATTGCCCTCGTCTTTCAGAGCATCTCCTCGTTTCGCTTTGCGCTCCTGGACCTTGGCGCGTGCCGCAGCACGGGCGACTACTTCGGCTTCTCGAGGGCGCGGCGGAGAACGCGGCTGGTACGGCGGCCGCAGAGATGATGACGACGACGAGGATGCGCCGGGAGCAGCGGAAGACGAAGGACCGGGCGCAGCAGCGGGTGTCGAAGAGGATCCGGAAGCCTGCGCAGGTGCAGAAGAGCTGCCGGACGCACGCGCTGAAGAAGCAGGGACAGTGGGAGGACGAGGAGGGAGCGGGATCTCTTCCTCCAGACGAGTCTCCTCTTCCCTGGCCCCACCCGGATGGAACCGCACGCTGACCGTCTGCTTGACAGAGCCCATATCCCCCGGCTTGATCTTCACGCCGCACATCTCGAGCACGAGCCGCGTCGAGCCCTGCTCCCCATTCACGTCCCCCACATAGCCAAGATATCCCTTCCCCACGGGTGCGAAGACCGCGGGGCTCTCCTCCGCCTGCGCGCCCGCGATGGGCACCGGCGCCCAGACGAGCGACTCGAGGCGCGAGTCCGGCGTCGGGAGGTACACCGCGCACGCGCGCGGCGCGTTCCTGATGTGCAGCGCCTTCATGCTGAGCGTGGGGAACAGCGCGTCGGCGGAGAGCGGCGCGGGCACGCCGGCGGGGTTGAGGCCGAAGGTCGTGCGGTGGTATGAGCCCCTGTCCCACTGCAGGCCCCAGGTGCGGAAGAACGGGCGCACGGCGTCGAGCGGGAAGTGGTTGCTGAACTGCATGGCGAGGACGACTCGGCCGCCGCTGCGGGCGTACTCGACGAGCCGCTTGAGCAGGGCGGCGTGCTTGCGTTGGGCGATGGCAGCGTCGGACACGAGCACAGCGCTCGGCTTGGCCGGGGACGAGAGCGCTCTGTTCGCGGCGCGGATGTCGAGTGCTTCGGTGACGGAAGCGTTCTTGCGGAGGGCGCGGTAGAGCTGCTCATACATGTCATCAGTGTACGACGCCTTCTCCAGGGAAATGATGAGGATCTTGGGTTTCGGCGAGTTGTCGGCTGGCGCGCTCTGAAAGACCATTAGATATCAAGACCCATGACGGGGCGAACGCCACTCACCGCGGAGGGCTGCACAGCAGGGCGAAGAGCCATGGCGAGGACAACTGCCGTAGTGTGCTCTTCGCCGTTGACATCGCCGATGAAGCCGAAATGACCCTTGCCCACCGCAGCGAACGCAATAGGACTTTGACAAGAGCCCCCCTTTCCGGATGGCCCCTTTCCCTTCGCGAGCCTCTTGGCGAGAAGCTCTTCTACGTACACAGCGGACTCCAGCGAGACATTGCTCAGGCCGACGGCCTTCATGCTGTACGTCTGCGCAAGGCCACTGAATTCGACCCCTTTGACGATCGGGTTCACGGACCACTCGTCCCGCGCGTAGTACGAACGAGTCCACGGCAGGTCGAACGCGCCTTTGAAGAGCGCGTGCATCTTCTTGGGTGACACGAAAGAGCTGAAGATGCCGCTGCATACGGCAGTACCGCCGGCCTTGACATACTTGACGAGCGTGTGCAGCAGATCCGCGTTGTGGGCTTCGCAGATAGCTTGGTCACTGATAAGCACGGCGTGGGGACGGGGCGTGCGGCTGAGGTGGTCTATCGCGCCTGTCTTGGTCGTAACTTTGCGCAGATCTGCCTCCCTTTCCAACGCTGAGACAAGATGACCGTGGACGCTCTCTACCATCTCGAGCTCTTCGAGACATAGGAGTATAACAAGGGGCTTTGACATCTTGGGCTACGTCTTCCATCAGGAATATGTAGAACCAGAAAAAATGGCTGTTTGCCTACCACGCGGTGGTACTACAGTGCAGAGTCAGCTGCGTCCTCGCGAGACTTGCGTGTGGCTCGACTGGGTTTGTCTGGTGACGAGTCTCCACCAATGGCCGTCGGCGTTGACTGCTTAAGCAGGCGAGAAGAAAGGCAAGGAAATCAGAGCAGGTATGTCGAGGTATATCTCTCGCGTCGTGTTCGGTTTGTGTCAGGCCCCTGAGGGTACAGTGCAGACGAGTGACACGACGTTGGGAGAAAAGGAGTTAGGCGCCGGCCCTCGCGCCGCGGCGCCGAGTATATGAGGCCACGTGATCGTGTTCAGACAAATACGTTTTGTTTCTTGGCTTCTCTCGTCCTCGTCGTCGATATAATGCCTGCTTTGCATCTGACTGAAGAGTTACGAACAAATCTAACACTCTAATGATACAGCGCACGTTGATGGGGTGCCATACTCACTTCAACGCGTCAAGATGCCCGGACTGCCAAAACCCATCCACCCAGCGTCGAATCAATACCTCTACTCATCCCGGCGAAGAGCACGGTGTATAGACCGTAACTCATCCTACAACAAAGCCGCTGTTCAGCATGCGCACAACCGATCTCCCAAGTTACAACGTAAGACGGCCACATATAGACTGCATGCACTGTAGATTTCCCCGCTAGACTTCTGAAGAGCGTTCGCCCTGCACATCGCGCGGATGTGCGCTGGCGCTTCAGCTCCTTCTGCTCTTCCAGACAGTCAAGGTGGGATCCTCGGGCGCGTATACGTACGTCCCACAAACTGAAGCACATTCGGGGATCTATCGGGCTGCAAGAACGTGCCGCAGCCGAGGAGTCCTTGCTGATGCGTCGGGCCTGGGCGCGCTGCTTCCGGCCTCTGGGCCGGACGACATTCGGGACGGGGAGACGGGCTTTGTGCTATGCGCGTTGCACTACGTGACTGATGCTATCATCAACTAGTGTTTTCCAATTGCATCGTTTCTCGTGGAACTCGCAAGGCAGCGTCGTCGGACAAGGCAGAGTACTAGTGTGCTGAACCTGCCAGCACGACTCACGCTTCGACGCGCGAAGGAGAAAGTCACGTGATCGTGCTCCTTCGCCTCCTACCTTACGCTCTTGAGACGCGCACCAGATGCACTGACGTACGGCAGACGAAGACCGCTATCTGCAGGGGACGAGTTTCAAGCACTGCTCGACGTCAGCTGAATATACGACATCGCAGGTGCCACCCGCAGCAATACCGCGAGTACCGCACGTTCTCGACGCGAGAGGACAGCGCACGCGCGAGGGACATTGTTCCCGTTCATCGATGGGACGTCGAGCATACTCATCAGAAACGCGCACCACTGGTACGCCGCTCCTCACCCAGCGCAAACGAGGGGTCCAAAACGAAAGGGGCAAAAGTGTGGCCGGGGGGACTCCCGGGGGCGGTCTCAGAGACAATAAGCAGCGCGGTGGCAGTGACCCCTCTATCTGATGCGCGAAGCTTCTGACTCTCCCCTGCAGAGTACGTTGAAGCTTCCGCCAACACCTGTCCACATGCCGTCGGACGCGCACGCCACTCCCAATCTACCTGCATTCAAACCCGAGCATCGACACCTACGCGGTAGCCCCAGGACGGAAAGGGGCGACCAGAGGTAGGCCGTATGGCACAGTGGACCCCTAGCGCGGCTTCCGCGGCGGGATCGCACTTGCCCCGCATGGTAGGTGGCCTACTGAACGCCCTGCCACCCGGCGATCTTGTGAACGCCCGCACCGATCGCCCCGCGAGATCCGGGGGCACTGCCAGTCCTCCTCCGCCACCGCGGCCGCGAAACGCGTATGGTTAGACGATCGAGCGCACGCGACGCTCCGACGAGGGCCTTCGAAGGATCGCATCCGATCGCGACCCCGTTCTGGTCTTCCGCGGCCGCGCGCGCCCTTCGCGCACGCTAGCTGCTTGCTTAAGCAGGAGCATCACTGGGCTCAGGGGACGATGGCTCCCCGACGCCCTCCTCAGCTCCATCCATGTCCGCATCGTCGTCGCACAGGCGCATAGGGTCGACGAGCATTCAGGATGAGCTTATACCCCTGGGACACAACTGGTGAGCCGACTGACGCATTCTGCCGTGCGCGACTGACGCGGTTGTATTGGAGGTTCATCCACAACCCCAACCACCGCTCCGTGCGTGTGCGATACCTCGCTATCCCGCGCGACCACGACGCACTCCCCGCCTCCGAGATCGCCACGGAGAAGATCGTCCGCGTCCTCGTGCAGCTCCAGGACTGCCGCGCGTCGCTCGTTCCGTGTCTGCATCACACCCACCTCGACGGGCAGGACTACTACTCGACGGTCATACACGCGACGATGCTCAACGTCGAGGTCCTGGAGATGCTGCATCTCATGAGCAGCACCGTGCCCGTCCACCTCTACATCGGCGACCCCCTCACGACCGGTACGCCGTTCGACGTCTACAGCCCGGAGAAGCTCACTCTCCCCGACTGTCTCCTTCCCGGAGACCCCATATTCTGCTCGAGCACCGAGCGCGTCGCGGTGTTCGCCGCATACCTCCATTCGCCCGACGACGACACATTGTACGGCCTCACGGCCGGGCACGCCGTCGTCCAGCAAGCAGGCTTCGTGCCACATCGTCGTCTGCTCCCGCGCTCCGAGAAGCACGAGCGGCGTGTACGCAGCTCACAACTCGCCCTGCACTGCCTCGGCCGGCCACTGTCAAACCCCGCAGTCAAGGTCGTCGAGCGGGCGATCCAGCTCAAGGACGCAGAACGGTCGATGCTCTGCGCGGAGAGAGACATGTCGGCGGGCGGACGCGTTATGAGTCCCGGCGGCGACGAGAGGCATTTGGCCCGCCTGCGACAACACGACGCGGAACGCTTCATGTTGCGCGACGCCCTCTCGAAGCCACACGAGTTCGACGTCGGACACGCCTGTGCGGCGGAGGCGATCATCCGCCCGTGTACCAGTGAGTCCACTCCCCCCTCCAATCCGGGACACACATCCTGACGCACACTCACAGGCGCGGACCACGGACGCCCAACCAAATCCTCGCGCCGCGGCAAGGACAAACGGGACGAGCACACTCACCTCCTCTCCTGGGCGCTCGTGCGCATGTCCTCCAAGGCGAGCGACAACCCCGTCACCATGCGCGCGCACCCGGGCACACTCGCGCGCGGCGCCGCGGTCACGATGCACGTGCGCGACCCCAACCTCGAGCGGCCGCTCGGGCCCTTCCGCGACGGCGTCGTGAACGGCGCGCCCGCGAGCGTCGTCGTCGGCGGGCACGTCGCGCGCGAGTGGGCCGTCTTTCCCGCCCCCGGGCGCACCGGCGTGCGGTTCGCTGCGCGGGGCGACGCGGGCGCGCTGGTGACGTCCGTGCGCGAGGGCGAGCCGGAGGAGGGCGTGGTGACGACGCCGCTCGCGATGCTGTATGCGGTGCCGGAGCGAGGGCCTTACGGGCTCGTGACGCCTTTGACGACCATTATGAGACGGATCCGCGATGTGACTGGGATGCAGCTGCGCTTTCAAGGGAGCTGGTGGAGGGATGGATACGGGTAAGCACAACGAGAGGAACGGAGGTGCGCCTTCACATTAAGTGTCGTAGCACGAGCATTACGTAGTCGGTAGCACAGAAGCCAATAGCAGTGGTGTGCTAGGAGAAGGAACGTATACGGCGTCGCTCTATAGCGCTGCGGGACACGTCATGCGTCAGCCAAAGTGTCACGCAAGCGAAGACGGGATGAGACGCACGTCTAGAGACATCATCACCGCCTCCTGCCGCCGTAGGACGAACTCGGCGGCTGTCCAGGTGGACCGAAACGCCCATTCTGTTCGTACGCTGGGTTCCTCGGGTCCCTATTCGGGTCGTACATCTGACGCCCGGGGTAGTCGTTCGGTCCCGTTTGGTACGGCACTGTGGGACTATGGTGGCCCCCGCCGCGAGGTCCGGGCATCGACATGGGCGCCGATGACATTCGCGCCATCAAGGAGTCGGCAACTGAGGGCTCATGCCCAAAGGATGGACGGGGAGGGAGGGATGCTTCAGGCCAGGCGGATTTGGATGACGACGGTATTGATGGTGAGGTGGTGGGTGGACGGATGGCAGCAGGTGCAGTAGAAGGAACACGGGGAGAATATTGTCCTCCTGATGATGTGGGTGTTCCAATTGGCAGCCTGGGAGGTCCAGATGGTATGTTGATGGATGGTGGGGGGCGGATGGTGGGCAGGGGAGCAGCAGATTGGATGGCAGGTGGAGGTGGAGGATGGGGAGTGGAGGGCACCTGGGAGGGAGGCATGGGGGAATGGGGAGGCTGGGAGGGATTGGGTGGTGCTGCATGTTGAGAGGGGGCCTGTTGAGAGGTGGAAGGTGTAGGTTGGGGAGGAGCGGCTTTGGGGGCAGCAGCTTTGGGAGGTGGTTGCTTAGGTGCAGGAGACTCCTCAGAAGAATCAGTAGCAGATCTCTTCCTCTTGGGAGCCTGCTGCTTCTTAGCTGCAAGTGGTCCAGATTCTGCCTTCAGCTGAGAAGCATCCAGGCCCTTCAAGAAGATCAAGACCTGCTTCATGGTTCTGCTGTTCAGCCTGATGTCCTTCTCCACCTTCCTCACATCCCTCCTCATGAGCCCAATAGCCTCTGATAGCTGAGCCAGGGTGAACTGCCTCTTGAAGGAGTGGATGAGGAGGCATACAGCAAAGAACTCCACAGGAGCCACTTTGCTGACATTAGGGAGCCTGAAGCACCTGCTGAGTTGTTTGTCCTGAGCAAGCTGGCAGAAGATCTGAAAGGTGTTTTCTAGATCATTCTTGGCCTCCTTCCCTGGATCCTCTGCCTCATGCAGCCATTTCTCTATGGTGGCTATGGAGGGGATAGCACTGAGCTGCGGCCATCTTGACATGCCATAGACTGCCGTAGCAAGACCCCGAAAGTCATTTGCACGACTGGTGTCCCATGAGATGTCAGATGCAAGCCGGTCCACAATGTAGGTATCCAGCAGCTCCCGGATGAACTTAGCCATGGGACTGTTGCTTGCTTGAAGCCTCTCTGTGGAAGTATATCAGTGAGGGCCCAATGAATATGTTGAGCATTGCTTCATGCAGACCTGCAGGTGTCAAAGCCATGCCAAGTTGTACCCTCTGTGGATAGTTGTCAGTATATGCATCTTTTGGGCAAAGCATCTTAACTTGCCTGGAAAATTTCTCTCTCATTGTCTGGGGTGATATCTTGGTATTCCATGCAGACCTGGTTTCAGCTTTAGACAACCTTCACTCTGTGTCTCAATGTTGGCACACACAATTTGCTTCATCATGAACAGCTTTCTATATCTCTCAGGGAGCAGCTGACCCTTGGCGCCTCCAATGTCGTTCCTGAAGACAAACTTCTCGCCTGTGAACCTTGGAGGTTGTGAGTGCGACTGCCTGGGCACTTGAGACGGAGTGTGTGAGCAGACACTTACGCATCCTTGTCTGCAAGGTCGTGTTTGACAAGTTGAGCATCTATCGGTCGTTTGCAAAACGGAGAATACTCACAAGGGATCTGTCGAGCTTACGGTGAGATCACGAGAGATGATGTACGCCTTAACACGAATGACTTACCTCGCCACTGATGAATCTGACGAAGAGTTGGGACGCAAATTAGTGTACGTGGGATCAAGCGCTGAGTCAACGCACCGATAGATGGAGGTCAGACGCTGCTTGCCGTCAACACATACTCGGCGCTCTCCGCCATCATCCGTAGTGTGCACCACTGATACGGATTGTCAGAACCGCGGGCAACACAATGGGCAAGGGACGTACCGAAGATCACGGGCGGCACGTAGAAGTTGCGGAAGATCGAATCAATCAGGCCTACGGTACTCATAAGCGGAGAACACGAGTCAGGGACCGTTCGCCGCACCTATCTGTTTGTTGTCGGGCCAGACGACGTCTTAGAAATGAGGCATTCAGGACACATGCGTCCCGCCGTCCGGTATGGTGACTTACCGCGCTGATACTCGGGTTGCAGGTCGATGTCCTGCTGGGAGATCTGCTCTGGGTAGCGAGTAACATGTTCAGGACAATTCTCAAACTAAGAACACCTCTCACGCACCATAGAGAGCTTGACAAGTGTACGTCGTCGCTCTCGGCACTTTCAACGCTCCTCGAATCCTATAGCCACCGTCGGACGCAGCCTTGGATTTGGTCTTGCTGCGTTGCGCGAGTGGTGCCTCTTCTTCGTCTTCAATATCCGTAAGGTCAGAGTCTGAGTTCATCGGATCGTCAGACATAGTGGTCGAGCTGTGTGCCGTGGACGGTGATGGAGGAAAGCAGAAGAGCGTAGACGCTGGCCGCGACGCGCCCCGCGAGGTGATGCGCGTCGCGTCTACTGGAGCGCCCACCGTGACCCTTTGTCCCCGACCGCCACCATGAGCAACCGCGACAAGTTCACGACGCCCGTGAGCTCGACGAGCAGGTTCATCTCTTCTATTCCGCGCAGCAGCGCCATCAAGCGTGACTCGCTCGCGGCGGAGCTTGAGAGAGGTGAGTGCCAGCCGTGTTCCACGCGGTACACAACGCTCATCACGTTACACCTTCGCAGATCCACAGCTTTCGACCGCGAAACGGCAACAACGCACTCAAGCCTTCTCAACTCACATGTCTCAGGCTGCGCTGGAGAGGCAGCTTGCAGCCGCGCAGGCAGCCAAGCTCGAGCTGGAGTCTAAAGTGCGGGAGAAGGAAGTCGTTATTGAGAGGCTCGAGGCCGACCGGAGATATCTGGCCGAGCGCGAGAAAGAGGAGAGAGAGGAGAAGGAGCGCGAGCGGGAAGAGCACGTCGAATCCAAAGTACGCTAACCTTACTCGGTCGCACGCCCGTACGCGCCATTGACATTGTTTCCTAAAGCGACAAGCAGACAACGAGATTCGAACCTTACGCGCTTCATTGAACGCACTACGCGAACAACATGTCGACCTCGAAGAAGAGCATTCAACACTGGCACGGAGCACTTCACAGACCATCGCCACCCAGAAGTCGCAAATCACCACCCTGACCCGACAAGTCTCGTTGCTTGAGAACGAACTCGCGGAGTTCCGGCGACTTGCAGAAGAACGCGCGAGGGCTTTTGAGGACCTCCAAGCACAGTTCGACGAGCTCAGTGCGTCTCAGGGCAGCTTCACGCAGAGCAACGGGCAGGGCGAGGACTGGGCGGTCGTTCGTGAGGAGCTCCACCGGCAGGCCAAGTATGTGCGCCAGCTCGAGAGCGCCAACGCCAAGATGACCGCCGAGTTGAACTCCCTGCGTGAGAAGCAGACGAGCGTAGAGGTCCTGAAGGAGCAGAAGCGCGAGCTTGAGCGCAAAGTCCGTGGGGCGGAGGAGCTGCGCGAAAAGGTGGTTAGGTTAGAGGCCGAGCTCGAAGCTGCGCGGAAGGAGAGGGAAGAATGGTGAGCTCGTCCCTGGATTGCGTGCGGCGCGCTCTCACCGCACATTCACAGGGCGTCGTCTGCGGAACCCGCCACACCGTCCAAGACGCCCGTCTCAGTCACGCAGAGTCTATCCACCCTCCGGTTGGCCCACGCGCGTCTGCTCGAAGAACATGGCTCAAACGTCGCCCTTCTGCGGCATCGAGAGCAAGAACTTGCGGAATCACAGACACGCGAGGCTGAGGCTCAGGACACGATCAAGGAGTTACGTGCTGAGGTGCGCTCCCTAAAGGACAAGGTGACGCGCAGCAATCACAAGGTTTCGCTCGCCGAACGCGAAATCAGCTTCCTGCAGGCGATGGTGGTATGGCTTCCTTCGTGCCATAGTTCCGATTGCCTGAGACTCAAATGCTCTTAGGCCAGCTTCAATGCCGAGGAAGCCGCACACGGCGAAGTGAAGTCAGAGGATGATGTTACTCAGCCTATCCAGGAACTCGAGGCCTTGGTCAAGGATTATAAAGCTACTGTAGCGGATCTGGAACAACAACTCAAGGAAGCACGTGCGACCCCAGTGGTCGTCGAGGATCGCGAGGCCAAGCAAGAACTCCTAGCTGAGATCGAGCAGGAGCGAGCGGCGAAGCTCGAGCTTGAAAAACGTGAGCCCTATTGCTGGTTTTTTTCGGTTCGGTGTTGACGGTATGTTGCAGAGCTCAAAGAGGTCGAGGAGGCGACGGAGAAGCATCTCGAGAAGATCGAGGAGCTCGAGCAGACCCTCTTCGAGCTCCGTGGTGAGATCGGCGCCGGCCGACACCTCCCGCCGGGCACGCGCGTACTCTGCCTCCGTGACAACCCCGCACAACAGTGGGAAGACTTGAGTAAAGCCGCTATGGACCGCCTGAAGAGCGAGAACGAAGCACTTCTGAAGCGCCTCAGGGATCTAGAAGAGAGCGGTGCGCGAGGCTCGGGTGAAAGTGCGAGCAACGAGGAGCTCGTCCCGCGGGAGAGTTACGAAGTCATCACCAAGGAGAAGGCGAAGCTCGAAGATGAGCTGAAGCAGAAGGAGAAAAGGCTCCTCCGGCTACAGCAGGTGCGTATCCTCGTCTCCGTATAAGTTTGCTAGCCTCACCACGTTCGCAACAGGTGTTCACTGCGAAGAGTGCCGAGTTCCGCGAAGCCATCGCCTCCATCCTCGGTGTAAAGCTAGCTTTCTACCCTAACGGCCAGGTCCGTGTCACGTCGCAATACGACCTCAACGCCGCGTTCGTGTTTCAGCCGACAGGCGCGGGCGGCGAGGGCATGAAGATGCAGCTCGTCGCGCAGGGCGACGGCGGTCCGGAAGACTTGCCACAGCTGATGCGCTACTGGGTTGAGCAGGAACAGTGCATCCCCGGCTTCCTCGCAAGCGTCACTCTTGAGTGCTACGAGAAGAGCAAAATGGAAAGGGAGCGTGGACAGTATAGCTGAGTTCCGTACGTAGGCTTTACATTAGGCACTCTGAATAGAAGGCCCGGGCGGCACCAAGCTAGACGGAAGGAATTGCATGAACGACCTCACGACCGCCCCCTAAATGGTACCCCGCCCCTCTGTCGGCCAAGTCTAACCGCCCGCGCAGGCGCAGGTGGTGGTGCTGCGGGAGCTTGTTGCGGGTTCGGCACTGGGATCTGTTCAGCCGCCGCCCATTGCCATGCTGTGGGAGTCTGCGGCGAGGGTGGCAGTGGGGAATTTGGGAGAAAGACTGATATCAGGATGGATGAAGCTCCTTTCGGAAGCCTCCCTTCTTCCATGGCTTCGATCCAACTAGGGAATCGCTCTCGGACGGCTCGAGCATCGAGGTTTCTCAGCAGGTAGTCGACTTCCATGTCGCGGACGTCAGGATGCCTGCCAGTAGACATGTGAGACAGTAATCATCAAACGAAGCACTCGACGCAATGCACTGACAGAGAGGTGAACGTCGAGAAGGCCTCATCGAGTATGTTGCCGGGCGATAAGTCAAGCCGGATAGCTTCAAAGGCGAGCTTTTTGAGATCGGGGATGTTGTACTGCGAATTCGATGATCATCGGATGGGCCGGGAGAAGTGAAGTCGCCGAGTCAATATCGCACCTTGTCGGCAAGGCGATACATCGACTTGGGCGAACACCCCAGCCTCCTTTGGTGCATAGGTGTCTGTTGCTCCTGTCCCTCGATCTTCTGCTTAGACTTCAGGCGGGAGAAGTATATCCCTCGCTCTCCGAAGTAAGCGTAGAATATGAATGCCCTCCATCTGAATCATGCTGTGAGCAAATGTGATGCTCGCAAAGCAAGGCGGCGGGCATACGTTTTGGATGCGATGTCAGGAAGGAAGACCACGCGACCCCACCGACCGTGGTGCTCTCTATCCTCATCCGCGGAAGCACTCTCGGTAAGCGATTGTGTGCTTTCGTCTTCTCTGTTAGTTTCGGCTCGTCCGACGGGCTGAATAGCTTCATGATCCTGGTTGATCGTTGAGTCCTGAGTCCGCAATTGCTAGGGTTCAAGTTACAAACTACAAGATGGCTAACCTCGAATTTCGCCGTCTCCGATACCACTTCCGAGTTTGAAGCACTGGGGCTGCATCCGATATCGTCAGGCTCCGCGTCTTCTAGATCGCTATCTGAGGCGTAGAGGTGGTCGTCAATGGTATAAGGAGATGCGGATGGGAATGTAGCATCAAGATTGACGAGGATGTTCTCCGCAAATTTGGACTCCGTCTCTAGTACTGTATGTTGCCTGCACTTAGCTGGGGTGCGGATAGAGAGGGCCGCAACGAAGAATCAGAGCTCACAATAGTCGAAATGAGGCGCCGTGTTCCGAAGCAACGACATGTTAGCGAGGACAGGTAAGGGGCGATGAATGCGGCCGTCAGCCGACCGCCGAGAGAAAGCATAGAACTTGACGTTCTCGAATGGTAAGCCGTGGGTGCTCAATAAGAGAGCATTGTGCAAACTTGAAGCACGTTCCCGTTCCGAGAGGCTAGAGCTAGGCGGATCCATGTGGACAGAGTTTCTTGACCCTAGATGAAAGCGAGTGGCGAGGTTGCGAGAACTGGCGAGCTCCTTGTACCCTGACACACACAAGGGGGGTAGGGACAACGTTCGTGAGCGCAGTCAGGCTATAAATACGAACACAGAAGCAAGATAAGCACATACCTGCCATCGCCAGGTCGAGATGTTATGCCCATGGGACCAAACACGCTGGAGGCATGCGGCCTAAACATGCAGGAATGCCATTCTTGCATTGACTACCGGGTAAATTGGCTCAGACACAATTCTATTGAGCATCGCGCGGTTTGCGTGCCCCCCCCCGTCACGGACGCGTGAACTGTGTCGTGCAACATAGATGAGCCGGGGCCCGGGAGTAAGCTCAAATGAAGGAAATGCGACTCACGCAGACTTGCAGTCAGTACCCTTGTGGGTACCGAAGCACGCTTCTATCCCTACCGCAGCATCATCAGACGGGGAATGATACTGTGCCGCGCATGGACACAGAGCCCGTCTCGGGAGAGACTGAGAGAGCCAGGCTCGTGATCATGGCAGAATTAGAGCTCGGATGCTGCGGTAGCCGAGAAGGTTCATTGAGCCTCTCATGTCCCGCTTTCTCAATAGCAGCAGGCACACCCGAGGCATGCAGTAGGTCAGAGGGAAAGGCACCAGCAAACGGGAACTATCCATATGAGTCATTGGATCGAACACACCTCGAGCTTTCCATTGCTCGCCGGCGCTTTGACCACCACAAGGATGCTGTAGCGCGGATCCCGGACGCATAGGAAAGCAGAAGACGATGTGCAATACAATTTGTACTATGAGCCCTTCTGTGAGCCTGTCGCTCTGGCTCCCCGGTGGACCACCCCCACTCTACCCCTCCAAACTTCGCCCACTTGTGAGGAGCTGGAACGCTTGCGGTGGATTTGTCTTCTCAAATTCGCGAGCTTCGACTACAACGAGATCGGGAGGCAGCCCACGCTGATGAGCCCGCCTGTGCATGCGACGTATTCAGCACCGCAACCTGTAAGGCGTTTAAGCCAGGGTACTCACCGACGTTGTCATTCTCACAGCAGACGATGTTACCGGAGCTACAAGGATACCTCCGTGAGCGATGCAGCCTCATGGTTGCAGAGGGCCGAAAGACGCACCAGCTGGTACCCGAGCCACCGACGGGCATCGTACTGCACTTGAGGCCCACCATAACGCTGCCGTCAATGGTCATCCCGAACTCCGCAAGGATGGTCGAGGCGGGCGGGACCGATGCGTAGAGCAATTCATCGCAGCACATATCGGTGCCCGTATCCCAGCCAGCACTACGCTGCCGGACTGGTGTGGATCTCGCAAGAGCGGCAAAGGCAGCGAAGGTGTATATGGCGACTCTAGCGAACATGGTGTTGCTAGTGTTGCGGTGGGTGGATGGGTAGATGCGGATGTAGTGCGCTGACTAGAGAGGAGGGTCAAGCTGATCCAGCTGCGGGGGACGTGAGGGGGGGCTGGTTTGCTGGGGTTATGTTGCCGATGAGGTGGGATCTCTCTATCAGGATGGAGTGGCAATCTGCGCGGCGAGATTGCAGCATTGAACTTACCCCTGGACTTACGCCCTCGGCCGTGCCGTTCGTAACAGCACGTCCGCCCTCAGCTTGAGCCGTTTCCAGGTACTCAAGGAGGCATGTGCATCGCTGTCACGTCCACAGCCTCTGGTCCACAGGTCGGACATGTCATCCCATTCCGGCCGCGCGAACACGACGTGGCACCAGGAACACAGCGACCCCCGCGAAATGCAAGCGATCGGGTAATCGGTGGAGCTGAGGGAATCTGAGGCGTGCCCTGAGAGTAGGTCTGGGCGGGGGAATCAGCAACACATATACACGGTCTCCTCATGACAGGGGCACGCGGCGCGCAACTTCAGTCGACTTCTGGCCGGGTTCGACCGACAACTCCTTTACATCGTGTAGTCATCGGAATCTAGGGTCTTGTTCGATACTAGCACCGACGAGGTTGATTCTACCACACTTGGCTGTGGCACAGTGCCTCGCGTCGCGTTGGCATAAGCCAGAGTGACTCGACTTCCTCTACAGATGTGCATCAACGAATATCAAAGCAAGCGGACTGTCAACACGAAAGCAGAGAACCTGGGCCTGAGCGAGCACTCGATGTGCCTCAGGGTGCAGCCGGCATGGAAGGCAGCTTTTGGCCAATCGAGCGCGCTGGCGGGGCCATTCATTCACCTACACGATGTCCCTCCCAACTCGGGAGCCCTCAGCCGCTCGCCTTCGCGCGCGTCCGCCATGCTCTCGCCGCCTCGGCCTGCTCTGTGGGAGAGTGGCCCGGGAGCGGGAGGATCACAAGACAGAACAAGCGCGGGATAAGCTGCCCCACGCCACAGGCGCGAGAAATGTTCAGAAGGTGAGGACGCACCTCGAGGACAGTTCAAGAGGAGGAAGCTTCAGCTTACGCGTTGAAACTCTATAAGGACACGACACGAGCTCACTAATTTCCAGCCCTCAGACAATACACCACCCGCTCCTCCCTCCCTCGTAGTGTTACCTCCCGCGTGACGCTCTTGACCTGCGGCACTTCGTGTTGCACCGTAACAAGAGGTTTTCCATATTCTGCCCCCGGTGATCTCGTGCGATCTGCAATAATTATTCATCCATGTACGACCTACGCTCAACGCGGTTGAATCCTATGGATTGTTGACGTGATGGACAGAGATAGGCCCTGTGTGAAGTCGGACCCTCAGGGGGTACGACTGGGTCCACACCCACAGGAACGAACTAAAACCTCGCATGTTCAATCCGAATATCCGTCAGACGACGTCCCTCCGTCGTCGGCTTCGCTTGGTACCACACGGTCGAGATAGGCCTAGATAGCATTTCAGCATCAGGGAAGAGTGGCTGCGCGAACAAATCAACGTACCCGTCCTGGGACGAACCTGCGCAGAGCCTTGATCGAGACTATGTTCACCCATATCAAGTACCAGTCAGTCAGGATCGCCTCGATGCTACCGTCATGCCGCCAGCTCTCTTCCACGTCGATGTTCGGGAACAAGTAGTCGATACAGCGCGCGATCTTCGCCGCACGCTCGTTGGACAGCCCAGTGCTGCGCTCGCACATCACGTCGAAGATGCGCAAGGGGCGACATGGCCGACCGGCCAGCGGCTCGCGCGGCGGATACTTCTCGATGTCTGTTCCGAGGTTGACCAGATCGAGCGTCGGGAGGACCAGTTCTATGAGATCGCCGCATGCGTGATGGAGCATGTATAGAGAGTCGAGCGTGGGTGCTCCCCCAGTGTGCCGTTCACATGACAGGACGAGCCGATGGAGGCCACGCCACGTATGTGCGATACGCAGCATATCCTCGTCGTTCACTCTGAGTGGCGACTGCACCAGCACGACCTCCACATCCTCGAGACAGGTGAGGCCGAACAGCGGACGAAGGATGCTCGAAAGGGAGACGCCGGAGAACCGCTTGAACGCTTCGCTCTCCCTCAGTCGTACCGCGCGCAGGTTGATATATGCCGAGAAGGAGAGGCGCAGCGAGTATGCGAAGTCTGCGTTGTCCTGCGGGTCGAACGCGTCGTACTGGTTGCGCCAGAAGCGGATGACCAGCCTGTTCAGTCTCCTCGCCTCGAGCGCGGCGAGAAACTGGTAGAGCGAGGGAAGCTCTCCGCGCACGGTCAGCTCGGTTTCGAGGTGCCCGGCCTTGATCGTTCTCAGAGCATCCGGGCCGAACGTCGGCAGCTCGATGTCGTAGCTTGTGAGCTCCCGTACCTTGAACAGCTCTTGCAAGAGTGGCAGCTGGGCCACGCTTTCTAGCCGGCACTTGGCGTGCGAGACGTGCAGGATCGGTATCGTGGCCCCTCGAGCGTACCGCACCGTCACCGCTCGGTGGCGCAGGCGGCGCGCGACGAGTGCGCGGACGAAGGGCGCGAGCCGAGGAATCGATTCTAAGGGGAGCGTTCCCAACGTCAGTATGTCGTCCTTTGATGTGATACTCACGCTGTCTCTGGACGGTCCCAAGGTGAGAATGAGGGCCTCGGGAGGAGCTTCCCGGGAAGACGCGGTGGCACCGTGGGTAGGCATGGCGGCCGGGTTCGGTGGCTCAAGATGTGATGAAGAGTGAGAAAACGCTGAGGCAGACGAGTGTGTACATGACACATCCAGCTTCGAAGGTGTGTAAGGCCCGCGACATCCTTTGGTCAGCCAAAGCTAAGCCAGAAGCCAAGACAGAGCAATAGCCTTTCCCGAGCGTAAGAAAGGCTCAATAGGCGCTGTAGACCATCTTTGCTGCACTGTTGTCTGGAAACGTGGCTGAGAAGCGATGCCTGGGAAGCGGCGCCCTGGGACCACGTTAGCAGGTATATAGCAGCAGCAGACGCAGCATCGACGAACCGTACCAGCAGTATAAATCAGTTCCACCCACTCACAACGCAGCAACCATGTCCGCAGAACGTAATAGCATGCCTATGCCGTACCCGTGGCGCATACTGACATTTGTCTCCAGCGAAGATCGGCCTTCTCGTACCTCTGCACGCGAAGCCCGAGCAAGTTGGGGCTGTCGCCGACTTCCTCAATGTTGGCTACAGCCTCATGACCGGCAACCAGGAGCCGGAGACGCTGCAGTGGTTCGCAGTGAAGTATCAGGATCAACCGGTCTACGCCATCTTCGATACCTTCGCGGCCGAGAGCGGGCGCAAGGCCCATATCGACGGCAAGGTCGCCGACGCGCTCAGAGCGAATGCCAGCACGCTCCTTGCCCAGGGCCCGGATATCGCTGGGGGACACATTGACATTCTGGCGAGCAAGGTCAAGCCCACTGGTTCAGAGAGCGACGTGAAGAAGGGGTTGACGTGCGGGTTGCGGGTATTGCTGAAGGCGAAGCCGAGCAAGGTGGACGACGTGCGAGCCTTCCTGAAGGTGAGTAGATCTCATACAAGGTCAAGTGCGACTGGTACTGAGCGAAACCAGAGCGCTGTCCCGCTGGTGGAGGCAGAGCAGGAGACGCCACTGTGGTACGCGATCGAGTTCCCGGGCACCAACGTCTTCGGTATCATCGACTTCTTCGCGACATCCGACGGCCTCGACTTGCACCTGAACGGAGAGGTCGCGAAGGCGCTCTTCTCCAAGGTCGATGAGCTGCTGGAGGCGCCGCCCGATGTCGTGAAGACGGAGGTTCTCGGGGTAACGCTGCAATAGGAGAGAGCTTCGCAGGAAGATCGTCGAGATGGAAGCACGCATGTAATATTATATGTCAATTCCTGTCGAAGTCGCGTTGGGAGGTTCTGTACGTTTGAGTGTCTTTGTCGCATCGTCGAGTTTACACGGAACACATACCTCGAATATCATTGTCGACCCCTCCCTACCGTCCCAGACATGAAAAATCATCATATCGCATGATAGCACACACCCTCACACCTTACGAGATGGAGATGACCCGGCGAGCTGAGCGACGTTTTCGCTGCATGGTAGTAGAGGCTAGTAGAGGTGAGGTTTAGTGAGGGCAAAGCGCCGTCCTGGGGAGGTGAGTACTTAGACACGTGGGAATATCGAACTGGTTCAGCTCGCGGAGAGAGTTGAACCAGCATCAGCGGTCCTACGTACCATCCACGTCGCCACTTCCAATTACTGCTGCATCTCCAGTTTCCCGACCTCGCCTTCGCTTTCATTCTTCTTCTAAGCCGCCATCATGGTCAGTGCCTATGAGGAGCCGCGAATGCTCAGAGCTAATCAGCATGACAGCCGTCGACGACAGCAGGCGAGCCCATTCCCATCGAGACGTCCCATGAGGACATGATTGTATGTCTCGCGTTGCACCCGTGCTGGACGCGTATTGACCTCGGAGCAGCACGACGCTCAGCTCGACTACTACGGGAAACGGCTTGCGACGTGTTCTTCCGACCGGACGGTCAAGGTGTTCGACGTTGTAGACGGCGAGACGCAGCGCAGCTCCGGACATACTCTCAAGGGGTGAGCGCGGCCCGCTCGATACCCGTACCGCTCGGCACTCACCCGCCCGTGCAGCCACACCGGTCCTGTCTGGCAGGTCGCCTGGGCGCATCCCAAGTTCGGCCAGATCCTCGCGTCATGTTCGTACGACGGCAAGGTCATCATCTGGAAGGAGCAGCAGGCCCAGGGTCCCGGCACGGGTGGTTGGACGAAGATCAAGGAGCACACTCTCCACAAAGCTTCAGGTGCGTCCAGCCGTCGACTTACACCCCTGTGCGTCACTCTGACAAGTCGCAGTCAACTCCGTCTCGTGGGCACCCCATGAGCTCGGAGCTATCCTCGCGTGCGCGTCTTCGGACGGCAAAATCTCTGTCCTCACCTTCAAAAGTGCGTCTCCTCACATACCATCTCCGCCTCCCTAACCCTTACTCTTCCCTCCTCCCGTAATCCACAACAGACGACGGCACCTGGGGCGCAGACGTCTTCGAAGGGCACGCGATCGGCTGCAACGCCGTCTCCTGGGCGCCCGCCGTGCAGCCTGGCTCGCTCGTCGCGCCGCCCGCGAGCAACCCCGTGCCCGGCCAGCAGCCCGCCGCCGTGCAGAGCGTGAAGCGCTTCGCGAGCGCTGGCTGCGACAACCTCGTCAAGATCTGGGGCTTCAGCGAGGACACGCAGGCGTGGGTCCCCGAGGAGGTCCTCGAGGGCCACACCGACTGGGTCCGCGACGTCGCGTGGGCGCCGAATATCGGGCTCCCTAGGAGCTATATCGCGACGGCTTCTCAGGTGCGCTTTGGCGGCTTCGTACTCGGGTGAGAGGAGAGACTGACGCGTCGTTGTCCGTGTCCTAGGACAAGACGGTGATCATCTGGACAAAGGACACGCCGACGTCACCATGGGTCAAGACCCCGCTCGATCCCTCCGCGTCCGTCTCGCCCACGGGCGGCGCGTCTGCACCCCCGGGCAAGTTCCCCGATGTGGTCTGGCGCGTGTCCTGGTCGCTCGCGGGCAACATCCTCGCGGTCAGCTGCGGAGACGGCAAGGTGACGCTCTGGAAGGAGAACCTCAAGGGCGTGTGGGAGTGCGTGAGCGACATGACGAGCTAGACGGACTGTATACTACTACCCCTGTTCTCTATATCTGAATATCACAACTTGGAGGTCTCGCTCTCGCTTTCGAGCTGCAGCACGGCGCGGCGTTTCCAGCCCGTAGATACACCATTTCCGAATGATTTATTGTCGTGGTGTACGTAGGAGATATACCCATGAGTCTATGCGTGATTATATAGTATCCGTAAGATTGCGCGACGAGCATAAAATGCGAGGACGGAGCGGGGATGAGGGGACCTCAAGACAGCATGTACGAATAGCGGGTGTATGTGGTTGTGTCTATGCAGGTAGACATGCATGCGTCTAGCAGGAAGTAATGCGTTTTACTTTTTGGTCTGGCCGATGGACTTCTTGTAGGCCGCCTCGAGCTCAGCCTGGACCTGCGGCAGAACGGGCTGGTGCGTCTTATATTCCATGCTGAACTCACCTGCAGGAAGAACGCAAGGAGTCAGTACCATCTTCGTATGTGCGTGTGGAAAGTGAGATAGGACTTACCCTTGCCCTGGGTGATACCACGGAGATGGCTGGAGTAGCCGAACATGTCGTTCAAGGCAACCTCGGCGATGCACGTGAACTCATCCTCGCGAACCTCGCTGTCCACGATCGTGCCGCGGCGCTGGTTCAGTCCACCAATGACCGCACCTGTCACAGACACGAGCAGTCAGTCATGAGTGCTTGTAAGTGACAGCGGGAAATGAGACGTACTCTGGAACTCGGAGGGAGCGACGACCTCGACGGTCATGATCGGCTCCAGGATGATCGGCTTAGCAGCGTTGTAAACCTCGCGGAACGCGCCAATTGTCGCCAGCCTGAACGCCAACTCGGACGAGTCGACCGAGTGCGCGAGACCGTCGTTGAGCACGAAGCGGGTACCGCAGACCGGGTTGCCGGAGAGCGAGCCCTTCTCGAGCGCCTCGTAGAAGCCCTTCTCGCAAGCGGGGATGTAGTTCGAGGGGATGTTGCCGCCCATGACCTGGTTAACGAACTCGACGTCCTTGCCGGTCTCCTCGTTCATCTCCATCGGCTCGACGAAGCCGATGACGCGTGCGTACTGGCCGGCACCGCCGGTCTGCTTCTTGTGCGTGTAGAAGAAGTCCGCGCGCTGCGTGATCGTCTCGCGGAACGCGACGCGCGGCTTGCCGGTCGTGCACTCGACGTTGTACTCGCGCTTCATGCGCTCCACGTAGATCTCGAGGTGCAGCTCACCCATTCCAGAGATAATAGTCTGCGGCGACGGCGATCAACTGATTGGAACAGGCCATGAAACGAGCGGATATACTGACCTCCTTACTCTCCTTGTCGATATGCACACGGAAAGTGGGGTCTTCCTTCTGGAAGCGGTTCAGCGCACGAGAAAAGTTGGGAGTCTCAGCGCCAACAGGCTTCAAGGCGAGCGAGATAACCGGCTCCGGAACGAACATGGACGTCTAGAGAACTGTTAGCACGCGCATACAATCAAACGGGGAACTGTAACCAACCATGGAGAAGCTGGTCGATCCATCGGTGAAGGTGTCGCCGGACGCGCAGTCGATACCGAAGATGGCGCAAATCTCACCAGGGCCGATCTCTTGGATATCCTGCGTATAAAATCGTCAGAGACAACGCACATAACCTAACAACGATACCGCCGTAACGTACCTCCATCTCGTTACTGTGCATGCGCACCAGACGAGGAACCTTGACCTTCTTGCCAGTGCGCGCGTGGTAGATGAACTGGCCCTTGCGCATCGTACCCTGGTACACGCGCATGTACGTCAACTGACCAAAGCGACCCTCCTCGAGCTTGAACGCCAGAGCGACAAGGGGCGCAGCAGAAGCGGGCTGGAGCTCGACCTGGGGCGCGGAAGCCGGGAGCGACGTGTCATGCGCGACGACCTTCGTCTCGGAGGGCGTGGGCAGGTAGGCGCAGACACCGTCGAGGAGAGGCTGGACAGCAGTGTTCTTGATCGCAGAGCCGAGGAAGACGGGGGAGAACTTCAGACCGATAGTCGCGCGGCGGATGGCCTCCGCGAGCTGCTGGGTATTGGGCTCCTCGTCCATGATCAGCATCTCGCCCATCTGGTCGTCCACCTCCGCGAGCTGCTCGATGAGCTCACGGCGCTTCTCCTTGGCAAGTTCCATGACCTCCGTGGGGATCTCGTCCGACTCGACGACCTTGTTGCCCTTCTCGCCCTCGTTGTAAATGGCCTTCCACCGGACGAGGTCGACAACACCGCGAAGATCATCCTCGACACCAATGGGGACCTGAACCGCAGCGGCAGCGATCTTGAGCTTCTGTCGAATCTGGTTAATGACACGCCAGGGGTTGGCACCGGGCCTGATGACGGTTGTCAGAACCCGAGGCACTGCGTGACAAGCCAAAAGCATACCGGTCCATCTTGTTAATGAATGAAATCCGAGGGACGTTATAGCGCCGCATTTGCCGATCAACCGTGGTCGTTTGACTCTGCACACCTGCCACTGCGCACAGAACGAGAATAGCACCGTCCAGAACACGGAGAGCCCGCTCTACTTCGATAGTGAAGTCGACGTGACCTGGGAGTGAAGTCAGCATGTGCTTCCTCCGGCATTGCACAACCGCAGTGACGCACCTGGAGTGTCAATGATGTTGATAGCGTACTTTTCCTTGTCACCAGTAGCCGGCATGGTCGCAACCCAGTCGCAGAAAGTAGCCGCGCTCTGGATGGTGATACCCTTCTCCCGCTCGAGCTCCATGCTGTCCATCTTCGCGCCGACATTGTCACGTCCGCGGACCTGTTGATAGAGGACGGTGGCGTGAGCTTGAGGAATCCCCACTCGCGCACACGTCTATAGCCCAGGAGACACGTACCTCATGGATTTCCCGAATTCGACCAGTGTAGTACAATATCCGTTCCGTCAACGTAGTCTTGCCAGAGTCAATATGCGCAGAGACACCAATATTCCGCTGGTACTTCAGCCGCCTCTTATCCTCCTCGGTGAGCTCGAAGACGGGGTATTCCTTGACAGTCTCTTCCGAGGCTTCCGTGGGCTTGACAGCAGCAGCGGTGGCAGCGTTCCTCCGGGCTGGCAGAGACCATAGACGAGACGAAGAAACACGAAGGTGTGGCCGGGTCCGAAGACATGCCTGGAAGATGTTTGAGCTCAACATCTTCGGCAGGGAGCTCGAGGTCGCCGACGGTGAGCAAGAGGTCGCTGCTTGAGCGTGAGCCGGAACGCGGGACTCTGGTCGGGAACGGGAAATTTAGACGCCTGTTGGATCGAGATCCCATTGTTTGGGCGTATTGACCGCGGGTGGCAGATAGCATCCGACTCGACGTCGTTCACAACGTTGACAAAAGACCCCATGCGCTGTGAACTGAGCTCCATGACTTCCGTACTCTGCACGTTTGACTCGTCCATACCATCATTACCGGCTCCAGAATTAAAGCGTTCTGGAAGACGACGCAGTCACATATTTCCGAACAGGGTATGTATGAATGCGCACGAGCTTATCGAACGTGTATAGGGATCCACAGGTGCCGTTGAGCAAATGCTTCCGCTGGCCGTGATGAGCGTCCACGAGAAGCGACCCGTTGCATGGTCAATAGGCCACTTCGACATTCGGTACTTGATATGGATGCGTAGCCATATGGTGCTTCACGCAGGCCCGTCTCAGCCTATCGATGGGGTCCCATATAAATATTCTGCTGCGGGGGCCACCCCTCGCAGGCGACCCACTGAAAGCAGTATATTCTCCGTGCATACGGCTATCGAGGATGCTGTCCTTCTTGACTCTCACAATCCTCGCGACCCTGCACATCCACAGCGTTGCTGCGTGGGGGACGCTTGGCCATCAGACCGTAGGGTAAGTGAGATATGCAACTCTTCTACGACGGCTTCGCTGAGCATGTTACAAGGTATGTTGCTCAAGAGGTAAGCTACCGACGTACTGCTGTCAGTGAGGGGTGTTCTGACGCAGATGCCATCCGCGTAGTTCCTAGCGCCAAAGGCCCTGGCATTCGTCCAGTCATCCCTGGGCTCAACCTACGATGAATCGCTTGGACCTGCTGCTCCGGTACCTCGACTTCATTTGCTTCATACTCGATGCGAATCTGACGCAACGCTTCAGTGGGCCGACACCGTCAGATCCGAGACCGCGTACAAATGGTCCGCGCCGCTGCACTTCGTCGACGCCGAAGGTAAGTGTGACAGACTGGGACGAATCCCACCACGTTATGCTGAGTGTATGGTTCAACAGACTCTCCTCTCTCCGGATCCTGCTCCGTTCAGGAGACCCGTGACTGCGGGGATGGAGACTGCATCCGTAGGTCGTCGACATCTCTGTGTGCGCATCGTCTCATATCCGTCCCATCAGTGACTGCGATTGCAAACTACACCACTCGGGTTGCCAAGACCTCCCTTAGTGCTACGCAAAGGCAGGAAGCGCTGAAGTTCCTAGGTGAGTCGTTGCGCATGCTTCGCAGCAGAGTACTTACTTACTGGGTTGCCGCCATACAGATCACGTAGGTTCACAAGGCAATACACTCCTCATTTCTTTGACATCTGATGTATATACGACGAACTCAGTTCCTCGGGGACATCGGACAACCTCTTCATGTCGAGGTGAGAGCGTCTCGATCGACTGATTCCACAGTCCTCAGGCTGATACATCCTCAGGCTTACGAAGTGGGAGGCAATGATATCTCGGCGAAGTGTTCAGGAAAGAGTACTAACCTGCACGCTGTGCGTACGCTCCCATATATACCCCACACCCGAGACTGTTGCTGAGAGTGTCCGCCTTGGTTAGGCATGGGGTACGAACTGCCCTTCGAACACTGCACCTGGCACCATGCGCCCTGCTCACGCTTATTCGCAGATACGGGCATGGTCAGCAAGAACATCGATGATAATCACGGCGGAGACGTCCAGACTTACGCGGCCGACCTTGTCGCCCAGATCAAGGTGCATTCGCTCCTTCCAAACCAGTGTATCTCAAACTCATCTGACCTCGACCCACCCAGAGCGGCTCGTACAAGTCTCTTACCTCCGACTGGCTGAGCTGCACCTCCATCACAGAGCCCGCGTCGAAGCGGTCCTTCTTCTCCCAGACCAAGCGAACCGTCGAAGATGACGTGAAGAGCCTGCTCTCGCGGGCTGAGGATGCCACGGAGGCCACTATCACTCCCCTCGAATGTCCCCTGGTCTGGGCGCGCGAGTCCAATGCTTACTGCTGCGTACGTCATCTCCCCATCTCGTTGCGTCGTAATGTGGACTGCTCAGCGGTGTACCGTATAGTCTGTCGTCTTCAGCTACACGAGCGGCGAAGACCTATGCACCAGCAGCTACTATACCAAGGCGGTCCCCGTCGTGAGTCTCATTTCTGCGCTTCTAGACGATGAACGGCGTCGTTGACCCTTATCGGCTCTTCAGATTGACCTGCAGATTGCGAAGCAGGGTTATCGTCTTGCCGCATGGCTAAACGTCATTTTCGACGGCGCAACTAACGTACCATAAGTCTCTTGGCTATATTTCACAACAACGTCTCTTCTTCGATAAGTAGTAGCTGAATGGATGCAATGCGGCGGCCCTTGCGGTGAAATGTGTATAATGGTTATGGCTCGCGTCACCGGGAGGGATGAATTTGCCAGGTGTGGCTGGAGAAACCGATGGACTTGTAGAGGACGGCTGCTTTTTCGAAGCATCTGCGCACAGTCTTGCCACGTCCTATTTAGCACCGCAGTCTAGCTGAAGAAATGATGCACCGCAGCCGTGGTGTAGAAGTGGCGGAGCGCTGTTCCAACTTATTCGCCTTCCAAATGCAGGACGGCAGGTTCACTAGGCGCCCAAGGCGCACCTCCCGGCCCAGTCGCTCCGACACCTCGAAGCGACTCGATCTGACGCGCTCCTTTCTGTGCTACCTCCAGCCCTCCCCGCCACCCTACGCATAGGTCTCGTTCAAGGACTACCGATTCAACATGCCAGTTAATACACCAAATCGCGTGTACTGCAAAGAGGTCGCCTGATTCTTAAGTAGAACTTGGCACCCAGGCAGCCGGTACGATCGCTCGCTGCTCCTCGAACTCCGGAGCGCAGGAAGGGACTTTGTGCAGGGTACTGATTACAATTTAATACAACAGCAACAACAACAGCGATTTACATTATACAGTCCGATCCGAATCGTCCAGGAACACCCAAATGATGGATACGCGACAGGGGATTACTAGCGGAGTCGATGCAGGCGGCCGCGAAGACGAACACTCGACATACACCTTAGGTCGTCAATGCTTGGACCGTCGCTGCCGCTTGGTGGGGCACGCATCGTCCCCCACGTCGCTGTCACTCGCGGGACGCTTTCGTGAGCCTTTTGAAGGCGACCTGTGAGACCTTGCGGTGAGTCTCTACTGTCAATCCACACCGAATGGCACATACCTGGCGACATTCCCTTCTCCGTCGGCCGCGTTTCCTTCCGGGAGGTCCGAGTCAGGGACCTGCCCCGTGGTCAGGTCCTCCACTTCCTCGAGCTCCTCCTCATCGGTCGCCTCCTCCACGCTGGCGTCCCGGGTCCACGTCCCGTTCAGCAGCCTCGGGTCCGCCTTGAGCTGCGCGAAGAAGTGCTGCTCGAGCGCGAGGCGGAGCTTCTGCACCTCGCGGACGCGCTTCTTCACCTCCTCGTTATGCTGCTCGACAACATTTACGAGAATGTTCAGCTCGTGCAGGCCCTGCCGCACGCCGGGGTCCTCGTCCGCCAAGGGAGCGATCTCCCGGAGATTGTCCCGCAGCTCGCTGATGCTCGGGAGGTGGACGGGGGGCGCGGGGCGAGGCTGCGGGCTCTCGCTTCGCGCCGCAGGTTCGCCGGTGTCCGAGACTGGCGGACTGGAGCTTGCAGGCACGCACCCTGCCTTCGTTGGCTCGGGGTTGCGTTCACCGTCCCGCGCCCAATCCTCCCTCTGCGAACGCGCCGGCGCCGGTCTTGTGAAGACGGGCACATGGCCCACATCAGGGCGATCCGCAGGCGGCGGGCCCTGAGCTGCCTTCGCTCGTGTCCCAGCGAGCTGGGCTTCGGTTGGGGGGAAGAATACCCTTGGTGGGCCCGTGACCTCGACATGCGCTTCTGTTGTACAGGACGGACAACATGAGTACTTCTGCTCGGTCCCGACAATCGAGCACATACCCTTGCGCGGCCCCTCCCCCTGTGGCGACCATGACTGCACTGGCCTGAGCCCGAACGTCGGGAGAGACCTCAGTTGATCGGCTGTGTGCTCGTCAGTCATCTTGTTCGTCGGGTTGACGTCGCTGCCTTACCTTGCCCTGCATGTGGGAGGCCGGCTTGCCGCGCAGAGTCTGAGCTCGAGCTTCCTGCTAGTGACCGGTCAGCCTGGCGAGATATGCTCAAGACTGGGGAACTCACCCGTACTGCTGACCTGGACGCTGTCTATGTCTTCTACTGGTTGCTCATCGCTGCCATTTGCTACACGAGCGGGGATTACTCGATGCTCGACGACGCTGCACGACACGATGAACATCTACACACCTCGGATTTTCGTCTTCGAGCTGAGACCACTCTGACTGGCCGTCGAGCTGACCTTCGCGACCTTTGCCCCCACAGAGCCTTGCAACCGCCGCGCCGGACCGGCGGTGCTGCTAGCGACGGATGCTGAAGTGTGGCTAAAGCCCGTGCGGGCGCTTGCCACACGGTGGCCAGCATCCGAGGGCTCGTCCTTCCCTGAGGCGTTCGCCACCTTCGCCGCCGACGCCTCGGCGACTCGTGCTTCCAGCGGTTCGCTGGGCTTGTGGCTAGGCCCTGCCGCCGCTGACGCGGGCACCTTACTTGGCCCCGCGACCGGCTCGACCTCGACCTCCCCTCCTGCTCTCCGGGGGCTGCGACGCAGGGAGCCAGCGTCAGCCCCGGGGGCGGGCAATGTCATGCCCTGACGGCGAAGGATTTTTCTGGAAATAGCTTCCTGTTCCGTGGTCGGGGGAATCGAGTCCATGCTGTGTGGCCGGTGGTCAGCGCAGCTCGCCGTCGCGATCTCGTAGACGGGTGGAACGTACTATGGGACCAGAAGCGGATGGTGCTTCTCAAGGAGGTCTTCAATCATCTGTGATGTCTTCCCGTTTGCCTTAACACCGTCTCTCTGTCAGGTGGTGGGGTCAAGCTTCTAGCCACAAGACCTGACCTAGGCAAGCGCGACGTCCGAACGTACCTTCGCGAGCTTCTGCACGTCCGCGCGCTTCAGCTTCTGGAGTGCTGCTCTGTCCATGTTGGCTGAGGGTAGCTTTCGTGTGGGGAGAGGGTACAGAGAAGGTGCGGTGGTGGTGGACAAGAGCAGAGGTAGGTGAGGGTGGCTAAAGCAGCGCGACGCGCCTTGTATATGGCGAGAACGGTCACGTGCCGAGAACAATGGGATCTATTGCGCGGGCCCATGCCCAGTGGCACATGCCACTCGCAGTCTCCGCGCGGTCGATGGCAAGGAACACAAGTTATTTGCCTAGCTGTGATAGCTGGGTGGCCGTCCGCCGGTCAGTTTTGGGGTTTAGAGCGAGCTCGCGTCTTCCAGGTGAGCACTCTCGCCTCGTCTCATATACTGTCAGCGTTGACAGACGTCCTTGCAGACAGCCATTGTACCAAAGCGCCAATCTCTATCTCATTTCTTACGCCTGCCATCTCTTGAAGGAGGTCAACGACTGCGACTGAATACTCATGCGAATCATGCGAACATCCATTCGTCAAATAGGTAGACGTTCACCAATCCAGTCTTTTCGAGCGACCTGCAGCCCCAGACTATTGTTTACCATTGTCCGCGCCGAGACCGTTTGTATGACAGCGCCTGAAAGCACAAGACTCACAAGACGTACAAGCACATTGAGTCAATGACTACATTCGTCCGACACCGTTAACCCATAGAGAGGCGACCCTGCTCGTACAAACTCGCAATTGCCCGCGTGCTACACCTCTCGTCGGGATTTCCAGTAATGGCATGCTGCCCGGAAGATATTCAGCTCTCCGCCTTCGATTACACCCGATCGACTCACGCGGAGAAGAGCCCTCTTGGAGCTGAACTCGAGTTCACAGATATAACACTTAGCCTTGCGGGCGGGTCGTTGTGCGGGTGAGTTCTTTGCACCGTCCTTCGCGCGACTCCAAGCTGACGGGCCTTTCGGGGATTTCCCCTTCTTGGCCGACTGAGTTTTGTGTGTCTCGCGAACCTACACGGGAAGCGTTTAGTAAACCGCCCTCTGGATGGAACCTGGCCGCTCGCAGCGGGACGCACCGGAACCGGAGCATCCGCATCTGAGGACGTGTCGGGATGCGAGCTGCATGACTGCACCTCCGACACCGACGTTCTTTGGCTTCGTGTGTCATGCTCTGAGTCCGTATCGCCCGCGGTCACGGATGCCGGCGATCGGACGGTGGGAGCCATGGGCGACGACGCGGGTACATCTGCTTTCTTGCAACTGCTCTGGTGTCTTTCGCGTGCAGTATGGGAAGAGAAAGCCGCCTCGCAAGAGATGCAGCAGGATCCGGGTTGCCACTTGTGCCCGGCGAGCTTCGCGTGGTTTCGGCCGGCGTGTCGCCCTCCCAACGCGGCCTTGCATTCATGGCACCTGACTGGCATGGGGAGGCGGTGAGTTGAGGCGTGACAGGTTACAGATGTGCACTACAGCGCAGGGGTAGGGACCAGAGCAACGCCTCAGCCTCGAGACTCAGCTCATTCTTATACCTGCAGGCCAGACATGCAGGCAGCAGCCGTCTTTCAGCGTCCTGCGGCGACTATGTCTTCTATCGACTGCAGGTTCGGACGATATGCACCGCAGTGCGTCGAGCTTGCTATGGCTGCGGAGCATCAGCTGCTGCATGAGAGCGGGAGTTTATGAAGTCTCTTCCGTGCAGGGGCAGCGTTGTTTCTTGGTAGCTGCGACGCCCACCTAGGCCTTGTCTGGCCAAGGAACAGCACATATGCTGCGCACCGCTGTTCTCTTCTCGTCACTGCGAGGCAAGATCATTGGGCACCATGTCAGGTTTGTGATTGCTGCGTGTGCAGCTGGCTAGAGCTGGCCGTCCTCTCCCGTGCTGCGGCAGAGGTAGTACGAGTCGAGTATTCAGTGGCCGAAGCATGCTTCTCTAGAATTCGAAAGACACCAACTACAAACCCTACAGACGAAGTCCCAGGCCTTGCAGAACCCACGCATGCTCGATTACCACAGCAGAGTCTCACGAATGCCCAGATTCTAGGGAGAGTGTGTATATGCCAGGACGTAGAGTATGACTACAGCTTTTACAGAATGTATCGACTATAACAATAACGGATAGTATAGCGAGAACAAGGAGAGTACGAGCGGAATACCAAACGCCGAACGACGCTTTCCGCACAACCGAGCCTACGTACAGTACATACAACCGAGTCCGACCGCTCAGCCTACAAGCCGGAACCTGACCAATATCCGCTGCCCCGGGAAGAACCTGTGCCGTCGGTCCCAGGCGACGCAGATCTGCAGCTCGCCCACCATCCTCACCGTCAGGGTGTCGGTTTTGCACTCAGCCTTGGGCGGCGCGCCCTCACCCTCGGGCGGCGACTGTTCAGTAGGGAACTTCGACATTGACTTGGAGGGATGCAGCGGGACCTGAGCGCCGTATACACAGCGGAGTACTGCGATAACCGAGCTCTCCGGACCTGGGTTCACCCCAACAGGCCTGAAGCAAAGCACTCCACAGATGAGCCTTCCCCGGTCTGGACGCGAAGGGAGGGAAAGCACGCACGTAAAATGCAGACCAAGTGCCGCCTGGACGTTTCGCAGAACGCAATGCACGACCGCGTCGACGAGCCCGCCGGATGGGTCAGCGACGACCGAGTACTCGCCGTCAAAACGGAAGACGATGGGGTTCCGGTGTGGCTTCGCTTTGTCGACACTGCCATCCTCCTGCTGGCTCTTGAACCGGAGGTAGTGGACTTGTGCGACGGTAAACTCCGAGAAGCGAGCGCGGAACGCGTCGAGCAGCGCGGCGAAGTGCTGGTAGGCAGGCTGTAGGAAGGAGCGACCACGGTTCATACTACAGACAAGACGGCTGATGGCAAGCAAAGCACACGCACCACAACAGGCAAGGGCTTGTCTTTCGGGGGCACCGCCGCCGTTGGGGTTTGCACAGTCGTCGCGGGCGCAAAGTTCTGCGTTCGCGTCGCCTGCCTTGACATATTCGCGAAGAGCTCTTCGTCATCATCGTCAGAGATAGCGAGTGGCTTCGCGCGGAGTCGCCTGGCGCGATTGCGAGCATCCACTCGGCACCGAGGACATCGCCTGTACGAGTAGTCTGTCTCAGGAGGAATGAGCTGTTTGCAGGACTTCTTGTTGCACTTCCTGTAGCCTGCGACTTTCGTCAGCCACTGCCACGGATCATCGCGGTCTCTAACAGCACTTACCAGTGGTATCTCCGTCAGGAGGCATCTACAGCCGTCCTTCAGCACCTCATCCACCTACAATCGCACAGAAGACGGAGGACCCACCTTGATGACCATCTCCTCGTCCTCTACCTCATCCTGGACCACCGCGCCCGCAATTTGATGTTGTTGCTGTAGCGTCCGCTTACGGGACTGACAGATGGAGCAGAACCTCATGCGCGTGCCGTGCACAAGCAGGTTCATGCATCGCACGACTCCGCAGATCCCGCGATGTTTCAGCGGTCGCGGCGGCGGCGGCCATGGTGCCTGGGATGCTGCCCGCAGAGACGGTGTCGCATCGTCAACAGAACGTGCAGCGAGGGGAATTTCGTCCTCGGATTCCTCTGATGAGTCGACCTCGGACTCGCCCATGTCCGTCAGGTCCTCGATCGGTGTGAGTTCAGACTCGTCTGAATCCCACGCCAGCGACGCCATCCGCTCGATCTCCTTCATGCTCAGCTTCGGGGTGTAGAGTGGGCTGGGAGACGACGAGCGCGAACTAGAAGGCGATGGCGCTACGGACGAGAAGTCTTCCTCTTCGGAATCGCAGGACTGGTCTTCGAAGTCGGAGGCGAGGGAGGGAGGAGGAGCTGGGGGACGGACGATCAGTCGAATCCTACGCGGCTGGAAAGCAGGAGGGACGCCGGGCTCTTCAGGGGACGCGGTAGGTGATCTAGGAGCATCGGCGGATGAGGGAGACGACGCCGCGCGGGGAGGCAACAGGATGCGCAGAGGAGCAGAGGGCTTTGGCTTAGCTGTTTCGTCTGAAGAGACCGGAGTCTGAACAGCCTCCGTAGGTAGCTCCGGAGACTCAGCGGGCGGAGGATGTGTTGGTATGCCCGGAGCAGGCGAGACTGATTGGGGAGGGGCGGATGATGTTGGCTCGAGCGATCCAACTGACGACGCTGCAGGTGCCGGCGCTGGTTGTCGCTCGGGCTCACGAGAGGCATTCACCGGACTCTGCGCGATATCTGGAGGCGCCACTGCAGGAGGCTTCCGCACAACAGGCGACGGCGATCGCATACCGGGAGTAGGAGTGGGGAGAACCGATGCTGTTCGCGAGCCGGAGGTCGCTGAGCGTCGCCTGCGCGCGACAACCACGGCCAGAGGCTCGTCATCCTCAGAACAATCCATCGGCTCTTCCGCCACAGTGCCAGCGCCCCTGTTCGCGAGCGAGAACCCTACAGAGCTACTCCCGGCTTGCTCGGAACTGCGCTCGGCGGGTCGTGCTGACCACCCGAGGATGGGAGCGGATCCAGAAGAAGCCACTCCCCGCTCCAGTGCGCCTCCAGGCCTCTCAGCCGCGGGTCCATCCGCAGATGAAGACGACACGGACGCGCTCAGACCGGCGACGCGTGCGCGGAACTGCTTCCTCCATAGCAGGAAGCCGCAGTCCGCGCACATGTCGCCCTGGGTGCGCGGGGCGATCTGGCGGCCGCACCCGCGCGCGGCACATATGCGTTCGGTGGGCGCGGAAAGCGGGGCCGCAGGTGCTAGTACGCGTTGGCGTTTGCGCAAGGGCGTCGAGTCATGCGGGGTGAGGGAACCCGAGGATGTTTGAGTGGAGTGCTAGTATTTGAATTGAGTATATGCGCAGGGTGTTCGTAGGAGAGAGGACGTACCGGTTGAGAGGTCGACGCGACGTTTGGCTGGGGTGAGATCTTGAAGTTGACCTTCTCGTCCGTTGTGTGAGCTTCCACCCGTGGTGATCGTGCAATAGAGAGAGACTCACCGTTCCGCCGTTTGTATGCGCAACGTTCACTTTGCGTTTCTTCTCGGCAACTCCCTGGGTTCCGCCACGATAAGCACCGTTTCTGACAGAGATGCCAATGTAAGTGATGCCCTACCTGTTCGCTCCTAGTAGCATCGCTCGAGTCTGAGACGACGATACTCTCCTCCGGCGTTCGCCCGCTTTGAGGCGGAACGAAGCTTTCAGCGACAACTCTCTTACGAGGACGCGATTGCGCCTGCCCCGCAGCATGGTGATGCTGCGCTCCCACTGTGAGGATCTCGCCCCGCGGGCCATAATGTGGAGCCCCCACCGGCGCAAACTGGATGGATGGGTAAAGCGCCGCGAGCCGCTGCACAGGGTTCATCCCTTGATCAGGCGTGAAACCGCCGCTCTGCGGCTGGAGGAGATGTCGGTGGTCGGGATGCACGAACGGCATGACCTGCTCGAGGATGCTCTTCGGTCGGTGAGGGTCCTCAGGCACCACGAGCTTGCGCTTGCACTGTTTGGGTGGAGGCGGGCCCATCACCGAGCGCGGCGGGGGCTCGGGGAGCATGATCCCGGCGTTGGAGACGACGGGGTTGGAGCGGCATGCAGAACATTGCGGTGGAGTTCCGGAGGTTGCGGCGGACATGCGCATGGTGAAGGCCATCGAGCAAGAGGTGCATGAGGCAGTCTGCGGGGGAAGGAGGTGAATACAAGTTTAGACAAAGATAGATGAGACGCAGTGTGTGAAGGCTAAGCGGGATTAAGGAAGACACGTCTCTAGCAACCTAAGCTGCGGTAGTTCGCGTAGATCTCTCCTCTCATGCCAGCTCAGATGCAGCACCTGCGGTACCGAATGAGCGACTACACCGAAGGGTGTACTCTCCGCGCAGCACAAAGGACTAGTCGGCGGTCTCGCCTCTTCGACCAACAAAAGTAGAACAGCGTACTCACCATGGTGCGCTTTGCCCCTGCTGCTTTACATTCCGGGCATCGTTTCCACCGCCATCCTGCCGCGAGGACCTTTGCGCACGATCCGACCGAGCATACGCGCTCCGACTTGACGAATTCCGCCCATCCCGTTACATCTCCCTGCGAGGCCTTCTTGCCCTTCGTCGACGCGTCTCCTCTCGACGACGTGCTAGCGCTTGAGCTCGCGCTCGCGCTCGACTTCGCTTTCGGCTTCGATGCCGCAGACGCGAACGCAATCGTCGGCGCTTGCGGAATCGAGGGCGGCGCGGGGACCGCGATAGCAGTCGCGGACGCGTTCATGCTGGACGAGAACACGGCGACGTCGAGGTCGGCGCACAACCTGCGCCCCTGTCGGCCGTCGTTGTGCGTTCGAGCGCGTGGAGAAAGGAGGCGACTCACCCCAGCCCTAGCCCGTCACGCGTCAAAGTGTGCCCTTTCAGAACCTCCTATTTCCTCGAGTACCCCCGCAATGAGGCTATCGGAGGTCGGCGCGGTGATGCGGTCGCTCTCCCAGGCGAACTCGTCGATGTCTCTCCGACTCGAAAGCCGACGAGTTTGAGAGCCTGCAGGCAGGAAAATACAGTAGCAAGGTCTGCAGGCTGAGCGAACGACGCGACGGCGGGACGACAGTCTCACTTGTCAGCGAGCATCGGGGATACGGGGAAAAATAAATCCCGGAAATTCTGTCAGTCGGGCGTCCGTCCGTTTTGGTCGCAATCCGCTCTCCTGCGGGCCTGCTATCTGGCGACTAAGTTGTAAAGTGTGGGCGAATGGAGACCAGGAAGCCAAGTGAAAGCTCATGCAGGGCAGCGTCAGGAGGCGTAGAAGCAGTCTCAAAACAAATGGCTGTCTCGCGGGTCTTACGACTGCACAACGTCCTCGCAGACCAGAGATGAGCACCAAGTTCACGTCGAGCTACTTGCACAGTCTAATAATACACCAAACGAGGCTTGCTACCATCCACGCCAACTCGGAATGTCGTCCAAGAACTGCCGTCACAAGAGGAGTACTTCTCACGACCACCGCTGCACGACGACACTGTTCGCCAGCCCGGCCGCCTCGATCGTCTGCGTCTCGTCCTGCAGCTCGCGGTTCGGAAACGTGGTCATGATCACGTACGGACGCGCGTTGTTCTCCGGGCGCGAGCTAGTAAATGAGATTGAATGAGTAAACGGCCACAGAACCTCCGAGAGGAAGTGAACGCACGCGTTGATGAAGTTGCGGATGTCGCCGACGGTATGCGTCAAGTTCATCCGCGCGACCATCCTACGCAGTCAAGCGCGTCAACACAGAACCTAGAACAATATCAGAAAGATGAACCCACCTCGTCCCATCAGCCAGCCTAATCTGCACGCTCGTCGTCGGCTTCGTCTGGTCGACCTCGAACCGCGTGCTAATACTATCCGCCGTCCTCTGCGCCGGCAACGAGCTCCCGCCCGCGCTCGCGCTCCCCGAGGGGAACCCTCCAGGCATCCCACTTCCACTCCCACTCGAGCTCGCGCCAGGCGTGAGCTCTCCAGGGACGGGCGAGCCGAGGCGGTGGCCCTGTCCGGAGAACACCTTCGCCTGGCGTGCTTTCGGCGAGGGGACGTAGTCTTCGCTGAGGCGCTTCACGACGCGGAGCTCGACGGGCTGGCCGGGGGCGACGTTGAGGATTTGCGGTGGGGCGCGTCTGAGGAGGGTGACCGAGATCAGTGCGAGTGTAAATGGCTATGGACATGGCTGGACGGACCCAGAGTTGATCTCGGCGAGGATCTGCTCGTTCGCAGGGTCGTCGTAGCGCATCAGCTCGCCGTCCTCGACTGTGAAGCCATCGCGCCAGAAGGTCAGATGGCGGATGGCGGTCTCTTCTTCGGGCTCTGCAGACAACCAATCAGCATGGGGCGATGGCGTGCAGGATGAGTTGGCACTTACGGGGAGCATCTGGGTCGGGGACAAACTGGCTATCCACTTCATCGCTCCCGAGCATGTAGCCTCCGCCGAAGAACGCGCGGCTGCGTTGGGGCGCGGCGCCAGGCTGAGGTGCAGGAGGTCCTGCCCTACGATCCAAGATATGAGATCCCAATCTCGTCTTCATTCAAGGACATACGTACTCTGCGGCCCTCCTCAGCAGATCGCGTACGAGGTTTCCTCCGGGGACCGCGGCAGGCCTGTCGGGGTTCTGCACGGAGATCCCACTGCGGACGCGTCAGCCCTGGTCCTCCCTCGCACAGGGAGTGTCCTAGACGCACCTCCGCTCGCCGCCAGCATACCAGTTCTCGCCCTGGTCAGCCCCGGGGCGCTCGTCCTCCTCGTCATCGTCGTCATCCGTGTGCGCGTGTCCGTGCCCGGCGTGGCCGCCGCCCACTGACGGCCCGCCGCTGCTCGCGATGTCGCCGAGCGTTGCGATGCGCCGACCGCCTCCCGTGCTACTCGTCCTACCAGACAAATACGAAGTCGTCAGTACGGATAGCTGAATGCGGGACAAATCAGGTGGCGCACCTGGACGAGGGCGTGGAACCGGAAGAGCCCCATGCGCCTACACGGCCGATGCGGGGGCCGGTGTTCGAGGGCAGGGCAAAGGGGTTCCTGCTACGGCGTGTGCTGTCGTTTTCGTCGGACATGTCGAGCGGGTTCGATATGGCTTGGAGAGGTAGTGGGGAAAGTGTAAGACGCGTATGTACGCGCACGCGATGAAGCCACCACAGACACTGCTCAGTTGTGCGCTTCCTTAAGGGCTTACTATCAACCTAGCAAAAAGTCAGCAGCTCCACAACGCCCGTTTAGCTCAGTGGTAGAGCGCGCCACTCGTAATGGTGAGGTCGGTTGTTCAATCCAGCCAATGGGCAATTTCGGGCGCTATAGTGTAGTGGTTATCACTTGGGATTCTGATCGTCTGTGTCAGTGTTCCCAAAACCCAGGTTCGAGCCCTGGTAGCGCCTTGATCCAACTGAAGTAGCTTTTTGCAGCCCTTTGCTGTAGATACTACGGCGAGGATCCACTGCGTAGCGGAGTACCGTGTCAAGAGCCGTTCAAGCGCTAGCGCCCACAGTGAGTCTACACGGTACCATTATCGGCACAGGCTTCCCGTGCGTGCATTCGTGTAACACAAGCGCCGCGGCTACAAATGCGAACGAAACTGTACTGTATGACAAAAAGCAAAGGCGCTTCTGCTGTACATGAAGGCGCTACCAGGGCTCGAACCTGGGTTTTGGGAACACTGACACAGACGATCAGAATCCCAAGTGATAACCACTACACTATAGCGCCAGAAACTGCCCATTGGCTGGATTGAACAACCGACCTCACCATTACGAGTGGCGCGCTCTACCACTGAGCTAAACGGGCGTTGTGGAGCTCTGCGAGCTCGCCCCCTGCGACCATCACGCGCCAGCTCTCGATGTCAGTAGTTGGCCACTTTGAATTGTCACTTCGCCTACTCTCCCTCAACGATGGCATCGAGCTCTGCGGCACCCCAGCAAATCAACGTAACGGACCTCGACGTCCCACAGCTCGCGGACGTGCGCCGACAGCTAGAGGAGGTACGTTCGCCCGCTGTCATCGTATGCCCACCCGACGTCGCGCTGACCGCTCCCACCCGCACCTTCTCCAGGAGCTCACGCATCTCTCGAACTCGTACGCGCAGCTGCGACAGGCGCAGGCCAAGTTCCGCGCATGCATCGATAACGTCGGACAGGTGAAGCCGGAGAACAAGGGTGCGTGCATCGACGTGTAGGACGGGTCTCGTGCGCTGACCGCCGGCCGTGCTCCTCCATGCAGACAAGACGATCCTTGTGCCTCTCACGAACTCGCTATACGTCCCCGGGAAGCTGCAGGATACGGACCATGTCATCGTCGACGTGGGTACGGGTTACTACGTGAAGAAGGTGCGTTCCGTAGAGTCGTACGCGGCCGCTACAGAACGAGACTGACCGATCGATGTGCGCGCTGCAGACGCGTGCGCAGGCGTTGAAGCACTACGAATCCAAGGTCGAATACATCAGGACGAACCTGGAGGCGCTACAGGAGACCATCCAGAAGAAGCAGGAGAACATGAACTACCTCATCAACGTTCTGCAGATGAAGCTGCAGCAACAAGCGGGCGGGAAGGAACCGAAGGCAGGGTGATAGGGTTAGTTGTGGTGAAGACTTAGAGGAAGAATCGACGATGGACTGACCTTGACCAGGACGGTCGGTGAATGGGTCCACGAGCTGATGTAAGCTACGGTATAAGAGTAGGTCAACGGAGAGTGGACTCATATATTCCAAGACGTGCGGAGCCGATCTGATACAGGAGAGAAACGGAGGCAAGGAGGGGTAGATCATAGGGGGGAGGATTGCATACAGGTGGGGACCGTGACGAGACAAGGAACTGCAGGAAATCGAGGGAGGACGCCGTGTCCGGATCATCATCAGAACTCGTGCCACACCGAGACGAGAAGGGAGACCATGCTGCATACCATAACGCTCGCAACCTCAATCTGCTGGCGGCCGCGCAAAACTGCTGAAACGCGCGCGGGGCCGCCCCGGGATCCCATGTGAAGCCAGTCAAGTCCGTGTCCTGACCCGCCGATCCGCCAACTCCGCAGGCGATAAGCAGCCCGCAAGTCGCACACGGTCGGGGGACCTGTTCGAGGACGCACCGCGTCCAAGGCGAGGCACTATCCGGCACGGATACCTCTAACGCCAGGCAGGCTGTAGTCTGAGGACAGTTTGGTCTTCTACGAGGACCAGTCAGCGTCTGTTCCGGGAGAGAAAAGTCATCGGCTTACCTGTTGTCGATGGTGCTGCGGGAGTGCGCGCCTACGGGTCGAGCTTCTCACCGCGGGCGAGAACCCGCACGACGCGACTGGGCTGGGCTACCATTTCCATCATGGCCATCACAGCTGGGGGACGCTCGACCAGCCCCGTGCCCGCCGTCGGGGGCGGTCTAGTACCTGGCGCCGTGCCGCGCGAGTTTCGACGTCCTCTTCCAGGCTGCCCCTGGCCGCGCTTCGTGCGCTCCTCCTCCCCGGAGCGCCGTCCCTCTGCGGAACGGCGGCCTTTGGCGGGGGCGTCGGAAGGAGCATTGCCGGCATTGGACTGCGGCGGCGCCGAGGAGACCTCGAGCACTTCAATGCCGGCCTTGGACGCCCAGCGGGCGACCAATGCGCCGGACAGGCGTGACTCGTACCTGTTCGGCTGGGGCGCAGGCAGCGGCACGGGCGAGGCTGAGACAGGTGCGGGGTTTGCGGTTTCAGTGAGGACGTCCGCGGGAGGGGAGAGGACGGCCAGGACAACGCGGGGCTTGGGTTTCTTCTCGTCCTTCAACTCCTCCGCCGCATGGTCGACCTCCCAGCGGGCGCAGCAGATTGTGCGGCGGACCCATTCCGGGGACGTGTTCAGCGCGAGCGAAGGGGACATCTCTGGGTCGAACGGGATGCTATCCCAGGGTACGTAGGCGTCATCTTGCTGGACGCGGATGCGTGGATTGGTGCCAACTTGCGCCTCAAGAATGCGAGAGGCAGCGCGAGCGCGCTGAGCAAGCACAGTGGTACCCTTCTTGAGCAGATCGAGGGTGTTGAGCGCTGCGCGAACTCAGTGAGATGGAGACTCTGCCTACAGGCTGTAGAGACTCACCTTCAAGAGGAACTATGACAACCTCTTCCCGGCCCTCTCTGCACCACTTCTTGAGATGGTAGAGGCCGTGGACGAGGACACTCGCGTCCACGACCACGATGTCAGCATCCTTCTGACCTTTGCCATCCTCGCTCCTCCTCCCCTCCCGCTCTGTCTTCTGAGCTTCTGTCTTAGTCTTCTCCTCTCCGCCATCATCGTTGCGCCTCCTCGCAATCTTGGCTCCAGGGCCAGAAAAGCTGCGCTTGGACTCGACGCCGCGCCAAGCCTCGGGACTGCGGCGCCCGCGCCAGTTGCCGCCAGTGTGGACGGATTTCTCCAGCTGTTCGACTTGGTGGTTCAGAAAAGCAGCACCGAGAGCGCGAGACATAGCAAGTTTGTTCGGGGCGACCTTTGCGTCCGCCATGGTGGTCGTGGTTCAAGCTGTGGAGGGATCGGAGCTCAGCCACCGACTCGGAGGACCGCTGAGGTGAACAGCTTTGCCTTTTCGGGCAGCATCACGCCATTGTCACCCGCACGTCACAACGCTGTCACGCTGGAGGGGACGTTGTGCGGGCTGTGGCCAGCATTCTGCGTACAGCACTCACTGCGTTGATGATACTGGACTGTGCAGGTCGTTCATGCAGCCCCTACTCTACTTAGACGCCTGGTACTCATAGAAGACACACGGAAAAACGATCATGGATAAGCACGCGGCAAGATGCTATGTATATAGAGCGTGACACGCTAGCCATTAGCCTTAGAGTGCCTGGATCGGATGCGGCATCGTTCGAGTTCGACGCAGCTTGACCATGACCTCCACTCTTCGCGCGCAGATGGCTCTGAATGCACAGATGCCGAGCACTTGCATCTTTCTTCGGCCTTGAGAATGCACCATCGTGGATACTTCGAAGCTTCCTGCGATCATACAGTACTAGCCAAGTCCGTAGACGGCCTCCCACAGTCCACGATACGCACGACTATTACGCAGCTATAACCCCAGATGCCCTTCGAGACTTCGAGTGCGGCCTTCCGGTGGTTCAGAAGCGCATCCGTGCCGAGCGACAAGGTATTTCGTCGAAGTTCGAGGCTCGTGAAGACGCTTACCGATATCTGACAAACCATCGTCTCGGACCAGCATTCCGGCGTCGGATTCCTTGCCGCCTTGCAGTAAAAGCATTCAGCCGGGTCCGTCGCCCGCTTAGGACCGAGAATCTATTCTGCAGCATAGGAGCCCCATATCATACCGACTTCGACGACCGCCGAGGCGTGCAGCGGAGGCGGGGTCTGGGGACACCCCAGGTGTCGGCGGTCGCGACGGCGCACAACGTGCCCCGACTCGCCGCCATCCGATTCGAGATTGCTGGGCGGCACAACGTTCTTTCCCGCGCCCGACACAAGTTTCGAAAAGTCTGATTGGGGGACTCCACCGAGCGTACGCCCGCGAGAAATTTGCTGGGTAAACAAGCGCGGCGGTGATGTCATCCGATTCGGCGGACGGACTATAAGAGCATGCCGCCTCGCATCCGCGCTCGGTCTGCTGAATCCTGCACACCCTCGCCTCGATCGAGGACCAGGACCCTGTTCAACGACTGCAACGACTTGTACGACGTCTACGCCATCGCCCCCTGAATACCCCTACCGGCGCTTAGATCAACTGCCTTTGCCACAATGGCTCTGTTCTATGTGTGAGTGCTCCTAGGGCTACGTCTAACGAGAGTATGCTCATGAAGTTCGGACAGAGATGGTCTGCCCATCGGGTGGATAGCCATCATGTTGGCCGTCCTGGCCTCCATGGGAGGCTTCATCTTCGGTGTACGTCTCCCAACCTAGATCCTGCGCGAAATGCTCCTAACATATGACTCCAGTACGATACCGGTCAAATATCAGATATCCTTCTCATGGACGACTTCAAGCTTCGTTTCGCTCAGTGCGGTACGCCTGGAGACGTCAGCACATGCAACTTCTCCACTGTCCGCGAGGGTCTCATCGTCGCCCTGCTCTCTATCGGAACTCTCGTCGGCGCTCTCTTCGGTGCACCGTGAGTAGCCGCGCTCCTATCACGATGCGTCCCCGACCTGACCCCCGTTCGACAGGACGGCTGACATTCTTGGCCGTCGGTGGGCCATGACGGTGGAGTGCGGCGTGTTTATGATAGGCGTCATCATCCAAATCACCGCCTTCCACTCCTGGGCACAATTTGCCATCGGCCGCCTTGTCAGTGGCCTCGGTGTCGGCTCGCTCAGTGCGGCCGTCCCCATGTATCAGGCGGAAACAGCACCACCACAGATCCGGGGCACGCTGACTGCGACCTACCAGTACGTGATCAGAATTGACGCTGTGGCGTCATGGAGCGCTTACTTACGCATGTGCTGTGCAGGCTCTTCATTACATTCGGTATCCTCGTTGCCTGTACGTATTCTTGCTTGCGCGCCCTCGTGTCCTCCTGACCATGCGCCTCTCACAGATTGCATCTCCATCGGGGCTCGCGAGATTAGCGGGTCCGGATCGTGGCGCACCGTCGTCGGCATTGGTCTGCTGTGGCCGCTCATTCTCGGCATTGGTATCCTGTTCATGCCCGAGAGTCCCAGGTGAGCTCCAGTCCCACATGGTTGTTCGTCCGCTACTGACATGTGAGCAGGTGGCTCACTGCGCACGGTCGCTTCCCCGAAGCGCGTCGCGCCATCGCGGCCACGCGTGGCATCCCGGAGGCGGAGGCCGACGACCACTTCTTCGTTCATCGTGAGGTGCGTACATTGAAACGTTCGCATCTGGTAGGTTCCAGTGCTGACTGGCAATCGCGTAGCTCGAGGAGATGAAGTCCGCCATCGAGTTCGAGAGCAAGGTCAAGGCCGGCTGGCTCGACTGCTTCAAGCCCGAGCGCATGCAGCTCTACCGGACCTTGCTCGGCATGACTCTGCAGATGTTCCAGCAGCTCACTGGCGCCAACTACTTCTTCTACGTAAGTCTATCGCGCAGCGTTTCATCGGATCTTGCGCTAACGTCGGTGGCTCAGTACGGTGCCACCATCTTCACGTCCGTGGGTATCCAAGACTCGTTCGTCACCCAGATCATCCTCGGCGCGGTCAACTTCGGCTGCACATTCGGCGGCATGTACATCATGGAGCGGGTATGTGCCTGGCGCCCGTCATCTTAACGGTCATTGTACTCACCGCTTCACAGTACGGACGTCGTTTCCCTCTGATCGTCGGAGGCGTATGGCAGTCGATGTGGCTGTTCGTTTTTGCCGCTGCCGGTACCGCTAAGGATCCGACCACGAACAAGGGCATAGGCGAATGTATGTCCCCTTTTCCCTCCTCTCTGAGAGCTTCCCGATGCTGACCGCTATCTTCTGCAGTGATGATCGTCAGTGCCTGCCTGTTCATCTTCGGCTACGCCATGACCTGGGCGCCCGGTGTCTGGATCCTCATCGGCGAGACCTTCCCCACGCGCACGCGCGCACGCCAGGCCGCGCTCTCCACCGCGAGCAACTGGCTGTGGAACTTCCTCCTCGCGTTCTTCACGCCCTTCATCGTGAAAGCAATCGACTACCGCTACGGCTTCGTCTTCGCCGCGTGCAACCTCGCCGGCGCGGTCATCGTCTACTTCTTCCTCTACGAGTCCTCCGACCTCTCCCTCGAGAGCGTCGACATGATGTACTGCGACCCGACGTGCAAGCCCTGGACGTCGCGCACCTGGGCGCCAGCGGGCTTCAACTCCCGCCAGGACCTCGTCGAGCAGAGCCGCGCGGCGGAGATGCACAAGCCGCTCGAGGCCGGCGGCGGCGAGGAGACGCGGTACGAGAAGGCGGGCGGCCCTGCGCAGGGTGCGACTCGCGCGGTATGAGAGTCCGAAAGCGAACGATGTTTGTGCGGCTGCAGAAAACCAGATATCCCCCATAGTCTTGTCTTTTTTTTTGTCCGCCAATACTCAATGGCGCGTGTAGGATATATTGCAGAGCATATCTACCTTACACCTAGTGTAATCATTCTAATCAACACGATGTTTTGACCACGTTCCATCGTTGTGGGTGCCAGTGTCGGATCCGGCGGGCAGCCTTGGTCACGCGGGTCGTTTCCTGTTATTTCACCGTCCCCGATCGCGCGAGCACGTCTATTGTGTGCCTGGCACGCTGGACTCATGTGGACCTACATTTGATGGACACGTCGGCTCGTGGTGGATGAAACATAGGCTAGATCTGAAGTATACCGACCAAGTAGAAGGCTGGAACGTAAACGACGCACTCGGCCAATATGACTGCAGGCACCGGCCTTTACCAATGCTCCTCCGAGCTGCCTGGTGGCTAGCAGTATGAAAACGGATTACACCCGCGGACTAGTAGCATACATCGGGGAATTGGCCTTTCGCTGATTTGAGCTTGCGTTTCTGAGAGGCGCACACAAGTGTGGCGTGAGATTGTGTGCTGGTGTTTTGCCATGCCTTCGTGGCATAAACCTTATTCTCCCTTGTCATTCCCCGCTGCGCTTGCGGTAGTCTCACAAGGCAGATATCAGTCTTGTGGGTGCCTTGTCGACTCTTCGCCAGCCTTGTGCCACGGTTATGGCCTCCTACGTCTTATGACATGTCTTCGTTCTGGGTATAGGTGATGGTCAGTGCAAGTCACAGGCACGCACCGGCAAGTCGCTTCAGGCTTTCGCCCTTAGCCCTCAGCGATTGGGAGCCCCGGCACGCGCACTCCGCAGGGCGTTGGCACTTCTTCTACTCCGACCACTGGCATTCATCCCACCTCAGCCCCCCGACGCGTTAAGGACTCCCGATATCCGCCTACACTGCGGCCGCCGGCCAGCCATGGCTTCCTCGGACGAAGAATACGAACCGTCGCAAATCCTCTACGACGCTGCGATCAACGCAGCTCGTTCGTCGTCCAAGCGCAAGGCTACAGCTATAGCAACGCGTGAGATTACAAGGTGAGTGCATGATCCTAGCTATCTATCTAATTGTGCTCGCTCGTTGATGCGACGCAATCCATCCCTTAGGCTGTACACCCCTGGTGGCATCCTGGACTCGCAGACCACAGAATCACAATTTGAGAAGCGCACATTGCAAGATCCGGGAGCCACGAGTGTTACACTTGACGTCTCACCTGTTGCGTCGCCTGTCGCACCAGCGGGTGCACTCGTTGCATATGACATCGGTACGGTTCCTCTCTGGCTCAAAACGCCTATGCGTGCGCCTCTGTGAGTCCCTTCCGCTGACCTTGTGAATCTCAGAATCCCGCCCGAGAGAACGGCAACATCAGGCCGTCTTTCGGAAGACGACCTCCCCTGAACAGGTACGGTTGTGGGGCAAGAACACTCCGTCCTCGTCGCCCGGGCCAGAGTCAGGTAATTTGATCTCCTGATCTGTCTAGCAGACTTCTCACCGTGAGCGCTATGGTCTGCTTTCCTCCAATATTAGCGTCGTCCACACCCCGTAGATCTGACTCCTCGGTGCAGCTGGCACTCGCGCACGCCCAGATCGACATGCTACGGGATCAGGTGAAGCACCTGGAGGCCATCCAGCAACTTCAGAATGCCCGCATATCAGAGCTTCAGATGGAGCTCTTCGATGCCACCCACATGCTGGATCCTACAGAGGAGTCTCAGGTCCTGATGGAGATCCCACGAAGACGTTCAAGGAGGCCCCCTGCCCAAGAGCACGCGCCGGGACTTGTGTACGTCGCCCTGCAGGTTATATGATGCTCATACTGAACCTATTCCCCAGCAGAGCAAGTGGTAGCTTGAGCCACCGCACCAACGTAGGCACGGGCAGTCCGCGCGGCCCCTCTGTGAGCGGAGCGAAGAAGCCCAGGCTTGTCTGACTTTTCGAGGGTGAGCAGCTCGCTCGGATGGTGTCATCGCTGAGGCCATACAGCGTTGACTCACCTGACGGTGGCGTTGGGGATGACAGGTCATAGCACGTGACATCTTGGGGGGGCTGTAGGCACCGCGCTTTGCGCGGAATGTAGTCTTTGTATTCTAATTCTATCCCAATCCTCCATGTCAGCATCCGCACACGCCTCCTGTTCCGGCTGTGGAAAGTCATTTAGGGCCGACGGTCTCGTCAGGCATCAAGGCAAATGCAAAGAGTATGCCGCACAAGAGGAGCGGAGATTGAAGCGTTGGCGTAGTCAGGCCCCCGCCTTTGTGCCGTTCGGGCACAAGCGCAGACGAGTGGAGGTCGCAGCAGCGGAGGAGCCCAGGATATCGCAGGAGGTGGATCAGTGTGAGGTGCGTATGAGTGGCTGCAGCGCAACGGTGCATACCTGACGATACCTGGCAGACTGTGGTCGTTGCTGCCAGCGGCGACGACCTTCTGCCGACGGAGAGCAGCACTTCGGTTGCTCCTCTGGATCAGGTGCTGGTTGAGCAGTCGGAGCAGGAACCTGGCTCGGCAGGCCGTCAGCCTTCCTCTGGTCGACCGCACCGGTCAAACCGGGGCAGACTCCCTGCTCGGTACCGCGACAACGTCCCTGAAGGACCTGCCCCACTTCCCCCACCTTCCGCATCACCGGCTGGTTTGCCTCTGTGCTCACGTCCTGAAATTGTCCCTCAGAAGACACGGACGTCGGCCAATCGATTTGGTCTTATACGAGAGTACGACGGTCCCCTCCCCATGGTCGACCCCGAAGACGAGACCCCGTTGGATGAGCTGGCTGACGACAGTGCCCGTCGGGATTCACCAGCTGACCTCTCGCTGGGGCCCGACGTCACTCGTACGCAGCGCCGCGGTGTCCTCATTGCCCCCTACCCGAACATGTCGTCCTTCCTCTTCGGACGGTGGTTCTGGAACGGCGCGGTCACGAAGTCCGAGTCAGATCGGGCAGACCTGCTCGAGAACTGTATCCTCCATCCGGAGTTCAACCCGCAGGATCTCCACGGCCTGAACTGGAAGAAGATTGATCGCGACCTTGCTTCGACCACGGCTGATGCCGGCCTGTGGGGCTCTCAGGATGGGTGGAAGTTTGCCGACGTCACGCTCAAGGTCCCGCTTGGGAACAAGACATCTCCGCAGGACTATACAGTCTCTGGGCTCGCCTATCGGCCGTTGGAAGAGGTTATCGCCGCTGTCTTCTCGAGCGAGCTCTCCGCTGGCTTCCACTACACCCCATACCAGATGCTCTGGCAACCTCCCGCTCGTCCCGATGGTCATGACCCTCCCATTGAGAAGGTGTACGGAGAGGTATACACCTCCTGCGCTTTCCTTGATGCGCATGCAGAGTTGCAGAGGTCGCCTCCTGAGGAAGGGTGCAATTTGCCGCGAGCTGTTGTCGCATGCATGCCATGGTCGGATTCGACACACCTAGCGGAGTACGGCAATGCATCCCTCTGGCCCATCTATCTCCTCTTTGGCAACCAGTCAAAATACGTGCGAGGTCGGCCGTCTGCGAACGCATGCCACCACGTCGCATACATCCCAAAGGTATTCGGATGCCCATTATGTCTTTAGATTGCCCGCTAACCACTGCATGCCTGTAGCTGCCCAGTGACATTGACGACCTCATACACCAACATACGACCAAGGAGGGGATCGATAAGATTGTGACCCACTGTCGTCGTGAACTGATGCATGGTATCTGGCGGATTCTCCTCAGCGACAGCTTCGTTCATGCGTGCCGTCATGGGATCGTGGTGAAGTGCTATGACGGCATCACGCGAAGGCTTTACCCTCGCTTTTTCACTTATTCCGCTGACTATCCCGAGAAGTAAGTCCTCGTACTGAATGATCTAGGACAGCCACTGACGCGAATTGGTTCAGAGCTCTGCTCGCAACGATACGGGACATGGGAAACTGTCCCTGTCCACGGTGCCTCGTAGCAAAGGATGCCATCAGCGCGGTCGGTACACCTCGTGACATGAGTTTGCGTGTACGCAAGGCGCGAGTCGACGACGTGGACCGGCGCTACAAAGTGAACCTCGCGCGCTCGTTCATCTATGAACAGGGCAAAGGGATAGCGAGTGCGGCTGTTGAGAACCTCCTGAAGCCAGAATCCCTGGTCCCGACAAATGTACGCTATCTACCGCTTGTGTGCATCATGCACAACACTTCGAGTCTTACTCACATCACCTTCTGCAGAACGCCTTCTCAGAACGTCTAGGGGAGTTCTTGCCGAACTTCCATACACTCTTTGTGCCCGACTTCCTGCACGAATGGGAGCTCGGTGTCTGGAAGAATATCATGATCCACTTGCTGCGCATCCTACATTCTGAGGCAGAGAGCCGTGTGCGCGAGCTGAACAGCCGGTGAGCGAAGTTCGCCCTGGAGCACCCAACACTGCAATGATTGCTGAACCCGCCTTCATTAGCTTCCGACAAGTACCGGTATTTGGCCGCGATACGATCCGGCGATTCTCGGACAACGTCTCCGAGATGAAGCAGATGGCCGCCCGGGATTTCGAGGACGCCCTACAGGTACGTCTTGTTCAGTTCAGTCATGCTTGTCTGTCAAAGCTGAGCTCGAAGTCGTACAGTGTTTCATTCCCGTGATTGACCGGCTGCTCCCGTCCACGCATGATGCTATTGTGCTCGACCTGCTGTTCGACACGGCCACGCTGCACGCTCTACACAAGCTGCGGTTGCATGTTGACTCTACAGTCCATGCTATCAACGTCTATTTCCCAATCTTCACGACATCCTTGCGCCGGTTCAAGCAGGTGACGTGCGCACAGTTCGATACGACGGAGCTACCAAAGGAGGCACGGGCGCGTATGCATCGTCAGCAGAGACAGCAGCAGCGCAGCCTGGGAATGGGGAGTACTGACAGTGCGACTGGCCCCACTGCTGCAGCGCCCTCCACAGGCCTCCCCATCCCTACGCCACGTCGCAAGGACTTCAACATGAACACTTACAAGCTGCACTCACTCGGCGACTATCCGACATGCATTGTCTCCGTGGGGACGTTAGATTCGCATACAACTCAGATTGTACGTCATGGTCTTGCTGCTCGTCTACTGATTAGATGTTAACCAACATGTATGGTGAAGGGAGAACTCGCGCACCGCATTGCAAAGCGGCGATTTGCCCGTACTAGCAAGAAAGATTTCACCAAGCAGATGACAGACATCGAGCGGAGGGAGGCGCGCCTGCTGCATATGTCTCACGAGCTGTCAGCTCAGGGTGACTCCTCCGACTCCTCGCCGTTCCCTGCCCCCGGCCCAGCAAGTGCCTTTCAAAAAGCAGATGCGGCACAGGAGGAGCTCATCGAGGGTGAGAACGCCCCGCTCTCAGTCCATCACTACATTGCACGGTCGCAGAAGGTGTACGAGTACCTCCCGCACTTTGTGCGCTCACATCTTCAGGATCCCGCTGCCAAGGTGCGCCCGTTGTTGCCGTTGTTATGCTCTGCTCACCTGTGTTCCTCCACAAGGACTTTGTTCGGCGCTTGAAGGAGCATCTCCTTCGTCGTCTCGACCGGACCACTGATGAAGATGATCCTGACGACATCATCATCCCGGATGATCACCACCGTGCATTCCACTTCGAGCACGAACGCATGTACCGACATCAAACACTGCGTGTCAACTATACGACATATGATGTCCGCCGGGGACAGGACATCATCCATGTCGCTACCGATCACTGTCATGTCATGGTACGCGCGAATGAAGACCTCCCAGAGCCACCACCTGAGGCTGGCGCGTCCGAACCGCACCGTACACGCCAGCATTCCGAGCCAATGTTCTGGTATGCGAAGGTCCTAGGCATCTACCACGTCAACGTCCTCGACTACAGGACAAGCACCACCGCCACGCGCCCTCGCCGGATGGAATTCCTGCATATCAGGTGGTTCGGCCGAGACCCCGACTGGCGTAGTGGATGGGCAGCGAAACGCCTAGATCGTGTTGGGTACGTCCCGGAGTCGGATGACGGCGCTTTCGACTTCTTGGACCCCGACGACGTCATCCGTGGGTGTCACCTAATCCCAGCCTTCGCGGAAGGACGCACATCATCATTGCTCGGTCCTTCTGCACTGTCCCGACCCTCATCCAATCACGATGAGGATTGGGAGCGTTTCTATGTAAACAGGTATGTCCCGGGCTATTTGTGTGGCACACTTAGAGCATTGACGCTATTACGGTGCATCCTCAGATTCGTTGATCGGGACATGTTCATGAGGTACCTTGGGGGTGCCGTTGGTCATCAGACCGCATTGGCGCCCTCAGTGGTTCATCTCCTGGCCTTGCAGGGTGGGGAGCTGCGTAGCCGTAACCCAGGCAGCGAGTCTGAGGAACAGGCGATGGCTGGTGACCCCGTCGCATCTGCCAGTCCTTCCGGTGGTCCAGCTCTGCCTGACTCCGAACTGGGACTTGCATTCGAGGATGATGAGCTGAACGACACTGACCTGGAGGATGAAGACTATGACTCCGATGTACCATTTGCACTTCTATAGCTACAGTGCATACTTTCTCATCATGCTTGGAATGCGACCGTGACGGACCCACAATTCTGTACTATCTGAACGACTTGGACCTGCGCTCACTCGGAAGGTTGTACCTACCCGAGATATCATGCCTTCGTCTCCACCTTGGCTGTTTCTGACATCTGATCACCTGCCCGTCTCTGCAGGTTTCCAGCAGTCTCGTCCCTGAATATCCCGCCACCGATCCACTTGCCACTGGATTGTAGAAACTTAGACCTCTTGCAAGCTCGTTTGGGATGTCCCGAAGGTCGGACAGGCACATGATTGTTGCGCCCTCATTTTATCTATAAGGACATGCCCGCTCCAACCTGCGTCAAGACGTCTCTTGTCCTTGTCTCGCCATCCACTGCCTAGCCCTGCCCCTACCAGCCGAGAGCTACGCTACGGACGCGTCGTCCCCCGTCTCCTTCTGGTCATCACGCCATGGCGAACGCTCCGGGCGAGTCTTTCTATCTTATACGCTGCTTACCTTTGCGCTAATCTCTACTGTCCTGACAACTAGCAGCGCAGGATCCTATCAAGTCTTTCGGCCGTCACTTTGCACGCACAATTGACATGTTCGCTCTGCCCGCGGTGATCATACAGGCCGGCATGGAGTATGACCCCGAACGGCCTGCGCAAGATTACACAGCTGAGTATGTCCCACTACCTTCCAATGTGCGGCTAGTCCTCCCGAACTGTTCTCTCATCTTTAATCCATGCAGGGAGCGACGGAATCATGCCTCCTGGGAGGCGCTCCTTCGGATGATTCCCAACCTCGCTGCCATGCTCATGGACGCCAATGCCCAACAACCGGTCACTCGCATCAGTGCTGCAGTATGTCGTCCATCTCTAACATGCTTGTCGACCCGTCCTCTGCATTCTGAGTGTGCTGATGTTCATCTCCTCCACAGCTTCTCTCAGGGGGGAATGCGGCGAGGTCAGACGACACCCGGTCTGTCAAGATTGCCGTCATTGAGTGGCTGTCCGACAGTCTCAAGCAGGCCAATGTCGTCCTACATCCGACAGACAAGAACCAGCGTGGATTCAACAATCCGGTGACCGGGAGGCTTCTTTGCCCGATCGTTCTAGACTACGCTGACGAGAGGTGAGCAGGGTGCTCATGTATTGGCTCTTACTGACACGGCAACTTTGATCACTTGAAGTGTGCGCAAACTCCTAGAAACACACCAGGCCACCATTGATGGGCATCCCGTCAATGGCTCACATTGGCCGAACTTCGCATTCGACGAGCACAGGTACAACCCAGCGATGCCCTGGGAATCATTCCTGCGCGGCCGCCTCATTGTGCAGGTACGTTAGCGTTCCCTCACATCGCACTTGTTCTCATCAGTAGCCTCCTCTTCTTGCGTCGCCAGGGTTTTCGGCATATATTCACGAGCCCTTCATCGGCCGTTGTAGATGAGGTCAATGACGGCAACCGTGGGACACGTACCGGCAACGCGGCTATCCATGGCATGACCAAAGTCACTCCCGGCTCCATCATCTACTGTGCTACTCAGGTCCGTCGCTGACACACACTGTTCTGCAGTATCTCGACGGCTGGCTATTTCTCACATCTTGTCCTGTGCAGGTTCACTTCGCACTCTCATCAGCGGCCATCTTCAACAAGAACAACAAGAAGAATGATACCATCATCTTCTACCGAAGCCTCGTCGACTTCTTCGAGGACTCACGTCTCGCTGCGCCGGTTGCAGAACTCCTGGAATGGTGGAATCGGTTAGTACGGCCTCGTCCGAGTCCATCTGAGTCATCCTTACCTATGACCGGTCCCAGAATACTCATGAATCCGTGCCATCATCTAGTACCGTATTCCCTACCTACTACCGGGGACCTCAGGCTACTGTTCTCAACCACGGCCTTCAACAAATGCATGCCGCTTTACAAGCCCTCGCCGCCCAAGCTCAGGACGTGGTACCACCTGCCGCTGCTTAGGGATTGTGCGACGCCGCCGCTGTGGGGATCTGGACAGCCGAGTCACCTGGCATGGCGTTATTGATGCGCTCAGTGAGAGCGGTCGCATTTCTGTTCCCTTGTACATGTACGGTACCAACAGGCATGGTTGCAATACATGATGGTATTATTTTCCTCATGCAATTTGGTATGCCATTCGAGTATGCTGGCCGCCGCTGTCAACCATCCGGCTGGCACTCTCGGCGGTGCCAATGGGCGGTTCACGCGAGTGAGAATCTGACCTGCCAGTACTCAGGCCGACATGTACATACATCCTTCTTACAGACGTACGCGCGCGCGTTCACGCCTTGTCATGACTCGCAGATGTTTGATGTCTTGGTAATGAGCACTTGTGCATATACAAGAGTACAACGCCTCGCCATATCTCGCAAGAATCGCAGTGATCCGATGAGCTTTGACATATCCTCTCGGTCTTCCATGTGCCGCTCAGAGCGCACAAGACTTGGGCACTTTCGCAAGTCTTGCTTGCTTTGTCAAGAGGCACTTGAGGTTATACAGACTTGTATGCTCCCTCGCAAAAAATTCACACGGTATAGTCCTTGCTGCCCTCATAAGTACTTATATTGAGGTGCCGGGACCCAGCCAATTCCCCGATGTACAACATCAATATCAGAGGAAAGAAAGAGAACCCCAGTGGCCTCCGCTCGACCCGGTCACCGCACATCCGCCAAGCTACCCGCAGCCCTCTCGATGCCCTTGAAGATAATCTGCACCCTCTTCTGCACGCCCTCCTCCTCCGGCGCCGCCACCGCATCCTCGTCATCCGCGTCCTCGCCGGGCCTTACCGCCATAAACTCCGCGACGAACTGCGCGACCCCGCGCTCGCCCACCTCCGCCATCGCGCGGGGGCCCCACCGCCATTCGTGCGCCGCGAGAACGCTATCGTCGCCCGCCGCCTGCGACGCGGACGCCCTTGCGCGTTTGGGCGCGCCGCTGCCGCCGGCGCGTCCGGCGGGGCCGCCGATGCGCAGCTTCTCGAGGTAGCCTTGCCGCGCGAGCTGCGCGAGGTACGCGTCGATGGTCAGGTTCTGGTTGGTGGACTGGCTGGAGAGGGGGACGGGCGCGTTTGCGGGGAGTTGGAGGCGTTTGAGGATAGCGCGCAGGTCGTCTGTACGTGGATGTCCGTCCTAAGTATCTTCACGGAAGGTGGAGAGGTGTATGGGAGGAGACTCACTATCGGCGATCGACCTTCCCTCGACGAGGATGAGAGCGAGGATGACGTAGAGGATGCCAACGGAAGCGAGCTGGTCGCCGCTGTGCCACGCGAAAATGCTCCCTGTTGACCGCGTGCCTACCGGGTTGTCGTCCTCCGCAAACTCCTCGTTCTCGTCTGGCCGCTCGGACTGCTCGAGCTCGCGAATCTCCGCGTCCGGTGCGGACGCCTTCTGGATGAGGGCGGGGTCGAGCGTGGAGCGGAGGATGTAGTTCTTGGTTCCGGTCGACGCGGCTGGACACGATGTCAGGGCGTACTGCAGGGCAGGACGCAATCTGCGCGGCGAGGTTGGGGAGCTCACCTTTCTTCTTGAGGACAGCCGTCTTGAGCATCTCCGCATCCTTCTCGTCAATCTCCTTGTCGTGCGTTGTAGTGTGGAGCTCGACAAGTTCCATGCCGAACATTTTCTGCAGGATGTCGTTCGCTGCCGCGAAGACGACGTTGAAAGACCTGGAGTTCGCGCCGAGGACTTCGGTAGCAGTGGTCAGATCCTAGTGTTCAGCCCCGCGTCGCTCGCGGAAGCGCACCTTTCTTCGATATCTCGTCTCGCTTCAAGGGTATCCGCCTCTGCTCGTGGAAGAGGGCCAGCCGAACGAGGTCTCGTGCTTTACGTTCGATCTCCTGCGTTAGGAGATCATTCGGGGCAGTCCTTCATGGAACGCAGCACAACTTACCTGCTGTGCTTTCTCTGCCCTAATCTCGCCCTGCTCTCCCTCTTCATATCCGTCGGCGGCCTCCTCTTCGTCTTCGTGGTCGTCTGCACGCGTCCTACGCGACCTGCCACCTTGTGTACCGCGCGGTAGCTGCGACTGAGACGCTTGTGGTTGTCTCTGCGAGCGTGTTGTTTGTCTGGCCATAACTTGTAAGTGCGACCTCTTCGCAGCGTGATTAAGTGCGTGTAATGCAGCAGGCAAATAGACAAGAGGAGAGGTGGAGGGAGGAGACAGGACGCGTCCGCCACTCGACGCGTCGCGCGTAATTTGTTAGGCGCCCACACGCGTTCCCCGCCATTTAGCGCCCGCTCTCTCTGCACTCCGAGTCAGTCGGCCTCTGAGCTGCTCTGCCACAATAATGGATTAATCAAAGTGTTGCTGAGGTAGTGATGCAGTAGTGACTGTGCTATGATACAATGGCGTGTATACATGAAGTAGAGTTGCACGGAAGATCAGAAAACGGCTTCAAAGAAGCTAAAGGCTTCGGGAGACCATACTAGAACTGGTTGGTCGAACTGTAATCATGTCAGCCGCGTCGCAAGTGTCGACTGCACATAACAGCGTACCTTGTATCATATCTACGCCGCGCGGTGCGCCTCCCTCGGATCCTGGTCCTGGTTCTAAGCGAGTTTCGCTCGTACACTCGCACGACAGATCCAATTCCCTGTGGTCGTCCATCGTGGTTTCGAGCATGCGGTCATCCGTATCGAGGACGACGATGGACGTGAGAAGAGGTACCGTCGGTACGGAGAGCTCCATAGATGCTCGAGGGAAGATGATGTCGCGCGCGTTGAGGGATCCCAGTAGAGAGTTTGCGTACACTGCGGAGGAAGGGTGATTGAGCTAAACGCTTCGTGCCAGGGATTGGAGTAGGAGTCGCTTACGCTTTCCCAGGGCGAGGTAGAATGCAAGGAAGGCGAAGGAGGACGGTATGGCGACATACTGGCGCGCAATGTTCAGAGGAGCCTCCGCAAAGATGGGTAGGACTTACTGCGACGATACTGCATATGACGCATATCCTGTGAGCAAATCTTCAGCATCTATGCGAAGGGCACCAGCACATCGGAATGGGCACGACTAACATGACAAGCAGCCCAGAGTTAAGGAAGTAGATCATGAGGGTCTGTGCGAGATGGTCCGATCTTGTTGGGGTGAGGAAGGAACTCAATGGACTGTGGTTAGGGAATTGGACGTACTGGCGGTAGCCCACGTTTCTCCTCGCAAAGAGGTAGACCATGGAGGCGGTGATGATGCAGTCCGCGAAGAGTTCGCATGCGTACCCAGTATAGAATATCCACTGCACGAGGGACGCTGTTAGCTTTTACAGGGATGGGTCATGAACAGGCAGGTGCACGGGACATACGGCGAGTTCGCGGCCTGCCTCCCAGGGGAGCATTCGCACTCTAACGAGCAGTCAAGCAGTCGAATTCGTCAGCTTATCCGACGGGGGTATGACTAGCAACGTACCCTTGTGTGCCGTATACTGGGTGACGACGGAACAGATAAGTATCAGTATGCGTCTCGCATCACCCTTAGTGTAGGACGTACTGCAAGCCAACACTGAGAAACCAGAGAAGGCGTGAGAAAGCACTGATTAAAGTCTAACTATTGTCTAACTGGACGTACCGGCAACCATTAGAGATAGGATGACCTGGGCAGCGCTCCTTAAGAAGACGCGTCACATTTGCACTTGATACTGGAAAACGACTTACCACGAGCGCCGGTAGGATTGCATGCCCGCCGCTAACTATGCCACCGATGAGCATGATGCAAGAAAAAGCATGGTAGATGCTGTGAGACTGACGCTTGTAAATCCGGTACGCATATACGCTGATGTGGACCTAAGCAAGGAGAGCTTTCTAGACGAGCGCGTCGGACTCACCATCGTACGATGCCGTTGTTGACGGACTGAATCCTCTTCGTCTCAGCACTGTGAACGGAACAGGCAGGTGACGGGACTCACAGTAATGTAAACTAGGATCTACGCGGCAGTGAGCTCTGAATATCGTGCATCAATGCTATTCACCTACCCCGAAGGATCTGCAGGAGGCGGGGACACGATGAGTGGCAGGGATTCCAGTCAGAAGCAGCAAGCTCACCTAGTAGGTGTGGCGAGTTTTTGCGGTCTTCCGTGATACGAGACCGTATAGAGCCAGATGCCATGGCTAATAAGTATCGTCTGGGCATTCTCAAGCACACTGGGGAATGGTGCGATGAGTCGAGCGTGGGCACAAGGGCCACGGAGCGAACATACAAGAACGTCCACGCCTAGGACGAGCGAATCAGACGGGGAAGACACGCGAGATAAACGAACGACTGACTATGGTTCTGAGGAACAGGGACTTGTTTGCGCTGCTGCGGTGGAGAAACAGCCCGATTTGAGACATGGTGATTCCGTAGAGCCTTCAGAGCTTCAGCAAGCGTGTCCAAGGATTGCGGTTGCGGTTGATACTCACCATAGTGATACCGCGTATCCGATGAAGAGACTCCCCACGCTCGCATTGAGATCCATCCCACCCTCCGCGCCGCCCGGGGTATGTAATTGACGAGTGAGCCGTGCTTGCGACGCGATGCTGGGGCAAAGTCAATGTCTGGCCACTCGCAGAGACCCAAGGAGAATCACAGGAACGCTAGGAAAAGCCCAAGGTATAGTGTCAGGTGCAGAGAGAACTCGAAGTTGATGATGTCCAGTGTACTGAACCCCACTGCGCATGCGCGGCGAACCCGACGCTGTCGTAAGCGAGCCATTTCAGGAGGCTGACGCTCGATGCGGCCATCCGCTGCGGGGCGATCGGGAACGGGGCCCACCGCTCTGCATTCCAGCCGTATCGACTCCTCATGCGGGTGAGCCGCGTTGCAGGACCCACGAGACCAAACGAGTCGCGGAGGCTGACAAGGAGCTGTCGGGTGGCTGTGCAAGTGATCCGCCCTGTTCTGCATTAGGCAAGGCGGGTAGGTTCACGGTGATGGCGACGACGCTGCACACAGGAGATGCTTCTCGCAATAGATTTGTGAGCACAGTTTTGGTCTGGTAGTGAGTAAGCAAGGAATTTGGGAAATGCGGAACAGGGATGTCCAAGAAGCCAATGACAGGGTGCGTACTAGACGATCAATATGATACGCCATGATTCTCATTCGTGCTCTGTGGCATCCGACTCCCAATCTCAATAACGCTTGTCATCTGTAGCACATCGCGTAAGACCTCTATGCACACTGTCAGACACAACGCGTACCTCAGTAGTCTGCGTCAGCGGGAGACCGCCCGCCTTGAACTCCATGTCCGTCACCGCCACGGAGTCGACGCAGTTCCGGCCAGGCTCCACCCCGAGCGTGCGACGCATGGATTTGCTCCTTCTAGCATTCAGCGTTGCCAAGAGCGAGTTGACGTACACTGAAGGAGGATCAGTTGAATAACGGGGCGTGTGGGCGGCAGGGCCGTCTGCCGCTTACGCTTGCTGTATACGAAGTAGAATGCCCAGTAGACGAAGTTCATCGGTTGGGTGGCATACTGGGCGCATGATTAGACTCAACGAACCCATACATGATAGGGAGAGTGCTAAACGTACTGTGATCAGTACGAGGGCAGCGCAGATGCTATTTCCAGATGATGAGCTCAGACAGTCGAAGACAAACGTCCGGCGCAAACCTGGTGAGCAGCCCAGTATTAATGCTGTACTTCATCATGACAGCTATGAGCGAATCCGTCCTAGGTGAAAGCAACTCGTCAGCTCGACTAGAGTCCGTAGGCACACCTTGGTGAATGCCATATACCGTTCCATGCCTGTCCGCATGCGCACAAGTAGAACGCATTGGGACACAGCAATGATCGCGTCAGCGACCACCTCCGCGCCGAAGCCCGCGTAGAAACTCCACTATGAAAGGCCATTACTTGATACACAAGCGAGCAGACTAAGAGCGTAGACGCACCGAGAACTGGTGCACCTCAACCAGGTTCCCGACGGCGAGGCTTCACGGCGCATATCATGAGCAACAAGAGGTACATATCGCAGCGAAAAGTTGAGCGCTCACCCTCTTGCTGCAAAATCTAGCGCGACGCAATGAGAGGTCAACACTGGAGAGACATGGTGGCTACTCACATGTTCCATCCCCTGACAGCCCGCCTTTAAGAGAGTATGTTTCGGAAAAGGGCGAAGAGCTCACCAAGAACGAAGAAGGATAATACGTTCTATGCAGAAACATGAGCATCGAGTTCTCTCTGCCGCAGTCTCGTCTACTCACCACAATGCATACAGGCACAAGCCAGCGTCCACCGCTCACTGATCTGCAGTCGTGAGATCCCCAGCATATGCAGGGTTTGCGGAGTTCACGTACGCCTCCAAATTCGCATGCCAAAAATACTGCGCGGACTCAGCGAACCTTGCACCTAGAAAGGAGAAGCAGGTGCTCACGCTCGGACGATGAGATTGCTGACAAGCTGTGTAGACACTCTGCATCAGCAATGAGAGTCGAGACGACCTAATAGGCATCTGTTCGTACCGCTACTATGATCATGGCCTTGGGTTAGAATATCAGCTTGGGGGAGTGTTCCCTATGACTCGTGTCGCGTACCACGAGACTCCTGAGTACCAGAAATGTGAGTATGGGGGACGACGCGGTAGGGGACACTCGGCGACCAGTTGCCACTTACCAGCTAGGAATCAGAAGTTCTAGGACACTGCCAAAGTCCGTCACGACGTAGCGGTACATCGTGATGGTCAAGAAAATCATATGTAGGGTGTCAAGGCACCTATAGTGGATCGTGGCCGCGGAGTGAATGTCAGGCATTTCCGCGACGAGACAAAGCGGAGCTGTACCAGAGAAACAGAACCTGTGTGACACGGCTCAGCGACTATGCTGGCAGCTTGTGCGAGAAAGGAAGTGAACTCACCGAGCCACGCAGAGAGGCCTCATCCTTGAAGTCGTAGTCAAAGTACATCCAGGTCTGCAAACTTGTGATGCCGTACAACCTTGTTACGCGCTTGGTCAACTAAAGAATGCGGATGTCATATCAGAAACGTACACGCATGTGCACGCGAATCCGAGGAATGCTGGGCCTAGCGTAGTAGCGAGGAGCGTCTGGACCCCTTGAGACATGTATTCTTCGTGTTCCATGGTGGGCAATGGAGGGGTCTGGGTAGAACCCGGAGGCGGTCAGTGAGCAGCAGAGTAGGCAGCCAAACGTTGGGTGTGTTAAGTTGCCAGCTGTCGGGGCTGGGCGTCGTAGAGATGTCGGGTTATGTATGGTCAGATGCGGCAGCAGACGGGAGTCCCCGCCGGAAGTTCACGGTGCGGAGTACGCAGAATCCGTCAGAGAAGACTACTCTGCGCTATTCTTCTGCTTAACATGCAGTGCCAGGGGAATCCTCAAGCCTGTCTGAGAGGGCCGTCTCCCTCTCCGTCCGTCGTCTGTTCTCTCAGGCGCTGCCGTTGAGATGGAGATGGATATGTCACCGGCGTTGCGCTGTGAACCTTGAGCTGGCAGTCCACCCATGGGCGAATAGTGTGCCTTTGACGGAAGCCTGAGCGCTGCAACGAATCAAGGTTCAGTCGACCCAGGCTTTTCATACACCGAGTGCGCAGATCCACGTACGAGTCTTCCTCCGCACATAGGAATGTGAGACTGCTATGTTCAGCTGTACTGCTGCGATCTCGCCATAGGCACAAGCAATTGCCTTTGCGGTGAATCGAAGAGCTCTTCGAGTGTTCGTATTGTCCGAGGGTGACCTCGAAGTGTACCCATCTGTCAAGGCGAGTGCGACGACGAGACAGAGAAGTTTCAGTCTGACACGCTCGTGGCGGATCTCACATAACTGCCAACCCCGTCGGGAGCTTGTCAGGTGGCGGTACTGCGTGAAAGGGGTGTTCAAGCCGCGCAAGGAGGCCTATGATCTGCCTATGATCGTCGCTGATCAGAAGGAGGTGGCCCCGGGAGACGCCCGGAACGAGCAGAGAGGAAAAAAGAGGCATGCCAGGAGCGTGGATTGAACACGCGACCTCCAGAACTTCAGTCTGTTGCTCTCCCAGCTGAGCTATCCCGGCGACAGGCAACGGTTACTTGTGTGACATCATGATAATGCTAGCGGGAGCAGGACGAGGTGCCCAACATGACACAGGAAGCGGCTCGGCCCTCCGACTCCTGGCTAACTCGTTACTCCTGGCCACTCGCATTCTATTGTAGCTTCATGCATCCGTTACCGGCTCACTTTTCACGCAGAAGCCTCAAGTGAGTGTTTAGTCCCAGTGGTGTCATCTCCACTTGTATGCCTGCCGTGCGAGATTCAGTAACCAGACTTGCACGAGTCCGGAGGAATCGTGCGCCTCCGGACCTGTGTACGGAGCATTTGTTCAGTTCGCGAGATCATGCACTCATGAATATGTATAACGCTGCTTGTATTTTCCGCTCTGGAGCCAGCCTGGGTTTACAAAGGTCGCACCCGCGCACCTCTCTGCTTCCGACGTAACATGCTTGCCCTGGGTTTCGACGAACTCGCTTGGTTGTGGTTTGGGTCAAGACCACGGCGTTCCTCGAGATGCACCAGCTCACTAGGTGAGTTGTCGGGCAGGTCGCCTAACCACTCGTCGCGGTACAAACGTGGCCCTGGCAAGTCCAAGGTCCGTTGTCATAGCTCTGACGCAACCTCATTATGCCATTCCGGGGACGATGGTGAATTTGCTAAAATCCCGCGCAATGTGGCCGGCGCAATGTCCAATTGAAGAGGTTGATACATGATGCAACAGAACGATTGTCCTTCATAACCGTCCAACCAGCTACTCATACAGCGCCAATCTCGCTCGGGGGTTCATCCAAACCGACTGCGGCCTCGAAAGCACTCGACACCGCCTTCATGCCCTTCGTCGCCCCACTCGCAGCGACGTTCGCAGCCTGCTCCGCTTCTGCGGCAGCACTCGGGTTCACGAGGTATTGTACGGCCGTGCTGTGTGGAGGAAGCGGTCAGCCGACATGTCGCGGACGCATATGAGATGGAGGCATAAACCTGCAGCTTACCCAGACGGCTCGTGTGCAGCGACGGAGGAAAGACTGGCAGGCGGGACGTGCTCGCGTACCGCGTCCGCAATCGCGACGGCGAGATCTTTCGATGGCATGCCGAGTGCCGCGGCGAGCTCGTTGATCCTGTCTTCCACGGTTGGCTTCCCTCCGGACGATACGCCCGTGCTTGCCGTTGGGCTAGTACTGGCGGCCCCAGCGCCTACGACAGCGTCCGCGCCTGGCGGCCGCTTGCCGAGCGCGAGGTTCCACCATCCACCAACCTCGGCCTTCCACTGGAGGAGGCGCCACGCATAAAATGCGATCGCGAGAGCGGCGAAGAGGACGATGTAGTAGTTGAAGCGGTGCAGAGGCGTGTTGGAGAGCGGGGGCGAGACGGGGCGGATGCCTTTGCGGTCGCGCGGGGGTGGGAGGTCGGATTTCGACTTGACGGCCGACTCCTTGCTGCGAATGTTTTCCGACATAGCGTTTCGTGCTTCTGGGCGAGGTATAGGTGGGGATATTTCGAGAGCTGTGTGAAGCGGTGATGGGGGATGGCAGGGAGAGCAGACGTTTTGTAGGCTTGGAATGGGCGTCTACTGTGTCAAGGTGGGGTACCGTATGTCGATGACATCATCGCATTCCCCGCAAGACACCAGTACGGGCATTGCCGAAAGAGCACCCGCTCCTCAATAAGGCAGGCGTCGCTTGAACTCATCCCAGTACTACCGCCTGGCCCGGGTGTCTACGCTGGGACAATGGCCTGCCTCTCGTCTTCATTGTTCACTAATTGTGGCACTGATTGCGATAGCCATGGCCCGTGGACCTAAACATGCAGCACAGCATTGACACCAGCTCAGGCTTTGCTTTTGAACCATCATCACGGCCACACCTTCCGCATGCTTTGCTTGCTCTGCCCTCCCACTGGCCTCAATTGTACACCTCGTTGAATCGAAACCTGCAACAGTATAATTACGCGCTATTTCTGCCCACCATCTGCTTGTTCTCTCTTACGAAACCCCACTGTCTAGACGTTCCAGACATTCCGTCCCATACGGTTCCAGCAGTCCCACAGCCTATATCCTTGACCCCCTAGCGCAACATAGTATCATTTAGCTGCTCACTATCGCTCTGTCGGCGACATGGAACCATTAACCCCGATGCTCAACATGGAAGCGGTTGACTTTGCCAACCGGTTCTTTCCCGTGCCATCCTCCGTCTCCCGGCCTAGCTGGGCCTCTATCACGTTCGAGGACTGCGGTCTCGGCGACAACCCGCCGGGATTTCGAGGCGCAGAGAGACTCGTACGTTTTTTTGGTGATTTACCTTTATTGGCTAACATCTTCGTAGATGCGCATAGTCAACACCAACAACGTGGCTCCTGGCTATAAGCTGTCGGCGCTTTCCGACAAACCGGCGATGGAAGTTGAGGGAGCCGACGAGTTGGAGGTCCACGCGTTCGACTCCGCGTTTGTCAAGATACCGGGGAATTCCACGTTCGAGTCTCTGCGCTGGATTGACCAGATGGTCTCCGTCAAGTTCACGCCTCAGGCCGACCCGTTCGGCAGCGGAGACGACACTCAGGCCGCCGAGCGCAGCCAAGCACGCAAAGAGATCATCGCAAGCGCTGAGCAGATATTCCGAGTCCAGCATCGCACCGCTCTCTTCATGCTCCTGGTCATCGGCCGTCACTTCCGATTTATCCGCTGGGACAGGTCTGGAGCTATCGTCACGCCTGCCGTGGACTACGTAGCTCAACCCGGGACGCTGTGCAATATCATCTGGCAGATGGCGAAACAGTCTGATGAACAGCTCGGTCTCGATCCGAGTGCGACGCGCCTGCATCCGGGGGACGAGGACTATCAGCTCATGGACGAGTACGCGATCGAACGCGCGACTGACCTTGCCTCGCACGAGTGCATGCTCCCGGAACATCCACTCTGGACGGAACCTATTGATTTCGAGCACGTTCGCCTCTCGTTCCGGGCCTCATTGCGTCACCGCTGGCCGCGCTACAGGCTCGAAGTCCCGTCCGGGAGCAAGACCCGCTTTTTCCTAGTCGGGAAGCCGATGTCCTACAACGATCGTATGGTCGGCCGTGGCTCGCGCGGCTACGTCGCACTGGACGTGGAGACCAACGAGTTCGTCTGGTTGAAAGATACGTGGCGGGTGCATGACGAGCTCCCCACGCCCGAGGGCTCGACGCTCTCTCGGTTGAACGAGAAGGATGTGAGGTCCGTGCCAACCCTCGTCTGCCACGGCGACATTCCCAACCAGACGACGCTGAGTCCCCGTTTGTGGGAGGAGCGAAACCCGTCGAAGTCCTCCGATGGTCCCTCCCCGTCGCCGTCGCCTGCCCTCCCGCTTCGGGGCTCGTCTCCTTCCTTTGGAGTCCCTCAGTCGTCCCCGACCTCTCACAAGCGGACACATTCGGAATACGAGTACCACGACACGCCGCTCTCCTTTTGTCAGGACTGTCCGTTTAGACGCCGCAAGCACTACCGTATGGTTGTCGAGGAAGTAGGGATGCCGCTCTCGGAACTCGAGAATGGACGCCAACTCGTCAAAGTCGTTCTGGGATGCCTTCATGGCGAGTTTTCAGCGTTGGCCGTCCCACGTGCTGTGGTGCTGATGCCTCTCTAGCTCATGAGGACGCCGTAACCAAGGCGGGCATTCTGCATCGAGATATCAGCGAGGGAAACTTGATCATCTTGCCGATGCTCTCGCATGATGCGGAGACGAACAGCATCTGGGTCGTGCGCAGGGGACTGCTCGTAGACTGGGAGTCGTCCATCGTTATCAACGATTTGAAGGAGGAACAGCGTCCTCGCAAACGTCCCAACCTCGTCGTAGGTCCGATCCCGTTCGCGTTATGACAAATGTGCTCATATAATATCCCAGGGCACTTGGCAATCCCAGTCCGTGGGCATGCTGACGGGCGAGACCAACGTACCGGGGATCTCTGACGAGCTCGAGTCGTTCTTCCATGTCCTCCTCTGGAGCGCGGTCCTCTACCTCCGGTCCAACTGCCCTGATTACGACGCGTTCCTCGACCGCTTCTTCGACGCTGCGGATCGGGACAAGCACGGCTTTTTGACGTGCGGGAGCGTGAAGCGTCGTGCGGTCATGGAGCTCGGATATCTTGAAGTCGACGTCTGCGCGGGAGTCCGGCTCACGTTTCGCACACCGCTGGATGATATTTTCCAGGAACTCCTGCGCTGCTTCCGGGCGCGCTACAAGGTCCAGCGTTGGCGAAAGATGCAGATGCAGACTACACGACCAATTCGAGACGCCGACCAATCGTCCCCTTCCCCTCCCATGTCCTCTCAGGACCTACCTCCCACCCGGCGTCCTGAGTGTGGCCCAGAGGAGGAGAGCGAGCGTGTTTGTGACGTAGAGTCCAACGGGCGCACGTCGCCATACATGCCGACACCCGAGGAGGAGCAATACGCGACCTACGTCGCGAGTCATGAGTACATGGCCTGTGTCCTGGCGACGGAGGTCATGGAGGGGAGATGGGGATTCGATGCAAAGGTGCGGCGGGTGCGCCCCCCGTGGGAGCAAGTGTGATCCGCGCGTCGACGACTCAGAGTCGAGGGGCGCTGTCATCCACTCTCCCAACCACCGCCTCGAAACCTCCCCAGGCTATCCCCGCATTCGCGTCCTTCTCTGTGTCGTACTTCTCGGCGCTTCTGTGTATCATTGGCCCTATGTAACTGCCATTGCGTGTCCCGACTTCGACCCGCGCAGGCACCGTCAGTGCCAGCTGTTTGTGTCTGTACTACATCCCTCGCCTAAGGGCCTTCGAATTGATTACATCTATACCCACACCTGTAGAAATAAGCAGCGCGCGAGTTGCTGTGGAAGTGCTTTGGCAGGCGAGTTTGACGGCGTGCTATGTGCGTTTTTCTTCATCTACTCGATCCAACCTCTGACACCAAGGTAGGTACCACCGTCCGTGAAGTTCACGCTGTTCAGAAGAGTGATCCTCCGCTGCATACGACACTGATGAGCAACATGAAGTCATTTTCCGTCGCCGGGATAGCTCAGCTGGGAGAGCAACAGACTGAAGTTCTGGAGGTCGCGTGTTCAATCCACGCTCCTGGCATCTTCTTTTTCTTTGCTCTCCCGTGAGCCGCCCTCCTTGATGCAGCCCACAGCTTTCGCAAACGGGGCCACGATTCTCCAAAACTTCATGCCTCCTGCCTACGTCTTGGATATACATTGTCATCGGGCGCACATCCGGCAAGCGGAATGTATGCGGCATACAGGAGACTAAGTACCACAACTTGAGGTGGTGTTCGCCACCGCCGCCTGTGTAATCACTGACGCGGACGTTGGACCATGAGGATGAAGGTGCTTCACACGGGATGTCCAGTGTGTGTTAGACTCGTCAGAGTCTCTCTTCTAAGCTTCACATGCAGCCCTCGGGCTCTTGCAACATGGGAGGCGTACTCTCTCAGTGGAGCTGCTCGAACGACATGCCAGCACGTCACCGATTCGCAAAAACCACACTGGAGGATCTGAAAGACTGACTAGAGAGGTCATATGTAGTGCATATGGATAGCCGTGGTAGATCCTGGCCAAATGAGGGATCCGATGGTCGTGGAATCGTTGCCATCGTAGCTCACTTCTTGTCGCACGGCAGAGAAACCTACGCATTGTAGCCGGTCCGCAGACAGGAGGATGCCCACCTTTGGCTAGGGCCCTTCTGCTCTGGACGGCTACTTCGTCTCCGAAGTCCTACTGGCCTTCGCATGCGATGGGGTGTCGGCGGGTCGCCAGAGAGCACAAGAACTATAGCGGTGAATCGTGAAGCTTGCGAGGAACTATATCCCTTCGGTGCATGACAAACAGGCTGGCACGGCGAGCTCGGGGAGCCGAGCATGAAATCCGTACCAAGAGAGGATCATGACCAACGGTCCGGCATAGCAGAGCTGGCCAGAGCGTACTCTGCACCACAAGGAGCAGAACATGGGCCAGGATGACTAAGCCTCTATACGCACCGAGTGCGGATGACTGAGCATACGGGTAGCTAGCGGCCACCAGGCTGCCACATTCAGCGGGGCGGAGGCCATCCGCGGCGTGCACACCGCAGCAGGTCGCGTGAAATGCGCGGCGGAGGGTAGTATTCATAGCAGGCAGACAGTGTGGTACCGCTCGAGGGCGCCATTCAGCACGCCGATACCGTGTTGAGGGATCGAGAAGTGTGCAGGTGAGGAACAGAGAGCGAGGACGAGCGTGAGACTTACTCCTCGAGCCGGCAGCGTCGATCGAGGATTGCTCTCCCATGATTTGGAGTAGAGAGGTTTTGGACCATGGTCAAGGATTCGTCTTGGGACCTGCGTGGAGCCTTGACGGAAGGACGGAGATGAGCCAGCGGACACTCGCGGACGCGCATGCGTCCAGGAGAGGTGCCACCTGCAGAACCATTTGTGGACGAGATGGAAGAGCGTTCAACTGACACGGAGCTATATGCTCTGCAATCCCACTACATCATACCTCTTGGAGAAAGAGGAAATTTGTCAGACGTCTGCGCCGGTTGCGGGGAATGTACTCACAATGTCATCGTGCACCGTGCTGGAGCAATAATCGAGTTGGAAGACCGGAGACAAGCGCCGTGGTACTCGACATGCGAGGAAGAGGAGCACTGCCACCGGCTATTTTGATCTCTCCTTTGCCGCCGCCGCCATCATCATCTCGTCTTTCAAGCTTCATCATCTTAGCTGTAGGTCCTCAACAACCTTTGCCGCAATATCCTACTGCTGAGCTGAACGCATCCTTAGGTTGCGGGCTCTATGACAGCTTGGACATCCAGGGTCTGCGTCAACCTGCTGGCACCGTTCGGCTGGGTTCTCACGAGCAGCGTAGTCGCCTCTCCGAGTCGACTTCCTTCCGAATCCTCTGCTCCATGTGCCACCACGTACAGGGAGGCCGTCTAATGAGGAGATATAACAGCGCAGTGGACTATCTATGAGGTGCTATTCCTGCGAGCATTGTCTCACGGTGCTCGAACGGTCGGTGAGTCCGTTGCGACGGACACTAAACCGCTGGACCGCGGTTCGCGCGCAGCAAGGCTTCTTTGCCGGCCTGTGAGTGCACTTCTAATTGGACAGAGATGATCACTTCGCACAATTCCCATCCGCCAATAAGACGCCTATCCACTCGCCCACTACGGTGTCCGAGAACCCCGTCAGATATGAGCTGTGGCGGACTGGCACGACGAAGATACGGTAAAGCCCTCGATGAGCTGGTCGCGCGCCAGATGTATGGATGACAGCTCCGGAATGCACTCGACAGGGAGATATAAGCTTGTCCGTCAGCTGCGCGCCGCCGCGTCATCCTGTTACCTTCTCCGGGTCCTCCAGCTGTCCTGGGTCTTCGGTGCGCCGGCGTCCGCAGGGTCGAATATTCGTTTCCGCCATGTCTTCGATCGTCAGTGGGCTGAGCAGGCTCATGCCTCGGTCCTCGATGTCCGCGATCGGTGTCAACCTAGCGTTGGCATGCATCGAGAGCTTGCTTTACGGGATGTTCTTCGTCCTCGCTATGACCTCGCTCGCGGTCCTGGTCGGCCGCCACACCAACCGCTCGAGCTCGTACAGCGGTCGTTCCTTCACCTCTGACAGGATATGGACCTCCCCCCTCTTCATTGCGACGATGTTCCTGCTCATGACCGTCACGTCTGTGAGTATAAAATCTCCCGCTTCTTTTGCTTCTTCCATTCTGACCTCGCTTATGCATTCCGAACGCCGTCCCTTCCGCATTCAATAGCATTGGCTCATCACCGTACGGAGAATCTTCGACGCCTTCCTATACTACGAGGGTGGACAGGCACCAATGGACTACTACCTCATCGTCGAAGCGCCGACAGCAGTAGTTGGGACCGCCTTCGTGGTTGCGTCTGTCATTGTCGGAGACATCATCCTGGTGAGTACCACCCAGCATGCAACCCTCAGACTGTGCTCACCAGTTGTGACAACGCGTTCAGACGTATCGCATCTGGACCGTATGGGACCGTCGGTGGACCATGATTGTCTTCCCCGCGCTCTGCACCATCACCTACACCGGTGAGTATGCCTCGGTCTCTGAGCTCAACACCTGGGCTAAGCCGCTGCATAGCGTTGGGCATCAGTATGGTGCAGCTGTTCGCCTCGTATGACTATGGTGAAAGTATCTTCATGACCGCCGCACGGCGTCGTGTCATTACCACGTCGGCGCTTACACTAGCGTAAGTATCCCGTCCGCTCCCCAACCGAGAGATGCTCACCCCGTTTCCACAGGACGAACTTGTACGGCACCGGTGAGCATCTTTGCTCTTGCTCTGTACGATGCAGGACTGACATGGATCCTATTTGCAGGATCGATTGCGTACCGGATATGGTCCAGCAACAGAGCTCTGAAGCACGGTCACACCTTCGGGGTCGGGCTCTCAGTAGCCGTACGTAGACCCCCAACGGTGTCTCGCTACGGCCAACTCACCTGCTCACAGGAAGCACTCGTCATCTTCATCGAGAGCGCCGCCTTCTACACGTAAGTCGCCCCCTCCCACGCCCGATAAGCCGCCTCGCCCTCCCGACCCAGAGCGCATACTGACCCCGGCCGCCACCGCAGCTTCTGGACGCTCTTCTTCGTCGTCGCGTTCTGCGCGAACTCGCTCCTCGAGCAGTTCGCGTTCCACTGCATCCCCGCCGCGACGGGCATCTCGTTCATGCTCATCGTCGTGCGCGTCGGGCTCGGCTTCCACTGGTCGCAGATCGCGGGCGTCGGCCCGGGGTATGTGGGCGCGCGCCGGCCGTCGATGCGCAAGCCATCGATCCCGTACCCGCCCCGCGCGATCACACTCAACGTCACGCGCACGATCGAGCAGGAGACGGACTACTCGCTGCGGCTCACCCCCGAGCTGAGGCACGCGCACGACGATATGTGCTAACGAACTCGGAACACGAACCTGGAGTGATGGGGTGGGTGGGGCTGCGAGCGCGAGAAGCGAATGAGAGAAGTTTGTGACTGCCTTTGTCCTGCGGAGGGTGATGCATCGGCTGTTGGTTTCTACGCCGTTGCGGCGCCGAACGCGAAAACATACGAATCACGTCGTCGTCGAGAGCCGCAAGGATTTCGGACGGTGGCTAGACGTTCTGCAGTATGGGGCCACGCGGGTGGCGGACCTGTGCACGTCTTCGGACGTTATTCACGAAGTGCCTGTCGAACCATGTATTTGTACGGATCAGACAACAGCATAGAGAGAGAGCATGTTCGAACGCTTGACACGTCGCGTGCGTCACCGTCTGGACGTGGCAGCGATGTCTCTGTCCAGCACTGTCTACCGCTTGACGACCGTGCGTCCTTGGGCGTTGAAACCGCTGGCGGCTGGTGTCAATTGCGACAGTTCTCGCATGGGTGGAACGACTGAGATATCTGTTCGAACTGCGTGCCAACTGCAGTGCAGCTTGCATACTGCGACCAGCTTGTGATTGAAGGTTCACGAGCGGCCGTGCTTACCGGCAGGGACATTGCTAGACAGCACAGATCTCGAGCAAGGTTCCGCGGCGTACAGAGAGTATTGTCGCCCACCCTTCCTCGAGGGACTTCCCTACGCACGGGACTTAGAGTCCTGTGCAGCTGTGCGCGCGTACAAGCCCCGCAATCAGCGGTGCACATGCTCCAGGATCGCTCCCAGCATCAGCTTCGTGACGCCAGGTCCGATGCAGATGGGCAGTACATGTAGACGTCTGACGCCACGATCCCGCTGCTCCGACTGTGGAGTCACGTATGGAACCGTATACTGTATCTTGATAAGCAGACGTACCAAAGGCCATCCGGTTGTGTGCTCTGAAGGGACGCTGACCGGTATGCGACTGCGCGGTCCTCGGGCTGCTCGGTGGAGAGGTGGTCATAACCGTCCGAGGAAGCGCATGTGCATCGCATTCGAGGGGTTTTGCGTACATAGCACCCTCGCTTCCACCCGAGTCTTACTGCCACCTTCGCGAACGGTGATTGGGGTGCGATTCCGCTGCGGGATTTGAACGAAGTTGATGATGGAAGGGCGGCGATGTAGACGTGCGAGAGTTGTGCACTGGCGAATTGCGAGGGCAATATGCAGCCACTTGATCATGCACAATGGTGCTGTCTGAGTCCTGTATAGGGAGACCATGGTGTTGAGAACAAGGAAGGATTACAGTACGTATGAGTCGGCTTTGAGTCACTGCTGCAAGTTGCAGTGGTTGAGCCGGCGGAGGATGCGGGAGCTTTGCGCCACAGTGAGCACCGCCACCGCGTGCTTGATCTCATCCGACTCACTCACTCTCCCTCGCTCGCTCCTACCATGTACATCAAGCTCCGTCCTCGAAATCCGACAGCGCACGCTGAAGATCTGGTACTATTGTGTGAGATACATGGCTGGAACTCAGTAACATCAGCTGCAGCTCGAACGACTCTTCCGATCCGCTTGCAGTAGCGCGAGACTAGCAGCCTCTCCCGACTAGGAGGCTTCCTCGGAGCTTGAACTGGGCAAATGCCTCCCAGGAGCATAGCTCTCAGGTCTCATCCCTGCTTCCCGTGATATAGGTGCAGCTTGGCATGCGGCACGTACGTACTCCTGCTCAACTCGCGGACCGCCGGGATCCTACATCGTGACCGACCGCCATGCACCACGCTATTCTGGTAGCTGTATGGCGGGATGCAGAGAACCTGATGATCACACTCTCGCGGAGGATCCTGGTACGCAAGCTGGCCTTCCCCTGTTCCTTGTCCATCCCGTACGGCCGTACTTGTACGTGGTCGGTCTGATATTCTCATCCGTTGTGGGTGTTCGGGATCCGACATCTCTCCTCCGTGTGCGTCATGGCGAAGGATTAGGGACATCTCTTTTCAGATGAGGAGCAAGAACTAGAGACCGCGCTGCTGTACAGCCCGGCGACCATCGTTCGCGCGCCAAGCGTCTGGATACAGATCCGGGATGCCCTTGTCCGACAGATAGAAGGGTGTTCGTCAACGGAGAAGTTTAATATCGCTGATATCCTCGTAACAGTTGCCCTTCCTCCTCCCAAGGCCGCCGGCGCCCCAAGGAAGTCGAAAGCCGTGCATATAAGCTTGATTCCTATGGGCAAGGGACAGGCTCAGCCCTCGTTTCTTGACGACCATGCTCTCCGCTATCGGCGTCAACCTGGCACTGACATGCGTCGAGAGCGCATTCTATGGAATCTTCTTCGTGCTCGCGGTCACCTCGCTCGCGGTGCTGGTCGTCCGCCATAGCAACTCCTCCAGCAGCCCCAACGGCCTTCCCTCGTCCTCAGAGAGGATATGGAGGTCCCCGCTATTCGTTGCCACCGTACTCCTACTCATGACCGTCTCCGCGGTGAGTTCTTTGTGCCCTACGCGTCTCCCCTCGTGCTCTGACGTTCGAGTGTGCAGCACTGGATGATCTCCGTGCGACGACTCTTCGAAGCGTTTCTCTATAACGACGATGGCCTGCAAGCAGCATCATACTATACCACCGTTGAAGCCCCCACTCAAGTAGCAGCGACAGCATTCGTGGTCGCATCAGTGATAGTGGGTGATATCATCTTAGTGAGTCTCAATACTGCCACTACGATCTTTGTCCGATACTCAAATGGCGGGTATCGTAAGACGTATCGCATATGGGTGGTCTGGGACCGTCGTCTGTCCCTGATCGTATTCCCCGCGTTGTGCACTCTGGGATACGTCGGTAAGTGCGTCATCATGCCTGGAGAACACCACCACGCCAACATGGACTATAGCTATGGGTATCAGTGTCATTCAACTCTTCGCGTCGTACGCGCCCAAAGAGAGCATCTTTGTGAACGCCGCCCAACGCCGCATAATCACCACCGCCGCCCTCACCCTCACGTACGTGGTCCAATCCTAGCTGGCTCACACTCCGGATGCTCATTCTGCGTTACGCAGTACCAATATCTATGGGACGGGTATGTCTCTATCCAGATCGCAGCAGGCGCAGTTCTCTTACTTGTATATCGGGTCACAGTGTCCATTGCGTACCGGATATGGAGCAGCAACAGAGCTCTCAAGCACGAACACGCGCTTCCAGGGATGCGCCTTACGGTATGTGGTGACGCAGTACTCGCGTGTTGCCATTCCAACCCTCGCTCGTCACCAGGAAGCACTCGTCATCTTCATCGAGAGCGCCGCCCTGTATACGTGAGTCCGATCATCACACCATCCCGACGCCCACCTGACAGATCCCCGGCTACGCTACGCCACAGAGCATGGACGTTCTTCTTCCTCGCGTCCTACTCCGCCAACTCGATCCTCGAGGCGTTCGCGTTCCACTGCATCCCCGCCGCGACGGGCATCTCGTTCATGCTCATCATCGTGCGCGTCGGCCTCGGCTTCCACTGGTCGCCCGCGGCGGGCGACAGCGGGCTCGTGCACTCCGTCGCGCGCGCGTCCGGGCGGAAGCCGCCCGTGCGGCAGGACGCGGAGGGCGCGTATCCGCTGCGCATGATCTCGCTCAACGTGACGCGCACGGTCGAGCGGGAGACGGACTTCGCGCTGCGCCGCCCGCGGGAGAAGGACGACGTGGAGTCGGACATCGCGAAGCTGTCGGAGGACGTGTAAACAGAATGTATGTGGCATATGAGGGGAATTTCGCCGGACCGCGTCGGGCAATCCTAGTCCCTTCCAAAGTCGAGGCAATGCTACTGGAGCTTGATGGCGCGCTTGAGCACGAGTGTTCTACCCTTGATCACTCGCATTGTAACGAGGAGCGCCGTGCTTCACTAATACCATATGGGATGGGCAGGTTCGGAGACGGTCCACCAGCATGCACATGCATTTGGTCGCGATACAAGGATGATAAGTGAGGACCATGCAGGCCTTCCGTCATGCAAATATGGCATAGGAACCAGTCCCCTGAAGCATCCACTCAGGGCACCGTGCAAACGCCATGAACTTGCAAACCGTCCTGGTCGGTACGTACATTGTCATCGAAGAGACGACAGCTACTCGTGAGCAGACAGGTTGTGCCCGTCGCTGCAGAATACTTATCATGGACCCCATGCTGACATCTACTGCTCCCTCAGCCTAAGGAGACCGCGATCACAACCTCACTACAAGTACTCCGATGCGCCATGACAAGGTCAATTATCATAGTTGCTCGCTTTCGCTCATGAGAGGCTCCAGACATGTCTGACGAACTCGAATCGTTCTTCTACGTAACCTATACAACGCGGTCCGCTGCTTCAAGACCAACTGCGAGAACCCGGTGGCCTGGATTGAGGCCTTCTTCGACGCACATACCGTGGTCGCAAACGAGATCTACACATGCGGCATCGCGAGGTTGATCACAGTGCAGACAAACGGTTCTCTCGACGTCCAGGTCGGCGTGCCAAACACCCTCAATTTCCACTCGCCGTTGGACACCATCCTCGAACAGCTCTTTCGCTGGTTCAAGGCCCGCTACAAGGTCCAGAAGTACCGCGGTCAGCAGGCCAAGGCTGCGGACTCCGCCCACGCCCCACAACCTTCTCCAAGCGAAGACGATGTGTTCCCATCCCCTCCCTCTTCCCCTTCTCCTAGGGGTGTCGAGGACTGTCAGAATATCGAGCTCAGTATGAATGCACTCAGTGAGCTCGCGCCGGATATGGAGGCGCAGTCATCAGATGATATCCCGACAGCTCAAAATGAGCTGTATGCGTCTTATGTCGCTCAGTACCGGCTCGTGGTGGGTGTCTTGGCCCGACAGCTCAAGTCGATAGCCTAGGGCGCGGACAAGGTCGGCAACCGCATTCCGCCTGAATACAAGCCGCAATATCCCCTCGCCGAACCGCATGGGGTCGCTTCGAGTACTGCGAAACGCCGCAAGACCATGACTACGCTCAACTACCACACTTGTCATATCAGTTTGCCTGCAACGCCTGAATTTCGCTCCATGCCGATACACACCTTTTCTCAGAAGTCGTAGCTCTCAGTCTCCTCTACTTATCTTCCAACCCATTCATCTCACCATTTTTGAATACCGCTTCGAGCCTATACCCGCGTCCTTTCCGCCACGTAGCCCATACACCTGCTAAAGTACTGTATTGCTAACCAAGATACCTTCCAGTGGACTGCAACTGCTCGCGATCATCGTTGTGTATGGTAGCTATAGGCTCGCAAGCCAGCCTCTAGTTTAGCGGAAGACAGTCGTTCCTTCTAAATAGAGGCTGGAAGAACCAGAGAGGAGGGGTGCGGGTGACCCCCGTGGGAACGGCGGAGTTTGAACACGACTCTCGCACTATCGCGCATGCGGGAGAGCAGCATTGGGCGGATGGATAGCTGGAGCTTATGTGGAGCAATGCTGGAATGCAGAGATATCGAGTTCAGGTGTTTTCATATCTATACACGGCCTGCGCCTTACCGACCGCCTCAACGCAGGCAGCTTGGGCGGGGAAGGACAAGCGCCCACGCTCGCCCACTGTAGCTTCGAACTCCGACGTTCCCACGGGGGTCACCCGCACCCCTCCTCAACGGTCGTATAAGACTATGGTAGCTAGCCCCACGAGATTTGTCCATCGCCCATCCCCTGTCTTACTCTCACCGTGCGTTGTCGCTTGGATTCCAAGAGACGAAGGTTGTCTCGCTACAATAGACAGGAAGCCATCTAGAGACATTGCCGGGATAGCTCAGCTGGGAGAGCAACAGACTGAAGTTCTGGAGGTCGCGTGTTCAATCCACGCTCCTGGCATTCCTTCTTTTTCCTCTCCCTCGCACCCACTTGGTCGAACTTTGACGGAAGTTGCCCGGTTGCCCGTCCGCCCGTCCCCCAGTAAATACATCAGCTCTTCCGTGACCGCGCTTGGTACTCCGGAACGCTTCCCGCTGAAGTATGTCCTTGGACCAGTCTTCACCACCATCCTGTGCCACACCGCAAGGGATGAAAGTGTGCGCGCATGGATGCTGTAGGTTGGGGGCGATTGGTTCCACGGCGCTCCTTCGGCCGTGTATAACGGTGAAACGGACTCTTGATCATCGACTCTTATGCCGTACTTACGCTCCTTGGAACAGGAAAAGGTCTTCCGATGATCATCAGGTCTCTCTAGCCTGTTCCTGATCAGCTCACGACGCCGCCTATACAAAAGACAGCTTCTCGAAGCCATCTGAGAGACCTCTGGTTGGGAGCTACTTCGACCACCTGCAGCAGCTATCCCGGGGCGTATCGTGCCAGTGGAGATTCCTCTCATCACCCCCTACTTGCCTCGGTATTCTGATGAGACAGAAGACAGCCTCCGCGCCCTCGTGAGCGGCGACGTTTCCGCCGTCTTCGGCGGCTCGACGCCATACCTGCGTGCGGACGAGGAGTGGCCCAGGTGCAAGCAATGCCAGCACACCCTCATCCCGTACATCCAGATCAGTCTCTCGTCCGGCAAGACCCCCCAGGCGTTCCGCGAGCGCATCCCGCCCCTCCAAACAGACGGCGCGACGCTGTTTCAGCTCTTCATCTGCGCAGCCGAGTCCGACCTGGGGGACAGCTGCTTCGAGCATTGGGTTGTCCAGTATTCTGACGAACACGTCAACGACTCCTGGCTCATACGCAGGATCCACGTCGACGGGGGCGACGCTGGACTCGCCTCCCCCGAGGCGGAGCACGAAGCGAGCAATGCTGCGCGGTCTACGCTCGAAGACGAGGACCTGCTCCTCCCGAGCGTGTTATCTTGGAATGGACGGCTGGGACGCCCGAAACAGCGCATTTGGAAGAGGATTCGGGCGATTTTGATGACGAGTACTACGCGGCCCACGAGCCCGCCCAGGGCCTCAAGTTGCTCGGATATCCTGAACGCGGTAAGCACGTTCTCTGAACGCTCGGACACGTCACGGCGTTGCCGGATCACTCACACACACGAAATCGCAGGCAAGTTCTACTGCACTTCCACCGATTCGGGGGAGTGCACCGCGGGTGATGCGGGCCCACACTGCGACTGGCGGTGTCTCATCCAGCTTGGGACGCAGGACGAGGATAATTCGGTATGTCGTCGGGTGTGCCTACTCGCTGTCGACCGCTGTGCTGATAGAAGAGTAGTTCTACACCATAGGGAATATGTACGTCGACCAGTGCTCGCTGCACCCAGAGGTGTTCCAAGCCGTCTCTAGCGGAACCTGGTAAACATGTCAAGTAATACTGGGACCGGCCTACAGGGACGTGCACTGCACCGTTGTAGCACCGATACTTGCAGAATGTATGCATGAGTGAAGATGGCACGATATCCCCGTGATACCTCCCTGGCATCGTCAGCTTCAAGACATCTCCCAGCTCACGACGGCCAGATACAAGTCTCTACGACCTCTGCAAACACGCGTAGATTGTCCCGCGCTGTTCCCGCAAACGATCGTTGGCAAGTTCAGGTCCGCGAGGCGCTCTACGCGCGCCTGCTCCACAGGGTCCCAGAAGCCTCCGAGCTCCTCATCGCGCAGTCAGGCTGCAAGTCCGGCTGCACTCCAGCGTTCGCTCAGTTGTCCAGTTGTACGCCCGTTGCACCTGTCCACGGGCGCGAGCGCAACGTCGTCGCCGAGCATGCGGTTGCGACAAGTCTCATGCGCCGCGGGACGCAGCACATCCACATCCACTGCCGCATCGAGGCCGTCGGCGTGGTCGTCGTCGCCAGGGGAGCGTCGGAAAGCGTGAGGCGGACCAACGAAGGGCTGCAGGAGGGCAGAGGGAGGGCCAAGCGGGCGAAGACACGACACAACAGCCCACCCTGAGTGTCGGGGGACCGCCCGGGGAGCAGGAAGAGGGTGGACTCTTTGCTTCGAAGCGGAAGGGAAAGGGCGAAGGCGCGCTCGCTGGTCTGTCTGACGCGTCACTGCTCCACCCGGCGTCGTCTCCGTGGCTGAAAGAGACAAGTGTTGACGAGGCGTCCACGTCGTGGAAATGATGGCAGCCCTCACTTTGACTGGAACATGTACTCGCTTTCACTGGACCCCTCTGCCGCCGCGCGTCCGTTCCTGAGTATCACAATCTCAATTCGTGTTCGCTCTACGCCTCGTACGTTGCTTCGCTTGGCTTATGTTCACCCACCCCGTCAATGTCTTGGCCTCCTGACACATGCGTTTGCCAGATGTTCATCGAGGGTGCTCACCGGTCACCATGTACATCCTGCAAATCATTGAGGAGACTTCTGATACTCTACCTCGTTGGCATGTTCCTGGCAGCGAAGACATGAGACGGGATAGCCGTAAAATATAGAGCGGGATAGCACCACTCGTCGAGCTCATCGAGCGCAGCAATCAATTCGCGCTCATTCGCCGGGAGGGGGGGATTTTTCTGATGATTGTCCTGCTAGTACTCCACTGTATTCGTGATGTACGATCCCCCATGACATCCTGCTGTATGCATCCCTTCCACTGCTGAGCAATGAACTAAATCGTCGGGCTCTGTCGCCGTCGCCAAGTCTACCTCGGAAAGGATGGCAATAGCTTGACCCCTTGAGTTCAGGGCTCCGGGCCAACTCAATTCACATTCGCTGGAGCATGTCATTCTCCTAACTTGCACTCGCTTTCCGTTCCTGAAGCTGCCGTAAGAGGCTGCTGAACGGACCCCGCCCTGCTCAAGTGGAAGGACGGCGGGCATTGCGTTGGTGGGAGAGGATCCGAGGTGCAGACGTGAATGCGAGCGATCTGAGCGCCAGATAATGGGTTCAAGGGTCCTCCGCGACTCGCCTCCCATGCTTCACGCTTCAGGTCCGGCCCCCGTCGTACGCGACGAGGCCGCAGAAGGTCCTCGCAGCCCTGTGAGAGAGCACATCATGGCGCTCTTCCACAGCCCTGCCGCATCTGCGACGCAGGCGTGACAATTATGCTTCCGAAGGACAGACTGCCGCCTGCTCACCGTAAGGTTCGAGATGAGAACATACAGCGGTCGTTCAGTGAAGCTGGTGAAGGGCGGCGATGACGTGGACGATCGAAGGAGGCGAGAGACGAGGCGTGAGCCTCCAATCGATGGGGAGTGGCCTACGGCGGTAGATACGTTCGCGTGAGGGTCGCACCTTCTGGGATGCCTTCCAGCGACCGAAGTTCAGGCGACTTTCACATGGATGTCGACTTCACGACGGCCTAGAGCCAAGTGAGAGTTGAGTTCACCGTCGCGGCGATACTGCAAGTGGTCAGAGATGCCTCCAGTTCGACTCGACGCGGTGCATTTGGCTCACGCGCGTGCGTCCTGCCCTTCGATTCTGATGCCGCCTGGCTGGTAGCGCGCCGATCTGCGGCGTTGCGAAGTTACGAGAAATACCGCGCGGCGAGGCGATATGACGTGGCGCGTTTTCTCTTTGCACGACCGACGACCGCCAGGTACGAAGCACCTGAGGACCCTGATGAACCGTCCAACAGGGTTGCGAAGACGCACCGGTGGAGCCGCTCGCAATAGTCCAATAATCACAGGTCGTCCACCAGCCATACACACACGCGGAAGAAGGATGTCCCTTCAGCCGTGACGTGCCGAGGAGCCCTGCTCATGTAGGAAACGACCATACTGTACTCTGTAAGCTTCAGATCGAGCAAAGAGTCGAGGAACGAAGACGATGTGTCATAGGAATGCGCACCTACGCAGCCTCATCCTTCTACCAGCGGCGGCGATCTCCCGCGACCGAGGTGTCATCATGGGCGGCGACGAACGTCCCTGCATAGATCGAAGAGCGAGCCAGATTCCGTCAGGATACGCCCTTCCTTGGCTTGCGTCACCGTCCAGACCATTCTGATACTCGATGAGGTTGTCGCAACATGCGAACCGACGAGAAGTGAGCACATGTGTACTTCTCCAGGACCGAGGAGCGGGTAGCCAGTCGATCCTCGCGATGCAGGTTACGTCTCAGGGAGCGAGGTCAGCGGCCGACAATACACGGCCGAAGCATTTGCCACCAGGGGTCGCCTGAAAGGTGAAGGGGTCTGTGAGCAGGGGCGGCAGAGTGAGAGCATGTGCGGCATGAAGACTTCAGTCAGATTAACGCAAGGTCGGTCACTGTCAGGGTATGGGGCTCTACGCAAGGGCGGCCTGGACCTGTGCGTCAGCGTGAGCGTCTACCGAGAGGGAGAACGCGCATCCATACCGTCCGAGCCTGAGAAGTCGGAAGATGCGAACCTCCCGCTCGCAACCCTAAGAGCCCACTGCGGCCGACATGTGGGCGCTTGCGTGGTCAGAGTGCCTGGAGGAAGCGGGACGCCGAACCGTGCCGAAGGTATTGCTGGCGCAGATTTACCTCGTCTGCGTAAGTGACGATAGCCGAGGAGATGCGAGGGCAGCACAGAGGGTGGATATGGATATGCCATCTACAAAGCCACTTCGCCGTTACTTCGGTCAATCCGTACTCGGCGAGCAACGTTCCTGAACGGAGTCTCCAGAGAGCTGCCACCAGTGTTGTTGGCATATTTAGCGGAAACATGTGCTGGATTGAGTCATTCGTGACGCTTTGCAGCAGGTCATCCGAGAGGGACTCTGCTTTACGTTCCTTATGAACGATCTGACGACAGTATTCTTTAAGATTCAGGTTACACATATCTATGGAACTGACCTGCGCGTCGGTGTGCTTTCAGTAGCTGGCTTCCCTTCCTAGGACGGACGCTTCTGGACTAAGGAGTGGTGATGGCCTCAGGTTTCCGCCGAACCCGGACTCCGGAGATACTGCAAGATCACCTGGGTTGCGGGTGCGTTATCTGGCCAACTCGTGTTGAATTTGTCCTTAAAATCTACCTCCTCGGATGCGTTCTTTATCAGAGCATCCTTGACATCTGGCATGTGGTGGTGTAATAAAGGGAGCCAGTGCTGGAGGGGTGATGGACGTTGAGGATAGAGAGCGGGCGTACCCAGGCGCCAGCGCTAAGGCACTAAGCTTCGCCCACGTGGCTGGAAGTTGCAGTTGCCTCCGAAGCCCCTCGTGAATCGCGAGACAAGTTGAACTCTCCTGGAGCCTGAGGGTTTGAAACCCTCTCCTCCTTGTCTGTTATTCTTCTAGGCCAGCCGTAGACCGCCCGTGGCCTATATGCCCTTCAGCCCGTGGACAAGTCCGGAACGAGTTCGATTTGAACTTGGCCGAGTCTTCGTCCAAGCCGCCAATTATCGCAGGGACGCATGCGCTGGACTAGAACGAATATTTATGGCATTTGCCAATTCGCTCGAGGAAGAAATAGCGGATTTTTCACAGGAGACCCTGCAGAAGACCGCAGAACTGGCTCAAACTCACGATGACCTCGGTGAGAGGATGCTCCACGCCACTCGTCGCAATAGGCACTACGTGTTCTGGACCGCCCTCATTCATGGCGACCGTTCTTACTCGTGCCAGACCTGCTCGCAGTCGTGCTTCACCGGACAAGGGACAGGGTCCTGACAAGCAGTTTCCAATAGTCCGGCGCGCCATATCTCCTACATCACCATGTCAGGCGCGAGAACACAGCATGGCGCGCCATGAAGAGTTCGATTTCTGCGCTAGAGGTGGGCACAGAAGGACGTTCTCACCGCATACTTTGTGTGTTTCTCACACGGTACGCTGCGGTCCGCGGCGGTACATCGGCGCACGGTGAGCATTTGAACGCTAAGTCTGCACTCAATTCTCATATCATGACCGAACAGGTTCGTCCCGAACTTCCCAGCTTCCTGAGATCGAGCGCGCTGATTCGCTTCGACGTGACGCACTATCCTTGTGCTCGATGCAACCTACTGGATGCGCGCGTCGAAGCCTGTCAGGGTGTCCTCCGCACGGCGCGCCGACTGGAATGCCATGTTGCCGAGCTCACCGTGACTGCCGCGTACCTTTTGCTTCGCGGAATGATTATTCTTCGGGGAGATACCGCGTCGCTTGCTCCGATGTAAACGAGTCCACTTGATAATCGCTCCAGTAGCGCCGCAGGGGATATATCTAGGATGTGCAGCCAGTGTGAAGGGTAGGCCTGCTTGCGCGGTGCTGCCTTTTGCTCTCTCCACCTGCCTACCTTGTGGCCGTTGACCCTCTCTCTTTCCTCATCATGGACTACGATGCCTATGACGCGCTGCTCCATCATATCTTCAAGCAGGTACGTGTTCCTCGCCTTCGTTGACCGACACCCCGTTGACCTGCCCTGGCAGACACAAGGCGATGCGTGGTTCAAGCCGTCCGAAGAAAATGTCCACGCAGGTGTATGTCTTCGCGTCGATTCTGGCAACTTCCGCCTCTTCCCCTACGACAACGTCTATCTGGAGCCGTTCGAGGCGTCCGTGCGGCTATTGAATCCGGTAGTAGCGGTCAAAATTCGCAGCGCCGCCATCCATGCAGCGCTCGCCACGGTGTACGTAACATCCGTCGAGTATGACAATATCTCCTCTGATCCGTGAGCTGAAGTAAGCCCGAGGCCGACGCCATCTACATCGATGACAATACTCGCATCCAAGTGCTGGACTCGATCACCTTGCTCGGATCCGCCGACAAGGAACAATGTGGCGCATTCATTGTGGGTGTGCAGTCAAGTTGCCGGTATGCGGTGCTGACTGGAGGACTGCCAGCGCGATGAACGTGTCTTAGTGGTATGGTCGTATCAGCTCGACACCATCATCCCTACCTGTCGGGACTTCGAGGACAAGCTGATCAAGCTGGTTTGGAACCTCCGCTCGGGAAATACCTCCATCTCTTCCATCGTCCTGCCTTCCTCGGGCGCGTCCTCTGCCGTGCATCTCAACGAGAAAGCACCAGACCAGGCCAGCGCCAAGGAGGTGACGGCGCCTACAGAGGACGCGCGGCCGAAGGCCAACAAGAAGAGCCGTCGGTGTGGTCTGGGCTACTGGCTCACCGACAAGGGCGATGTGGAGAAGACTGCCGATGGGCCCTCTCCCCGTCCCATTCGCTTGTTCGCGCCTGTCTACAACGGGCTTGGAGTAGCGATGTCAATCTGTGAGTGTGCATATCTCTTTCCGTCAGTTCCCCCCTCATATCCGCCGCAGTCTTCATTGGCAGTGGTGTCGCTATCCTTGTCGAGGAATATCTGCTTGACGGGGACTACACACGCTTCGCGCTACTGGTCACTGCGCCATTCCTCTTCTGTGTATCGCTGGTACGTCTTCTACAGCGGGAGATGCGGATGCGCCTCTGACACAGCCTGCAGTTCTTCGCCCTTCAGATCATCGCCAACGTCTCATATGTGTTCGTCTCTACCTTGGTCCCATGCTTCTATCCGCTGACATACAATGTATCTCTCAGTCTGGGACCTGTTGCACAGTACCACGAGAATTCGAAGTACTACTCTGCTATGCGCCCGGCCCCCAACAAGCTCGTCGACACCAACCTGCCACACATCACGATCGAGATGCCGGTATACAAGGAGAGCCTCACCGAGACCATGTGAGTGTTTCTCTCTTGACATCCTAGTCAATCACCGGGCCTACCGGCGATCAGACGGTCAATTGAGTTATCGCTCGTGAAGTCTCCAGCTATTCACGGACATGGGAGGATTTCGATCATGCGGTGCTCTGGCTAGACTCGGCCGTCTAGACTCTTAGTTCCGGCATTTCAGTCTCGCAGAGCCCGCAATCTCCGTAGTCCGATCTTCTGCTTACATTCTTCATCTAGAGCGCCCTCGGTGTATTCCTTGAAGAAAGCAATGCAAACTTATGCGCGTCAGGGTGGAACGTCCTCTATCATCATACATGAAGACGGACTGCAGCTGCTTTCGGAGGAGGAGCGCCAAGCTCGCATTGCATTCTATGCCGACCACAACATCGGCTGGGTCGCCCGCCCGCCTCACAGCAGCGCTCCAGACGGCTACAAGCGTGCAGGTCGCTTCAAGAAGGCCTCGAACATGAACTACGGTCTCGCTCTCTCGCTAAAACTGGAAAAGCATCTCCTCGCTCTCGAAGCCGAAGGCGCCCAGGACACACCCGACGAGTGCCTGGAGGATCGCGCGCTCAAAATGGCGATCGAGGAGACGTACGAGGAGAGCGGCAACCGCTGGCGGCCCTGGGCCGCGAACGGCAAGTCCCTGCGCGTGGGCGAGATCATCCTCATCGTCGACTCCGACACGATCGTTCCGGAGGACTGCCTACGCGACGCGGCGCGCGAGCTCGCCGAATGCCCCGAGGTCGCAATAATACAGCACGAGTCGGACGTCATGCAAGTCGCGCACCACTACTTCGAGAACGGCATTGCCCACTTCACCCGCCGCATCAACAAGTGTATTTCTATGGGCTGTGCCAACGGCGAAGTGGCGCCTTTCGTCGGACACAACGCTTTCCTCCGGTGGTCTGCACTGCAAGATGCTGCGTTCATAGACGAAGCCGACGGCAAGAAGAAGATCTGGTCGGAGTCGAACGTATCCGAGGACTTCGACATGGCCCTCCGTCTCCAGCTGAAAGGCTATATTATTCGCTGGGCCACGTATTCTGAGGGCGGCTTCAAGGAAGGTGTCTCGTTGACGTGCGACGATGAGCTCAACAGATGGCAAAAGTACTCATATGGTGAGCATGGTGGATGCGAATGCATCGGGCGGTGACTGACGTCGAGATGGCCCCTAGGCTGCAATGAGCTGATCTTCAATCCGCTCATCCACTGGTGGCGACTTGGGCCAATCAACAAGCAGCTCCGCACCTTCATCTGGTCCAGCGCTCCAGTTCACTACAAGATCAGCATGATGTCTTGTACGTGTTCCCCGCTATTTGTCACCTGTCCACCTTTCCTGACGTTCTAATGCAACACAGACATGTTCTCCTACTGTGCGTAGTCTTGCGTGACACAGCCGATCCATTCATCAGAGCTGTCTTACCAGATGGCCTCGCGGCGTCCGCTCTTCTGTCGGTACTGAACTACCTCCTGCTCGGTTGGAACCTGAAGGTAAGATTATTCCCCTGCGCTACTTCCGCGCAGCCCGATTGACCAGGCATCCGTCAGGTGGATGGGTTCTACGAGCACAGTTTTGAAATCTGGCTGGCGTGTACGGTGGTCTTCCCCGGCGCTGGGAACCTTGGCTTTACCCTCCTTGAGTATCGCCTCGGACAGCGGAACATCTTTGAGGCTCTTATCGAGAATGTTACGTGGATACCTTTCTTGTTGAGTATCCCCTCGTGTCTCGTGTGGTCGTGTGTAATTTCTGACTGCTTGGCATTGTGCAGCTTTTTCTTCTTCGGCGGACTTAGCATCCACCTGTCGCAGGCACTCCTCGCCCACTTGTTCTCATACAACATCACCTGGGGCGCGACGAAGAAGGAAGTCGAGCGGTCAAACTTCTGGCTCGAGGTCCCGAAGATTCTCAAGCGTTTCTGGCTCGCTCTCATCATCAGCCTCGCCTTATGCGTAATCATGGTGCTGCTGACTACGGAAGCCGTTCCAGTGGGCTGGCGTATCTTCAGCTGGGATTGGGCTGTGATTCTTCCCCTCGCGTACGTGTCCCTGTTCCCGTCGTGCGCCGCACGGCCGTTATCGACCCATCAACTGACGCCTGTTCCACAGTATTGTAGCCGGATGCCACATCGCGTACCCGGTCCGTAATTTCCCGTCGCTTGTCAACTCGCTTTGCTCACATGCGGCCTGACAGATTGTCCTGAACCCTTGGTTCATGATCTTCTCTTACTGAAGTTCCTGCGGACGCTCAGGGCAGTTCGCCTCCGTCGAATCCCCGGCGGGAGGTTGCACCGTATACCCGCTCGTGCTTCGAACCCGCGTACACGTTCATTTTCATTGCCACATAATCCATCACTCTAGAATAGGTATAGACTCAGGACACTCCGTCATTCACGGGATAGATCTTCGGGCTCATCGGCTGCATGCAAGTATACTCTCTTCCAATACTGTAACTCAGGATGCATACACGTATCTATTCCCCGCGCCCTCCCCCGTGTGGTACTCATCCTGACCTCATCCTTCATCTTGTGGTCCACATAGCACGATCGCCCAATGTATGTTCTGGTTCCATCGCTCATCGCTCATTGCAGATCTTCTCTGGGCTCGTCCAGAATAGATAAGTCGCGCTATCATGTAGCTAAATGGACACAATGTGTCAAAGGTGTGAACGAGCCGGGTCAATTTTGATGCACGCCCGCCCACAGAGCAGTATGCACGCCTTCCCGGGCACCACTCGGGCTCGTGGGATCTGATGAGAGCGCACAAGGCGAGTTCTGGGCCGCATGGCGAGGCACAGTATGATCAATGACGAGTTTTGCCAGCGACGCTAAGAATGCTCTGTGTACAGAAGTACAGAAGCGGGGCGGGGGACATACCGCGGACATGCGTGCGCTCTCTGTCCGTAGTGGTACAAATATAGGAATGTCTCCCGACGTACTACCAATGTTCTGGTGTAGAACATTGCAGCTTGACATGATACAGGCAGTGCGCTTGCAGCCCCCAACCGCCCTTCTCTGTATACAAATGACCGTGAGGAGGAACCTGTCAAGCTAAGATGGTGTCGATTGTGCCTGCGGGTGTCAAAGCGGCGGAAGATAGGGAGACGCACGCTCCCCGGTCGCGCAGGGCAAGCAATCGGCTTCCGTTGTTTCTGATATCGATTGGTTCCGTGCACAGTGCCACAAGGGAAGTCGAGATCCTCGGAGGGGACGGGAAAGAGCTGCGTGTCGTCGGTGGAGGAACGGGGGTCGCTTTCGAATGGCTCGCCTTGCATCTCCGAATGCTCCATGCCGTCATAGAGGCGTTCCTCACCGACAATTCTATTACGAGCCGCATCATAATATAGGTCTCGGCCGCAGTGCGATATAACGTACTGCACAGCGGTAGCATTCGCACCGATTGGACAAGAGGTGGGTCAGGCAAACATTTGAATGGCCATCGGCCCCGGAAGGTGCCACGACCTTTCCCGCCAAGGCTTTAGATATTGACCGATGGAGCAACTCCGTGTACCATGGCAAGGGAATCACCTGCGAAAATCATGACAACGAGGTGTTACTAGAATCCGCGCCGAGTTCAGTGGTCTTCGTTGTACTTTTCGGGTGCTAGTACTCACCATACTATCACCGTCAGGCCCGGCTCAGCTTAGGTGCCCCCTGAGTAGTCCCATAGCATCACCATGATGAGGTTGTTGCTCGATAGAGATTGCCCAGTAGGATACTCACGAATGATTCTAGAGATCTCCATCCAGCTGCGCTGGGTAATGTACCTGTAAGTTCATTTCCTGAGTCGTTGTCCAAAACTACTTGAACAGAATTGAGACGTCGGCCTGAGTATACCATTGATCTGAACGACAGTAGTTTTATCAGCAACGTGCCACTAATCACTGGATACATAACATTGAGCTGCTACTGACACAGTGCTTTGAAGCAGAAGTCGCGTTCAGATAGCAGAAGTGCTCCAAGTCGATGATCCGGCGTTGCCAGTGATACCTCATTGCGTTAATAGAGCCGTTCGGGCTCACATCGCAGAGTCTCCAAGCCAGCTGGGTTCACGTTCTCCGCGAGACGTGCGAGGCTGAGTGCTGATAGAAGTGACAACTGACAGGGACTCTTGTACTCGTCGGAGCTGAAGTGAGCGGCGCTAATGTGGGCAGGAGGCTAGGAGGTGGCGCGCTTCCGCACATAGCCCAAGTTCTGACTGAGATAGAGACATAGTACTTTATGTCTGCATAGTCCCGGAGATGATCTAAGCATTTATTCTGTGCGTTCGCAAGTGTGTACACAGGAGAGGGAAAATACTAACGACAGTAAAGAGTACATTCAGCACGCGCGCAAGCCTACGCCGTGCCCCAAAGCAGACCAAGGTGTTCGGAGACATGAGAGAAAGAAGCTACGGGTGCAAGCAAGGGAGAGCATGAACTACCTAGTCCGTTCGAGTCGTCTAAAGGACCAGTCCACTGATTACGGTACGAGTATAAGTCACAAAGAGTGTGGAGGACTCGGGAAGTGGAGGATGCTCGAGAATGACAGGCGAGGCGCCACCGCACAGTGAAGCGACAACCTTAGAGGACACTTGAAGAGGAGAGTGAGCTTAGTATGAGAAGATCATCAGCCACGGATTCAGCAGAATCTGACATGGATCACAGTCAGCTGCGTTCGACGGCGAAATGCGGGAAAGCACAGACGTACCGGGTACAGGATGTGGCTTCCTGCTACGATGCTGCAAGCAAATGAAACCCAATGTTAGCCATCTGCCACGCCGCCTCCGCACAGGACAGATAGACGGCTGACGTACATCAGCGGCAAAAGGACCGCCCAATCCCAGCCGAATATACGCCACCCGATGGGGACCACGTCCGTGGTGAGAATGATCATCACCAGAAGGGACGCGAACGAGAGCACGAGCGACACACGGAAGCGCTCGATAATCTTGGGCACCTCCTGCCAGAAGTTCGAGCGCTCGACCTCCTTCTTTGTCGCGCCCCAGGTGATGTTGTACGAGAAGAGATGTGCAAGGAGCGCCTGCGAGAGATGGATACTGAGACCGCCGAAGAAGAAGAAGCTGCACAAAGGCGCGAACGCGCGGTAATGTCAGCGCAACTGCGCCAAATAGGCACGCTGAGGCGCCGAACACCGCACTCACAAGAACGGTATCCAGGTCACATTCTCGATAACGGCGTCGAGCAGCGGCCGGCTACCAAGGCGGTACTCCAGCATGGTGAAGCCGAGGTTTCCCGCACCCGGGAAGACAACCGTACAAGCCAGCCATATCTCGAAACTGTGCTCGTAGTAGCCATCGACCTGTCAGGGAGAGTTCGTAAGTCGTGATTCCATCGCGCAAGCGCAACCTGTGACCACCCACGGGCAAGTTCCATCCCAGCAGGAAGTAGTTCATAAGAGACAGGAAGAAAGCACCTGACAGTGCATCTATGAAGGGCGTTGAGCGATCAGGGTGTCACGTGAGCAGCCGAGCCGACTCACAGTAGGAGAACATGTCTGTAGTAGCTAACGTCAACGTTACACTCCCATTGCGCGAAAAAATTATCACTCACAGGACATCATTCCGATCTTGTAGTGGATGGGAGCGTTAGACCACATGAAGGTGCGAAGCTGCTTTGTGATAGGTCCCTTGTACCACCACTGGATCATCGGGTTGAAGATGAGCTCATTACACCCTTTCCGAAGTGTCAGCCATGCTTCTCCCATGTCGACGAGGGACGTAAGCACGTACCATACGAGTACTTCTGCCACCTGTTCAGCTCGTCATCACACGTCAAAGAGACACCTTCTTTGAAGCCTCTGTTCGAGTACGTCGCCCATCGGATAATATACCCACGCAACATGAGCCGAAGTGCCATGTCGAAGTCCTCCGAGACGTTGGCTTCGGACCAGATCTTCTTCTTCCCATCCGCCTCGTCTATGAACGCCGCGTCCTGGAGCGCGGACCATCGAAGGAACGCATTGTGTCCAACGAAAGGTGCCACCTCGCCGTTCGCGCAGCACATGGAAATGCACCTGTTGATGCGGCGCGTGAAGTGGGTGATGCCGTTCTCGAAGTAGTGGTTTGCAACCTGCATGACATCCGACTCGTGCTGGATTATCGCAACCTCCGGACACTCCGTGAGCTCGCGCGCTGCGTCGCGCAGGCAGTCCTCCGGGACGATGGTATCCGAGTCGACGATGAGGATGATCTCGCCCATGCGGAGCGACTTCGCATTGCAAGCCCACGGACGCCACCTGTTACCGCTCTCTGCGAATACCTCCTCGATTGCCATATCGAGTGCACGCTCCTCGAGGTTGTCCTCGGACTCGACCGAAGGATTCGCCGCGGCGGCTGCCTCGAGCGCAAGGATGTGCTTCTCCATTTTGAGTGAGAGAGCCAGGCCGTAGTTCATGTTCGACGCCTTCTTGAAGCGACCCGCGCGCTTGAAACCGTCAGGCGCGCCGCTGTGCGGAGGACGCGCGACCCAACCGATGTTCTGGTCCGCGTAGAACGCGATGCGCTCCTGACGTTCCTCATCGGAGATGAGCTGCAGCCCATCGTCGTGCACGAAGATCGACGATGTGCCTCCTTGTCGGGCGTAGGTCTGCATGGCCTTCTTGAGGGAGTGCACCGACGGCGCGCTGTAAAACACAGGATGGTAAGCCTCTGCACATTCACGACGGAGACAGGCAAGCATTCGCGGAAGCTGAATGCCCTTAGACAATCGGACACAGGCTCATGTACCGAAGCCATCCCGAATATGGCAGGTACACAGGCACGTCGTGGCGCCACAGATCGGAGTGGACACACAACTTGGGCTCCGAGTGCTGAAGGGGGAAGACGGACAGACTTACATGGTCTCCTTCAGACTCTCCTTGTACACGGGCATCTCTACCGTGATGTGCGGCAGGTTCTCGTCCACAAGCTTATTCGGCGCCGGCGGGACAGCGGAGTAGTACTTCGAGTTCTGGTGGAACTGGGCGACAGGACCGACGCTTCGGACGATCATGGCAATCAAGAGGCGTTAGAGGGCCATATACAGTGCACTCTTGGATATTCACTTACCAGTAGGTGATGTTGGTCACGATCATCAGAGAGAAGAACTGATGGGTCGCGGGTGGCGTTCAGCACACTGAGCACGTGAGACAGCTCCAGGGACATCGGACTCACCAGCGACACGCAGAAGAGGAAGGGGATTGTAACGACGAGGCCAAACCGGGACCAGTTCCCGTCGAGGAGTGACTCTTCGAGCAGCACACTGACGCCGCTTCCGACGAAGACTGCGACAGAGCAGAAAATCGCATCAGAATCGGTGCCTAGGCACTGACATCTCAACTCACAAAGAGACAGCGCCGCTCCCAAACCGCAATACACCGGGGCGAACATGCGCATCGGACGAGAAGAGGGTCCCTCCGCCGTCTTCTCCAGGTCGCTCGCATCGGCCTTCCAGTATCCGAGCCCGCAAGAGCGCTTCTTGGGAGGGGTGGACTTGTCTTTCGGCGCGGGAACCGGAACTTCCTTCTCGGTCACGAGGGCGGTCTGCGACTTCTCAGTCAGGTTCACGTCCGAAGGTGTCGTCGACGGTGCGGCCGAGCTGGCAAGAGACGCAAAGGCGGACCGGCGCTTCCAGACGAGCTTAATGAGCTTGTCCTCGAAGTCGCGGCACGTCGGGATGATGCTGTCCAGGTTGTACGACCACACGACCAGGACGCGTTCGTCACGCTAGAAGTCGAGGTGAGCGCTGACACAGCTGAAGGGCTCCATGAGCGACCTACGATGAATGCAGCACACTGCTCCTTGTCAGCACGGGGAAGGAACAGCATCGTGTCTAGGATCTGGATACGAGTGTCGTTGTCGACGTATATACACTCCGCATCATCCTTGCTGTAAAGACATCAGGAAGAAGTCAGCAGCGAAGCGATGAGCTGAGTATACGTATACTTACACTGTGGCAAGCGCAGCGTGGATAGCTGCACTGCGGACCTTCACCGCAACGACAGGGTTGAGCACCCTGATCGCATTCTCGAAGGGCTCGAGATACTCGTTCTCGTATGGGAAGACACGGAAGGTGCCATTGTCGACCCGGAGACAGACGCCAGCATGGACGTTCTCCTCCGAAGGCTTGAACCAGGCGTCCCCCTGAGTCTATAGCGTAACTGAACTTCAACACATTAGCAGCTTGGGGCTGATGGCGAGCACATACCTGCTTGAATATGTGATGAAGCAGAGCATCATAGGCGTCGTAATCCATGATGCGGGAGGAAGGACAGTGGGGGAAGGATTAGTGGGGCGGGTACACTTCCGTACGAGAAGGCTCGAGCAGAGCGGAGGGCCAAAAAGCTCGGGCCGTCCGATGGTGAACTTATAGCGGTCGAAGGTGCAGACATACTTGACGGGGACGATATAGATTGTCGCCGCGGACTAGGCGGGATCGTAGATCTCAATCCTGCGAAAGGTCGCGCGTTCTCAATTCGCCCCTCTCGGGCCCTGCCAGGACGGCGCGACGCGCGCGATCAGCTGTTTCGAATGTTCGACGTAACGTCCGCGCACACGCCGGGACGGTTCATGGAATACATGGCATCCCGGAGCTGTCATTTCGCGCACATCTGCAGGGCGTATCTTCATGCAGGCGTGCATCTAAACCCATCACGTATGGGCGTCCGCGTCCGCGTCCGAGAGGTGACGAAAGGCTGGGAGCGAACATCAGCGCATTTGCAGGGCTGCACGTTGCACACGGCGAGACGCCACTGACCACCTCGAGCTCCGCGTAACCGGCGACGGGGGCGAAGCTGCATGGCGTGCTCAGGACGCCGGGTCGGGGTGCCCTGGGCGGCTGAGCGGCCGAACGGGTTTCGAGATCTGGGAAGCCGATGCAACGTCCGCGTCAGGGCATGCATCAGAGGCGATTGGGCTGCCGTGAGGTTGCTGTCATAAGCCGCGTACGGTTTGTTCGTGTCATTCAGAACAAGAGCAGATGAGAAGAGCAGAACGGCCCCATTGACCGGCCGCAGCCAAGCCCATCAGTCACGAAACCCGGTCAGAGGCGTACAAGCAGAGATTGCGGCCGTGTCGCGAACGCACCTTTCCCACTTGGCCTATCGCGATGAACACTCCATGGACACACGGAGTTTGCGCGCACTTAGACACTCTCCGGGGTTGCCGGACAGTACAGCCCGACCTAGAACAAGATGTTCTCAGAGAAGCACACACCCACGAGTCGGCGGGCAGTCTAGTAGACAAGGGTTGTCCACCGTCTGTGGCGCAGGCAGGAGGGCGTTTCGCTATCTAGGGTTCCGCGGAGCCCGTGCATCGGTGCTTGCAAGCTGCGGGCATTTCGGAATCGCAGTGAAGAGTGCAACGTGCTGTCGTGTTGCTCATATCTTCGAAGATCAGTTCAGGATTATCTGGTAGGAGAAGAGAAATAGAGAGACGGAATCCGTCAGATAAGGGCTGCCGCGGCTACCAGCTGCCGCAATCTGGACTTCAGAATGCGGGGATAGGATGAGGCAGTCCGGGTACGAATGCCTAAAGATCGTCGCCAAACGCTGGGCGAAGTCTAGGCTCGCATTCTGGTCGAGTAATACAGTATCCGTGGACGAGTGAGACAAGGTGAGTTGACAGTAAATCTAGAAGAAGAGTCGAGCACGGGCAGGAGCGCTGATGTGCGCTTGTCGGAGTCCCTGCGGAATGTCGTACATTCGCACTCCGACGCACGCCCTAACAAGCTCCGACGACTTCGTGGCTGTCACTGCGCGGGCGCCTTTCTCATCTTCACCAGGAACGTCGACGGGACATCGTCCGAAATGATTCCAGATCCCACAACCTCGATGGCTTGTTCGAGCCGGTCCGCCCTCGCCTCCATCTTCCGTCTATCACGCTGCGTATAGCTCCCGAGGCCAAGCAAATCACAGCGGTTGTGGCAGTAGACAGGCCAACTTGTCTGTTGTGCACGCACAGCCCTGGCCAGACGAACATGAGGCTCCAGCAGAGGGTCGGTCGAGGATGGTGAACGTTCTTAACCTCCTCAGCTGACGGTCTTGGCTCATATACATTGTTTGAGCGGCATCAGAACTCCCCTGGCGAGCCTCCGCCGCGTCTCGATTGAGTGTCTTCGGATCCTTTCGCAGGCAATGGGGCCCAAAGTAACTCTACGGCCAGGATCCCTTTCCGGGCCGCCAGGTACACGCCTTTTGCACACCATGTGCAGCGGTAGGCCCCCCGACTTTTCGCAGAACACAAGATGTGGGCGGCGTGAGCGCCGCATACCGCGCGCCCCGGATCCGGGCGGTATCCTCGACCCTGTGCGGGTGCTGAAGGACACTCCTCGCCTCCGGCTATCCGATTCTCCCCTACGCCCGCCCTGTTTCCGCATGTCGGTCATGGTGCTTTCAACTCCTCGTCACAGGTCTGAGAGAGTGCCGGTACCGAAGACACCCTAGGACGCCCTCCTGCCATAGAGTTCCACAATCATAGCTCAACGAAAACTCTATCGGCGGTGAGGGTGTTCCATCAAGCGGCGAGCGCGCCAGCCGCAACATGATAAATCCAGGGCAAGGGACCTCGGTGGTTCGGGGGAATTGGTGCGCAAGGGCGCGCGCTCTTCGTGTGCAGGGACCGCGCTCTACTTTAAGCAATCGACCTCGCACCCGTCGGCACTGCGGGACTGCGAGGGCGTAGGGCACCGGCTCGATGAGGCGCGCTCTGTATTAGGCGACTTGTCTCAAGTACACTCGGCAAATCGCTCTTGTAAGACACACCTGCCAAACGTGCACACCTGCTAGGACTACGATAACAATTTTCGCACGAACTCTTCGGTATGTGTGATCACCATATCCTCACAGCGATTCGCGTTCGCTCACTCTTCCCTTGAGATCGGCATTGGCCTCTCGGGCCCCTGCAGCAACGCCCTTCGCTTACGTCCCTCGACGCTGCCGAGCCGCCGTTCATACATACAGCTTCCGTATATGCTATGCTCGCCCTTGAAAGCACAGCCGCCGTCCCTGGATTTATGAAATCTCATATATCGCGCAGTCCTTGGACGCGATGTGGTAAGGCGCCTTCCCTTCATGCATGATTGATGGGTCTGATTTACGATTTGCGTCCTCGCATAGGGCTCAATGACCAAGGATACTGGTATATCGGAGTGCATCTCGTCGAAGAGCTACTTCATATCGGAACTCCATGCTCGGATGCCAGCAGGGGCATGAACCGTAGACGTGCTCTGTCCGGATATGACAGCACGTGACGAAATCAGCTGTCGTCGGTCGACGACTTGGCTGCGGCAGACCAACTCCCGCACTCGGATGACAGCCTAGGGGGCGGCGCAGCAGTGTGAACGAGAACATGGACAACAGTATACAGTGAGTGAATCAGTCATGAGACGGCGTCGCGTTATCCCATCTCCACTCAGAAGTGGAAATCGACGCATCCAAGGTACCAGCCTCGCTGGGCGAGTACTCGCTGTCCTCAACCAGAATACTGCGTTAAGCAAGGCCCTTTTTCGAGGGTGTCCGAGTCCCGCCGGGAGCCCGCCATGCTCGTCCACGGGTGCTTCGCGAAACGTAGGCGGACGGACCCCATCGATTACTCGTAGCGAGCATGTCTTCGGCGCAGTCGGATGCTTGTAGTACCCACCTTCCGGCTCTCCTATGCGTTCCTTGACGTGATATCTAGGTGGAAGGGTCAGCTCATCGCTGTTGCCCGGGATGGCCGCACCACGGGTGCATTGCGCACTTTCGGCGACGACATTGACCACCGCTTTGTCCCGCTAGACAGAGGAATGCTGCGCCTAGATAGGACAAGACTGGACCGAGCGCGTTGACAGTGTGTGTCCAGCTCACCCGCCGGGCACCGCGCCACGCCGCCCCCGGTCCCTAGATTGGCGGCAGTTCTTCCCGCTCCCCGCGCTATCCGCGTGACAGCGTGTCACATCTCGTACCTTTGCTCTCCGTCAATCTCCGCTTTCGCACACGGTCAAGGCCCAGCCAGGAGAGGCGAAGCGATTACAAGTACCGCTCCTTCCGCTCTTCCCCCTCGACTCACCGCAAGGCGCGCATGCGACCTCCGTGCGACGAGCCTCGAAGAAGCCCTGGTTCTGCGAAGTCAGCCGTATCGTCATGTTCGTCCCACGCTCTGATTGCGCGAGCTCATACGTGCTTTAGGTTGGCACTGGGCGATTGCCTTCAGCTTCTTCGGGCCCCGTCGAGTACGCATCGATTCGTCAAGCTAGCGCCTGGGAATGCCCCTGCCGATGGAGAAATACTCGGATCATGTCCTATCCTCCGACGTCCTGGTACCTTGCATTCAGATGTACCGTGTCAGACTGCCGGAGCAGCAGGCGACCCATGGACTTGGGACCGGTGAGAAGGTGCCATTTCTTCCAGCAGGCGACACATCGGTATAGGCCGTCAGTCTTGTCAGGAGCAGACGCCAGATAGCGAGGGACGCGATGCGGACGCATGGGCCGTCCTGGAGGCCATCCGCTCATGGACAGGATCGAGAGATGGAATTGCCAACTACCGCTTCTGTGCGGCCAAGAGGGGGCCTACCGCCTTGATCGCCAATCGTCCATGCCCACCCCGGTGCCTGCTGCACTCGCTGCCTCAAGGGATTCTCTTTTATAGACTCCTTCGCGCGATTCAGTGGCTCGAGGCGTCCCTTCACCTGCGTCCGTGGCCGCATCCAGATCCTCGCTCCTCCCTAGATCCGCACGCGAGGCTACCCTTTCTCGTCATGTCTGGACTTTCGCCTCCCTCTACGGCCAGCTCTGCTGCGTCGTCCTCCGAGCAGCTTCCCGCGCCGACCACGACGATGGGCTCCAAGCGAGAGCGTCCCCTGCAGCCGCCGAAGCCCCTGTACACGGTCGGGCAGCAACAGAATGGGATCGACAGCTCAGAGGACGTCCGCCGTGATCCCTTCCGCACGCCCGATATCTCCGTGCCGCCGACGCCACGAAGCGGCATGAGCAACCCGTTCTCGCCTCCCGCGAGCGTGGTCAACTTCAGCTCAGACCACAACCTGCACCACAGCAATGCCAGCGTCGCATCGACGTCATACTTCCCCGACCCGTCCTCCTCTCCTCCGGCGTCCCGCCCCCACACGGGCAGCCGCGTTTCGGTGCAGTCCTCTCTGCGCAACTCGACGATAGACCTGCGCGAGTTCCCGCGTAGCGTGCGTAGTCGCAAGAACTCGAACGCACATGTCAGGAGCTCGTACATGTCTCCTCCCGCCCTTCCGAAGCGCATTACGCTGGACGGGGAGACCAACAACTCGAGTGCCCTGCAGTCCGCGCTACGCACGGCCAAGCGTCATCGGTCCAGTATGCTCGTCGGAGAGGTCGTCAAACCATGGGTCACGGACAGGGACTGGTACGAGCGACTCTCGTACTGGGTCACATTCTGCATCGCCCTTACGGGTATCGCGGGGGCGATCATCCGCGTCTACTTCGCCTACGTGCAGACCCCGAACGTCGGAAATCTGTGCCTCATCATGGAGGACGAGTTCGAGACGTTCGACACAAGGTACACGTGGTTCCAGGAGGTCGACATGAGCGGGTTTGGGTGAGTATTCTTCGCGTATGCGTCTCTATAGCCACTTACCAGCCTTGCAGGAACGGGGAGTTCGAGATGACGACCAACTCCCCGAACAACTCCTTCGTCCAAGATGGCAAACTCTACCTTGTCCCTACCCTCACCTCGGACGTCATTGGGGCGAACAACGTCCTTGACGGGTACACCTATAACATCACCGGTTGCACTGCCGTGAACGTTACGACGGGATGCGGCGCAGTCTCCAACCTCACTGCCGGCACCGTAATCAACCCTGTCATGAGCGCCCGCATCTCGACGAAGAATAGCCACCACATCCAGTACGGCAAGGTAGAAGTCAGGGCGAAGCTCCCCGTCGGCGACTGGATATGGCCTTCCATCTGGATGTTGCCTGTCACGGAGACGTACGGCGCTTGGCCCGCGTCAGGAGAGATCGACATCATGCAAGCGCGCGGGAACTTGCCCGACTACCCGGCACAGTGAGTACCCCCACTCTATCGACAGTCCTATCGAGCAGCTGCGTTCTGTTCCCTCTCCCCGATTGCGTTGACGATTGTATGCTGATTGGCTTGTGTGTTGCGTCTATTAAGGGGTATCGACTACGTCCGCGGATCCCTCCAGTGGGGCCCGTTCACGTGGCTGAACGGCGTGAGCAAGACGTTCGGCTGGTGGACGAACCGGCGCAAGACATTCGCAGACGGCTTCCACACGTACGCCATGGAGTGGAGCCCCGAGTTCATCCGACTCTACGTCGATTCGCGTTTGACCTACATGCTGTTCCTCAAGTTCAACGAGCCGTTCTTCAAGCGCGGTGACTTCCCTCCCATCGTGCAGAACGGCTCGCAGTTCATCGAGACGCCGAACCCCTGGGAAACCGGCACGAAGAACGTGGCTCCCTTCGACCAGCCCTTCTATCTCATCATGAACGTCGCCGTCGGCGGAACAAGCGGGTGGTTCCCTGATGGTGCCGGCGACAAGCCGTGGCTCGACCACTCTCTGAGTAAGCCGGCGTGTTCTTTCTCATGTGCCGGAATTCTTGGGCTGACATACTTCTGCAGCCGCGATGCGCGACTTCGCTAAGCGACAGGATACCTGGTACGCGACGTGGCCTAAGAATATCGACGACCGCGCTATGGTGGTCGACTCTGTCAAGATGTGGCAGCGATGCTAGTCGCTGCTTGTTCCTCCGGTCTTCCACTTCCCTGCACCCCTCACAACTCTTATCATGGTGCCTTGCCCTTTCCCATAGACGGTGTATCCTTGCCTCCGAATATGCCTCAGCAGTCATACATGACCTTCCGTTTCAGGTGCCAGTAGTCGGACTTGGAGGTATCGTCGTCTGTGGCTTGCCTCCACACAGATGTCAGCTTGAGCCCCTCATGTCGCCTGAACCCGATGTACACGCATTGATTGCATCTCGTTCCATTCGACCGTTGTCCTCCCTGTAGTATCGTTGCTGCAATGCTGTTTATGCTCAAACGCCGGCCTATGCGGTGTTACTCTTTCTCCTGGTTCGGTGATATTCGCGCCACAGCATCGTCTTGTCATTGTTGCCATCCGCTCTTTCTGCCCCGCCACCTCTCTGTCTTCCCTTCCGCTTGATTCTTCTCTTTCTCTTTGGTCTCCGTACTACTATCTGTGCTTTATTCTCCGTATTCTCCGTATCGTACACTCCTCATGGGCACTCGAATGGATGGCTACTGGTTCGTAGCATTTTATCGATGTAGATAGTGGGCATGCTATAGACTATATACTAAATCAGGCCGAGTGTATCTGCCCCCTGCACAGGCCGCAGTAGCTTCGAAACCACTGCGGGCTGATGCGGCACGTCTCGCAAACCATAGAAGACCGAGCAGCCCTGGTGGCAGGGGACATGCGGTTCCTCTCTTCACAGCTTCACCTCCTGCCCAACTTCCGGTACGTAGGACGAGAGCATGTAATGCAACGATGCTATCGCGGGTTTGACCTCGTCACGTCAGCCTCGGCGGGATGGCAGACGGATCGCAATACTGGCGCCACAAATGACTGTGGGGGGGCCACAAACCTGCCGTCAGCTGTCTTGAACCTAAGTCGTTCCCCGAGCGTTCCTCACATGTCACCGACCAGTGGGAGCAGGCTCGTCTGTTACGGTAATCAAAATCCAACGCGAAGGCTGAGGCTCGACGTACCGGACAAGTCTTTGTTCGCCCCCGTCCTGCAACGGATGGGATTCAATATGAAACACGGAAAGATGGGCAGTATGGCGGGATGGCGTACGCATCGACTGGTCGCAGCAAACCCAACAACCCCATTCTGGGGGTGATCGCGCCTTCCCAGAGGTAGGAACTCGGCTTGACTCTGCCAAGAGGGGAACGATGGCGCAAGTTACAGTGGGCGGGCCGCCCAGCGGTCAGATTTGCATGCTATCACTGCGCAAAGTGCCAGGGAGACGTATCAAACCCAACCCGCCGCGCGGTCAAGCCCAGGACATCCCAGGACGAAACACCCGCCAGCGGAGATAACGAGCATAGCAGCACACTCCGCGGCTCGACGCGCTGTACGGCAATACATCTGGTATCTGCCCGATTGGCGACCAGACCGGGGCCGGCGGTCAAGGGGTGCGTGGAAGCTGTCTGGGAACGCCGATGTCGAGGGGTGGTACCTGCCAGGGCGAAGCCGCGTGGCATGGGCCGCTGACCGCAGAGAGTCGGCAGTCAATCACCGGTGCTAAGTTCAGAATTTGCTAAGGCCACGCACCCGTTCTCAAAGAGCCCTATTCGCGCTAGAACGCCCCTCGATCCCTGCGAACGATCTGCACGATCAGTGCCGTGCGCATGGCGCACGTTTGACCGCCTGTGACCCCGTGAAACCATAGGCGTGGCATCTGGCCTGCAGGCAAATGCTTGTCTAGCGCCATTTTCGGCGCGGGGTGGCGTTCCGTACTGAATCCCTCGACGGGGGCTTCGCCCGACGAGAAGTCAGTCAGGCGGCCTGCGCCCTTCCATGAATCCGTCTTGGACGTCAGTCCGGCGTATATCCCCTTTGTCCATGGAAACGCGCCGATGAACGGGCCGCTGGTCGCTGCTGCATGATTGAGCGCTCGCAGCATTTCGATAACTTGAATACACCCGGCGTAGTCTTCCTGGAAAAGAGATGTCGTTACCCTAGCTCTCATGGCTACCACGCTCATCTCGCATAGCAGTCAGAATGGGAGGGTGTATCGTGCGTGCTGATCGTGCAGTGCCGCATTTGGGTACGCCTTCGCCAAACGGAGCTGACAACTTGGCGAGTGCAAGGAATGCGACCGTGAGCACTTACGTTACCGGCGCTGCTGCACCATAGAGGTAGAGCTACAATTAGATCTCATGACACCTCGAATGCACGTTCTGACACTCACAACAGTATGACTGAGTCGTGACACCGACGGCCGCAGGGCGTACGAGTGCAGGCATGGGCCACTGGCCGGGTCCTACGAAATCGGCTCGAAGAACCCTTTGTATAACGAACAAGTGGAAGCGTGCGACCTGTCATGAAGCCAGTGAGAAGCACTACAGTATGGTGCGTACAGAGAGAGCTTGATACATACGATAGCGAGAAACGGTAGTCACCAGCGGGCCTGCTGTGGTTGAGTCTGGGTGACTTCATCGTGGGTCCGTTTTCTCAAACTTACCCTTTTTGGCGGCTTCCATGTTCGGGCCGGTCCCCCCGACGATCTCCCCGCGTATATTTGGTCCCTTCGACAAGACTCTCCGGATGCAACATTCATCGAAATCACGGAGGCCGGAGTCTTGGACACCGTACACCTTCATTATCGCAGTTCAAAGTATATCCAACAACAGAAGTTGAACGTGACCCGATCGCATCGCTACGAAGCTCGGAACAGCTGCGGGTCCAATTTCCTAGTGAACGCCGTCGCGACAGAACAGCAGCAGAGAGCAACCTGAGCGCTGTACACAGGCGGAGGGAGGTTTCGCTACAGGCGACCTCAAGTGCCGATCACCACAGAGTCGAATATATTTCACTTGAAGTCAGGAAAGGATGGTTTCGGTTGGACTCGAGTCGTGCCCTTTCAGCCTCGCGGCAGCCAATTCTCAACCTTGAGCTGAGTGAGGAACAGCACGTGGTCACTGAGGAATTCTGCGAGACCCGGCACGGCACTTGCGGGCCGTACATGCCGCGTGGTCAGCCCAGGACCTCCGCGGTGCGGGCCCCTAGCGGGCCCCCATTCGCACCGGAAACGGATCGCTCGGGAACTCAATTCACTTGTACAGAGGCTGTAAGATATGGCGGGACAACGTGTATTCAATCGAGAGCAAGACACAATACATTGCACAGAAGTGACAGTCGTGATTACCACAGCCCGCTATCGGGACACCTGCGGGGTGTTCCAGCGCCGGAGCAGCAGACTCGGAGTTGTCGGCACCCTCACAGCATCATCATCAGCAAAGATGACACTTTGCTGTAGACGTCCAGAGCAGGACACGGTGGCCACAGAGGGACGTAGACGCTGGAGGCAAGCGCCCACGGGCTGTAGCACGTCTGTAGCAGCCTGCATAGGTCCTATAGGATTTCGGCGCATACCACGGAGCCTTGGTCTCATGGTGGTGTGCAATTCATATCTATAGAGCTCTCTATCTCACCACGAATCATATATAGCGTGCTATAGCTCGCGTCCGACCCACATGCCAGTGGGCGCTGCCAGTCTTACCGCTTTCGGCATTGTGCGCCCCTGGCGCCAGCCGAGCTTTTGCCAGCTGACATTGCTCTTAATCATCTTCCTCTTCCTCCTAGTCCTCCTACTCTCTCGTCGTCGCCCTCCTCTTGCGCCGCCGCCGCCATCGCACCTCGCCCTGCCTGCGCCGCCCCTTATGGTCGTCTCCCTGCATGAACGAGGTGGCGGACGTCTTGCTCTGGCCTCGCCGAGCGAGAGCGGAAACACCTCGACTGCTTTGGGTCATCGCTGGCTTGAAACACCTCGACTGCTATGGGTCATCGCTGGCTTGCTGGTCGACGCTGGCTCGCATACCCTGCAGCGAACCCTGCCGCATCCACCTCAAGAGCCTGCGGTCTTGCTGCCCGCCTGCTGTATTACCGTATCAGGCAGCGCGCCGGTAACCGGCACACTACCTAATACGGTACTACAATAGACGCGCGCATCCTCCCGGCACAGTACACACTGCGCTACTCGCGAGGCAGTCAATTGTTGCCACCGCACTTCATAGCGGCGCAAATCCTTCGACGGCGTACACAAGATCTGGGTAGTACTCCGCATCCTCGTCCCACTCATCCTCGACCCTTGTATCCCTCTCCCCTTCATCCTCGCAACCATCCACCTCGTCCTCGTCCTGCCATTCGTCCTGAAGAATGTCAAGATTATCATCTTCCCGGTCGACCTCGCCTTCGTCAACCTCGTCCTCTTCGACCTCGTCCTCTTCGACCTCGTCCTCTTCGACCTTGTCCTCTTCAACCTCGTCCTCTTCAAACTCGTCCTCCTCCTCCTCCTCCCCTAGGCCCTTCTTCTTGACTGTCTCTTCATGGTCGGAGAGCGATGCGATGGCCAGGCCTTGTGGAGGGCCAGGCGCAGGCTTGCGTCGCGAGCGTAGGACACGCATGGTCGAGGAGGCCGCTTCATGTGAGCTCCGGCGGGTGAGTGATGCAGTTGCAAGGTCATAGCTGGGAAGCGGGGTGCACGCCGGCGCGCGCAGAGAGTCGGCACAAGACTCTGAGTTGTCCAAGCCATAACCTGCATGCTGGGCTCCGCGCACGTCATCTGGACCGAGGTAGTCATCCGGGATGGAGTGGTCGTCCTGTGATTGTTCGAGAGGAGACACAGGTGAGTGACCTGCATCGACACCGCCAGCTAGCTCCGTGCGTAACGCATGTTCCTCTGATGTGAAGACGTCGATGCCGATTCCACGATGCCCCACACCACCGCCCAGATATCGCATGAACATGTCACGATCTGCGAACCTGCAGATCAAGTCCCCGTTAGGCCGAGAGTCCTCATAGTCATGTCAGCAGTAGCAGCATACGTACATGCATGCATAGTAATACACATAATCTTCGTCCTGTTCGGATGCTCGCCGAGCCAACTTGGAGGTACCGAGGAGCTCGTCTGTTGTCCCATGCTCGAAAGCCGGTATGATGTACGCTGCACGGAGGACTTCATCGGGGTCTACGAAGCCGAACGGAATGCTCTCGGGGTCGGTTGCATCGGCGAATGATAGGCGGGGCAGTCGACGTTCTCGGAATCCGCTCGGGGACATGTCATCGTGGACAAACCATCGCACCCAGAGAAATTCCATCCGCTGCCACTTGCGTGTGGCTCGGGTTGCTCCTGGGCCGATGTACCGCACTCGGGCATGGAAGATGTCGAGCACGCGGGCATACCAGTACGGATGAGCATCGTTGCCGTCCGAGAGGACCATGATATCCCTATGGGTCCGCGGATTGACGTTGTCCTGATCACGCCGCATGTCGTAGGTGGTGTAGGTGACTCGCATCATCTTGTGCCGGTATATGCGGTCGTTCTCGATCTCTATGCCGTCGAGCTGAGTGTCTGTGAACTGAAGCGAGTGCTCCGTCACGGTGTTGCCAGCATCTCCGATCATTCGGCCGAGCAAATGCTCCCGCAAGAGAGGGATGAAGTTCTGAGATACTCGTGAAAATTGCCAGTGAGTGATCTGCAAAGTGAGATTAGCTTACCTTGACCGCAGGATCAGAGCTATTCTGAGAAAGCCAATTGTGCAACCGGATAGGCAAGCGGTGACTCTGCGAGATGGTGTGGTGCTCGAGAGGGTGCGTGGGTGGAAGAGGTGGCTCGGGGGGCTCTTCGACATCACGTTGACCAGTACTCGACGACTGTGACATCAACGTGGACGTTTGCAGCTTCTTTGCACGTCGTTCCTGTGCCAGGCGCTGATGCCGCGGTATGTACGAGGTGTCGAGGGCGCGTAGAGCGCGGAGCAGGGCTGCACGTCGCATATGCTTGGCGATCTGCATTGCATACCGTATCTTGTTCGTACGTGCGTAGAAGCGCTTTGCATGTCGGTGTTCGAGTTCTCCCTACGGTGCAATCTATTAGCAGGCTGATAAAGACGCTGACAGTGAATGAGATTACCACATGGGTGTTGCCGTTGTCGTGTGTGCCCGTCTCCTCGACCGCATCCGGATAGTCAGGGAGACTGTGGTACTTGTATGTGTTGAGGACGTTGAAGTGAACGAGCTTCCGCTCACGGTCAGGCGCTGTGTTGCCACCTTTCTCGGCGCGTCGTGCGTGAGCCTCAGCTTCTCGCTCGAGCTCGACGGTCTCCCAGTTCTCGCACGTTGTTGACGCGAATCGACGCATGGCTTCGGTCATGTGTCCAGTGGCAGCCCGGAAGATGTCCAAGGTTACCTCGGTGTGTAACCTGAGCTTAGCGAGTGCATGCCAGTTGGCAAGCTCAAAGAGCATGTCAGCGACTGTCCGGTCGTCTTCCAGAGGTAGTAGCCCCTCTAAGACCGGGAGCATGACCTACCGGTGATATCTGATTAGCGAGAAGCCAATGCAGAGTAGCATGAGGAGGACGTACAGCGAGGAAATCCTCATAGTCACGCGCGGCGAGCTGTTTGCGCGCGGAAACATCATTCCAGAACTTGCGGATCTTGTCGCGGCCGAAAGCGGGAAGTTCGCGCATGCTAGGAGGAACCATTGAATAAATAACCAACTGTGAGACAGTTGCAGCATAGGTCTCCCGAACGACGTACCGGCGGTCAAATTCGTGCAGTATATCCACCCCTTGTGCTGCCAGGATACGGAGAAGGTGTATGAAGGTTCCCTTCCACACGCCGAGCTCGACCTCGTGCATGAGGTCAGGAACAAACAGTTCATAGACGTTGAGGCCGAAGCGAGCCAGACAGGTCGAGAATGCGGACTGCGAGGTAGTATTGGATCACAATCCTTGGCATAGCATGAACACAGACGCATGGGACGTACCTGTACCGGATTCAATGACTGGTGATCAAGAAGAGCCTTCACTTTCTTGCTAGAGAGCGCACTTCCCTTGTTGAAGACAAGCTTGCGTGCGCGCTGGATATCTCGACGCAGGGTGGGATTGTCGATGCGCCGATCGTCTACTCGACGAGCGACATCTTCAGGAGTTCCTGCTTCATGCAACTCATCTTTGTGGACAAGACACCGTGGACAAGGATGCTTGGATAGCGGCTTGAGTGCAGTCAGAAGGATCCTGCGGGAGCGGTGAGTTACTGCGGTGAGAGAAAGAAGTTATGCAGGTGCGCACTTCTCTGGATAATCAGCCGAATATGTAAAGATGCGGGGGAAGATCCGGCGCACAACGCCGTCACCGCATGTAACGACGAGACCATGCTCATATGCGTCGATGAACTCGTCGTCCAGGAGCAAGAGCCAGATTTGCTGCATGAGTTCACGCTTGCAGAACGTGAGGACGTCTTCAGATGGTGGAACACCGTAGAGCTCCGTGTAGAAGTCCTTGAGTGCATCGGGAAGCTGTGCGCAAGACGGTCAGGTACTCCTCATCCTGTTGAGAGACCACATAGGCTTACTGATGGAATGTATGCGACATGGTGAGCCGCGAACTCAGTTGGCATCCCGCGTATGTACTTCGATAGGTTTCCCAGGTACAGATAGACGGGCCAGAGCGAGGCCGAACCGAAGTTCGTGAGATGGGTGGAATCCGACCAGAAGTGCATGGATGCGATGGCGTACTCGAGGTCAGGCGCGTCAGCGGCGTTGCGTGGCATCGTGCGGATCTTGTCGAACTCGCGGTTCATGGCATTCGAGTTGTAGCTATCTGTGTAGACACGGATAGGTTTCTGGTGATGAGAGCGCCGTGGTTGATCCCCTGCGGAGCTTCGGGCTCGGCGCGGATCCGGAGGCGGCGGATCCCAGAAGAGTTTGTGAGGGATCCAATGTTGCTGGTCGGCGAAGCGCGAATCCTCCGCTGCGGCACGAACCAGAGCACTGAGTGGGCGGTAGTACAGGCCCTTGACCTCGAAGCTGGGGGCCTCCTCTTCAGACGCGAACTTGGCACCGGTCTTTGCAAGCCGAATCTTGACGGACCCTTCCTGCCACCCGTCCTTCTCCGAGAAGATACCCCTGGGATGGGTGTAGTCGTCGATCTTCTTCTGCGCTGTGTGCGCGCTGAAACCCGCAAGATGGTCGACCGAAAACCCAGGAGATTGCAGAACGTCCAGGAGATTGTCGAAGTTGTCGACCGACTTTGTGGTAGAGGCGTTGTAGTGCCAGTCGTATAGGCGAAATTGCGACTGGTTTTCGAACGGCCCGACAGGCTGAGCGGGCTCACTTGTTGAAGGTGGAGGAGGGGAGGAGGCGTGAGGGCCAGATGAAGAGGGAGCATGGGCATCTGCAGGTGCAGGGGGAGCCTCGTCGAGAACATCATCACCAGCAAGCCATGAGACATTCCGGTAGGCTTGCTCCGCTGGCTCATTGGACTCCTTCTCTAGTGTGGAAGCGTTGCAGCGGGCGGAGAGCGTGATGTTTGCCTCTGGATCACGCTGAGGGGGATATGTATACTCCCGGTAAAGACCAAATGACGTGGTGGGAGTCCTCCATATGTCAGTGTGACTTTCATCCTCGGCATCTTCGACGGTAGGTGAGACGTAGCGAGACGGAGATGGAGAGGCCATGGGTTCAGGTAGAATATCGGCAAGATGGGTGGGTAGATCGTCCTTTGTCGTAGGAATGTAGTCCTCAAAACGTGCTGGAATACAAACACGCCGTCTGGGGCGAGATGTGGAAGGGGGGACAGAATGTTTGGACGACAGAGGGTCAGGGGACGGCAGTCGCATTGGAACCTCAGGCTGATCATACGCGTCGGTCTCGCCTGTGCAAATCGAGCAGAATACTATGACATACCATCAGCAAGTCGCCCTCATAATGTTCCGATTTGGCCCGTTTCCTCGCCTCCTCCTCTTCATCTTCGAGCTCGCGTTTCCGGAAGGCTTCAGCAATACCGCGTAGTCTGAACTTGCAACTCTTCAGATGGACCCCCAGACCGAGCTTGTTCCTTGCCTCAAATGGGCAATTGGGCGATGTGCATTGCAAGTACATGAGTAGAAGACGTAGAAAGGGAGGGCCTTGAATTGCAGTCACTGAGGGCGATGGTGGGATGAGGCAAGGCGTCAAAAGCCTTGATCGGGACGGCAGACGCGATCCCGTGAACCCTGGTGCACTTGTCCTTCTTGTAGCTCTCAGTCAGCCTCGGACGTTTGGGGAAGCACTTCCGGGTCACAAATAGATATTTTATTCCCCCTATATACTTTCTGTGCTGTCGCAGAGACCAGACGAGCAAAAGGACAGAAGGAACTTAAGCAGCGAAGGCATGGGCGCTTAGGAACACTTGGACGCGTCGCGCGTCGCGCGTCTTGGTCCTGACGCGTCATGCACGTGAGCGCATACAGCCACTTCCTCCCGCTCACTCGTCCAAGTCCCTCTCCTCGTCTGGGGCTTCCCGCGTCATCCCTATAAAAACCCCAAGTCGCTGGAAGTTCCTCTTCCCATTCTCTCCCCCCATCCACAACCATCTGCTATGCCTCACGGTTTCCTGGGACTACAACGCATCCATAAGCGGCCCATAGCGCAAGGGGCTTCTTCGCGAGCACCATCTGCCGGCCCTCCGGTTCCGCCTCCGGCACCTCGTCCATCCAAGCGCCCTCACCCTCCATCTGGGTCGTCCGACCTCTCGCCGGAGTCGGATTCCGGAGACGAAGAACGCACTGTCAAGAAGACGACAAAGAAACATCTTCCACCCCGGGCTGCCAATCAGCAGGCTGAACACGTTGATCAGCCTCACGAGGTCGCCGACTCGCAGCAAGCCAGGAAGAAGCGCAAGGTCTACTACGATCCTGACATTGTGCAGAGATACGAAACAGTTGTTCTCCTTGCTAAGTATAAAGTCGTCGGCCTACCACTGTCTGTTCTGCCAGTGTGCACTTATGGTGACTCGTCCTCAGGTATGATGCTCGGGTAGAGGCCGGTGTCGAGTACCTCTATCAAGCAGCGCGTGTGCTCCCACGCTTTATGGGCACGTTTGTGAACTACGACCTTGTCCTCACCGCAGGGCTTGCCCGTGATGGCAAGAGCGCGGATGACGACCGCGAGGCCATAGACAAGTATAATTCCTCTTGATTTATGCGCATATATCTGTGCTAACAAGAAGCTCTGTAACAGGGTCTGGGACGAAGACCATGAAGTTGCATGGTACTTCCGCGTTATCAAGGACCAATTCCCGGGCTTCAGCGAGCATACAGCCTACCTCCGTCAGCGTCCAGACCTTGTCAGTCAGCTTGCTAAATGGGTAAGCACATCTCGCATGCTCACCCCGCTGCTGCAAATGCCCTGGTTCACCTTACTGCCTTAGATGAAGGCTGTTGCAGGCAAGGCACGAAGCAGTGACATCACTCGCATCAAGGACAATATCCTCTTCCTGGCGAAGGTGCCACAGGCGCACGAACTCACAGACAAGACACGCCGGGGCTTCAAAAACACGGTGACAGGCCGTCTACTCTGCCCTGTGAAGTATCTACCGAAGTTTGATGCTGAACCGGAGCGGTACGTGCTAATTCCCACTCATCAAGCACGACACTAACATTGGAATCACACTATGGTACAGGTTTTGCCGCATGATACGTGACTCACACGACGACCGCCCACGCATCCGAGCGAAGCATTGGCCAACCTTCCTGTACGACATGAAGCAATATGTGCCCGGCAAAGCGAAGCCTGGGCTGCTCAAGAGCGCGTTGATGCTGCAGGTATATAATTGTTTGAATGCACGAATGATGTGCTGCTTGCTTACGCCACCGACGGCAGGCCTATCAGTTGCTCTATACAGGCTTGTCCTCCGCAAAGGCATCCGCCCAGGGTGACGCCCGCCGCAAGGGGAAGGGGAAGCCATCAGTGGCACACAAGATGGAGATGAGCGTCGTCTTCCCCACATCAATCATATACGTGGCAACTCTGGCAAGTTGCCACTGCGGATGTCATGATGCCCTCAGGCTGCGACACTGATGATCATTCCCTCCCACAGCTACATTTCACGCTCAACTCGCAGGTCGAATGGGAGGAGACTGACGGCGACTTCGACGGATGGGAGTTCAGTCGCAGTCTATTGACGTGCATGCTCAAGGACAGAAAATGGGCAGACGAGATCTGTGAGTGGTACCGAATGTGAGTTGTCTCAACTCTCGCGCTCCTTGGGTAGTGCACATCTTCTCACTGATGATGCCTCTTGCAGCCGCGTGTTCGGCGGTGGAGCTCCCGACAGTGACGACTCCGATGACGAGCCAAGCGCATTTGACCTGTTCCTCGAGGAGATAGACGACGCACAAGAGAACCAGCCTGAGAAGAACAACATGCCATTGGACGACGACGAAGCTGAAGAGGACGCTGAAAAGGCACTGGCAAGCCCTGAGGATACCGAGTTGGAGGCCGCGCTGTCCCAGGCAGCGGGTTCCAACAACTGGTACGTTCCCATCTCCAACTCCCGCTGGCAATGTCTGATCTGTGCCTCCTAGGTGACCACCGACTCGGACCCACACGGTACTTTAGCACTGGATCGAGATGCTTCACGACCTACGTGCTCCCTCCATGTTCGCGCCTCTTCGCTCTTGCATCTGGAGCTCCGGATCCCCCTCACCCTTCCCTTGTAACAGCCGCGACTCTGTGGATTCCTTCCTTGCGCCTCCGCTGTGTCCTTCCCTTCTCAGGCCGACCTCACTGCTTTTCTGCCATCTTGCTCCATTCGTCCGATGTTCTCCGTGATTCGATGTATCATACTTGTAGCATCTGAGATCTCTCAGGCTTATGCGATGAGTCCGACTGTTCTCACAGAGCTGTGGTACACCGTGTGCGATGACAATCTGTGTCCTGCAGTGGGCTCCACTGCTCTCGCACACAGACACTGGCAGGCCGGTCTACGGGTATACAGAGGGCGCTACAGGCGACAGCACGAGAGATCCCAGGGGTCTACAAGGTCGCGCGCTCTGTTCTACAGAGTGCTCCGATGTGCCACAAAAGCTCGCACACAAGGATACACGCGGCCCTGTTAGGGCGCGCGGTGCACCATACCCGTACACAGGCCACTCTGGTCGCTCGCGCGCGTGCCTACAACCCTCTCGGGAGTCTCGCGCTTCCTTCTATAGCACTCTGCAGATCTGCGCATCACACCCCATAGCATACTCCGGGTGCCTACAGCGTGCCACCCGTCTACTATGTACTTCGTAGCTTATACCTAATACCTGGTGGTATACCACTTAGCATATAGCATCACATGGGGGACGGAGCAGCCTAGAGGCCTCTACAGTTCATGTACCCTATTTGCTGATGATACCGTTGCCTGTGCTCAGGCCCGGTGTCGCGAGGCGAGAGCTGTATAGATCCGCGAGAGGCCCAGTGGAAGGCCCAGGTGAGGGCGACTCCGGCATTGCTGAGGACGCCGTGATGACTGGGGATGGGGAAGGGAAGGAACCAGCGTCCATCATCTCACTCGGGGCCGGATGAGTTGTTGAAGGCCCATCCAGAGGGAGAACAATGGGAATGCTCTTGAGAGGAAGCGGGGTGACGAAACGGCTCTTGCTGCTGCCAAACAGCTGACGATCCCGTGAAATTGTCGCATCGATGTAGCTAGGGTGAATGTAAGTTTCGCACAGCGCGAAGATGCATCCACATTCTCAACTCACTCGCGCCAATCATCGGACTCCTTCATATTATCTCCCCAGAGATGGAGCTTCTCCTCCAAAATCGCATCAATCTTTGACCAGAAGTCTTCGCCCTTGGGCGTCTTGCCGACGGTGGGCCGTATGGTTGGCTCACCCGAGTGGTCGGTGACGGCATTGGCGTCATTGTCAGCCTTGCGCTTCTTGGACTGCGGGGCAGATGGCTCAGCAGGGGCCGAGTAAGTCGCCCAGACATCGCCAGACGAGTCGTCGACACCTTCAATGGGTTTCAGGGCGCTTGCCCCTCTGCGTGAAGGGGGAAGACCCAACCCTAGAAGTTCACGGGTCCACCGACGCTGATCCGTGCTCATGTCAGCCAGCCGTCTTCCAACGAATAGGAGCAAATGCTGTGCACCAGGAGTGCCAAGCGAATCTGATGCTCCGCGGTGATGTTCTCAGCGCCAACACCACCCTTTTTCATCTTCTTGAAGATCTCGAGCGTGGCCTCCTCCAGCGACTTCCTGGACTTGCCGCTGATGCTCTTGATGAGCTATGCAACAGATGAGCTGACATCGCGTAAACGGAGACGACGTGAGCAGACCTGATTGCGCAGGGTGGTGCGTGCGTTCGAGCACTTCTTGGAGATAGCGAGACGAAGAGTTGCCTCCCGAGCGGGCTCTGCGAAAACATCCTCAAACCCAAAGCGGACCTTGTTTATTGTTATGTAGTCCTAGAGGAGGTGCAGACGAGTCATCTTAAACTGCCGCAGTCCGACCTATTCATGTACACATGAGAGAGAACTCACCAAGACATCCAGATGCAGCTCAGTGTAAGACGTGCGACCAGCCTCGATCAGCAAGTCGCGTGCAGTGATGCGGAGCGTTGTCTGAACATCATGATGGTCGGTCCGAGTCAGTACTCTGCACAGTGTGGAAGGGGTCACCACTCACGCCTTGATCATTGCTGACGGTCCAAGCCCTAACGAGCATTTCCTGGGTGTCCTCCAGAACCTTGAGGAACTTCGTCTGGTCAACAGCCTGTGACTCGACGGTATTGAGCAATCTGTATAGCGTTGTCTGATTCCAGAGGGCGATGCGTAGCTGGCCTTCGTCCATGCGGGTCCCCAGCTACGATGTCCGAATGACAATTCAGAGGTATCAAGACATGTCCAGGAGTGATTCATATCATGAATACGTACATTCACGATCTGCTTCAGGTCGTCGTACTGCATGTCCTTGAGACCCCATTGGTTGCTGAGCCGCTCACACCATTGGCAGAGCTGCGTTGTCTCTGAACAACGCAGGTACTCGGTGGACTTGAAGCTAACAACATGATAATGAATGCTCTGCCCACCATTTTCGCCGCGCTCCGTGGCAGCACTGCCAGCCACAGTATCAGAAGGATGGGCCTCGAGATTATTCCCAAGCGAATCTGGCACCAAGGACGTGAGCAGGATGCCAGAAGAGCGAGCAGGCAAGACGTACAGGAAGAGCCATGGGCCTGCATTGGATGGGGAGTCGTCGACATATTGCCCAGAGGAAACAGGGGGGACTGCGATGAGGAGATGCTCTGAGCCCCGGAAGGGTGGTCGTATTGGAAGGACATGGCGGGGAGCTCGAGGATGGTTCAAGGAATGCGAGGCGACCGTGCACCTTCTTAACCGGAGGGTGAGACAGGGGGGTGACCGAGGAATGTTTAAACACATCACGGGGAGCTCACCGGGAACGTCTGGCCACCGCTGCCTGTGCCTGTGGCGGCCCTGGGCATGCACTCGTCATCGCAAATGAGAGGCACCAGCAAGCGCCGGGCTGCTCTGCGCGGAGGCCGCCCGGATGGTTGAGAGCAAGTCTGCTCGACGAGGAGTTGACCTGCTTGCTGCACTGGTGATTGAAGCCGCACGGGACTTGCGCGCAATGGCTTTCTGCCTATCTCCGCTCTCGCACCAGCCAAAATTGCCTTCTCGCGGTCGAGCGGATCTTGAGCACGCCTGAGCTGTTGTAAGTGGACAGCGCTGCGCATCTGGAACGTGTTCAACAAGAGATCACTGAGTTCCTGGTGGACCACAGTTGCACGAGTGCTTGCTGCACGTTCTCGTTCTTGGAAGACTGCAGTGCGCCCTGTATCACCGCAGCCATGGGCGGCGCAATTGTGCTGTACGTTAACTGTACACAGAACGTCCTTGTGATCTGATGGTGAGTGCACAGTGCGACCATGCAGGCATATCTCCACGTACCTTGGGGTCGATGGCCTTCCATCCTGCAGCGCATAGGCGCGGAACACCATATGGTGCGACAGTGTCAGCACATACAAACCGCTCAATGAGGACGATGTCAGCGCGTCCAGAGCGTGATGCGTTTGAGTCGTGCACTTGGAGAATTTCTGCGACACGACCGATGCAGAGCTTTGCGGCAATGGCTGGATCGGGGAGGAGGACCCAGCTTGAGACCTGTACGCTGTCACCGCCTTGATCCACGAAAGAACTGCACTTCCACACGTAGGACAGAGGGGGGAATGGCAGCGGTTGCGCATGCACCGCTGTCATTGTCGCACCCGCTTGTACCGCCCGGCCATTCGTCAAAGTACATGTCCCTGCATAGGTATCATGACAAAAAAGCGGTCAGTATCCCCCAGCGGAGCAGACTCGGACACAGCTCGTACCGGGGGGAGGTCTCTCTATGCTGTCATCAGTCGGGAGCAGAGACTGCATCGCATGACGTGTGCCAACGTGTGGGAGGTCGGTCAGGGCAAGCGGGAGGCGTCCTGCAGACTTCCAGTGATCCGGGTTATCACTGAAGTTCTGACAAGGCTGGGACGCATCCGCCGGTGACGCTGCATCTCGCTGTAACTCTGACTCGGCGCGAGGAAGAAAGACGCCACCAGAAAGGAGGTGACGCGTACGATTTGCACGCGCGAAGCCGTATGCAATGTCTCGTGATGGTGCTTGGTGATTACTGTGAACGCTCTTACTGCGTATGATGGCGTTGAACGATTCAAAGCCTTCGGTGGCAAAGAGTACAGCGGGCCCGAAGCGTCGGATATGGTCTACCAGATGACGCAAGACGTGGAACTTCGGCTTGTTGAACCATCGTGGTGTCCATTGCGCGGTGCAATCTAGGAAGTAGTCGATTGCTGCTTGTAGACGCTCCTGTGACGCACGCAAGCAGGGTGAGCAAAGCCAAGTGAGGAGAGCTGTCTACATTTCGAATTGCAAACCACCCCGGGGTAATAGCCCGGGATGGTTTTGCAAAGCGGCCGGGGTATTGTTGTGGCAATGACGTAGACGCCGGCGGGCCGGAAGGTCAAGAAGTCAAAAATGCGAACAGAGGGGATCGAACACATACCCTCGCGGCAACAATTGGCATAGTGGCGCACTATACCACTTCGCCACAGAGGTTACAGATATGTCTGTATAATGGAACCTCTGTGTGGTGCATACATTGCTATGTCGTTGCTGTTTACGAATCTTCAAAGGATACGCTTGGTACACCATGCATGCGCCTGCTGTTTGCGAAAGGTGTGCATGTTATGCAAATCTTTTGAGATTTCTTCGCAGCAGCTACGTGCTGTGAAGACATAGCCGCGTCAGGCTTCCAGTAAGGGCGCTTGGCAGCGGAACATGCTGCTATACCTTGTGTTGTTTGAGATGCTACAAGGAGTACGTGGCGCAGTGGTCTTCCACGTCTCGTTTCTCTCCCAGTGCACGAGTTCGGATCCCGGCCATGCGCCTGTTTAATAAGCGCCCATTTTAATTTGTTGCCGGCGGCCCGTTGCTGTTTTGTACAGTTCTTTGCACGTCTAATAGCTGATTACTACAGTGTTATGAGGATGACATACAGGAATCTATAAAGTTGGATGATTATCTTGCACCCAGGTAAGGTGTTTTGCAAATCTCATTTGGGATAATATGCCAGGAGTTTTGCAAATCGTAATGTAGACTCTACGTGAGGACGCATCAAATCTCCTACCAGATGCTCCTCGATATCACGTATCTCAGGCTGCCAAATGAGCGGGACGAGGGCAGAGAGTGACTGCCACGCTTGATAGCACGGCTGCGGGACCAAATCATAGAGAACGAAGGGGGCGACCTGGCTGACTGTGCGGAAATCGCGACCGGTAAGAGAGCCGGCGTACGTCACAAGAGTCTCGCCAGAAAGGGGTGCAATTCCGAGGCCAGAGACATCGAGAGAGGCTAGACGGGTCTTGAGTAGCTCCTTCTTGTCACTGGGGATACGCGCAATGGCATCGCGCCAGAAGTACTTGATGAAACCTAGGAGAACGACATGGAGGATCTCAACAGGGGTGTCTTGATGCGGATCCAGGTCTGCAGGACGTCAGCGCGCGGACGGAGCTGACAGTTCTGAAGATTACGACGTGCCTTTGATTCTCCAGACAGGACTGAGTATATCGTCTGGAATTTCCTGCGCGACGAAGGCGTCGAGAAGTAGTTGCTTCTCAGCGTGTGAACCACGGAGCTTGCGTCCGAAGGCAAAGATACGTTGGAGGAAGAAGTCCTGGAACGTGTCTTTGACACCATGTTCTGTCTTCAGCTTCTTCGCGCCCGTCATGCCGCCGACAGTGGCAGCCTTTTGGAAGATGTTCTCCAAGACCTCGAGCGTCTTGTCTCTGCGTCGTCGATCATTGTTCTAGTATTTCCCCAGAACAATTAGTCCACAAGTCCACAAGTCAGTAGGGAGGCGTACACATACCCCAAGAAAGCGCCGAGCACGGTCGATGAGTTCTTGCATGGTCTCCTTGTGCAGTCTTGTGTGCGTCCCTCGCTCTTGCCCTCCACCCTCTCCGGTAGACGAGGCGGAAACGTCTGGTGCAGATGAATCTGACCCGTTCGAAACCTCACCTGCTCGGCCCTTCCCGTGCGGCATGCGTTCACCGTCCGCCCGCTCCTTTCCCCGCACCATGCAGTTGCGACAGAACAGCTTGCCTGTGAGGCCGACGTGGCACGAAAGCTCGCTTTGCATCGGATTGTCACCGAGAATAGCGAGGACAGCTGGAATCATTAGCACCATCTCCTGCTCAATGACGTCCCAAGCCCAAAACCCTTCTGTCTGCCCCTGCCTACAATGAAGATTAGCAACGCGTGGATAATTGCGACAGAGGTGTAGGGACGCACTCGAGCTGGCTCACAATGCCATGTAGCATTTCAAGAGGCGGGGCGATGTTTGAGGTCGCCAAGAAATGTACGTTGTTTTCTTGCTGCGCGAGCTCTCGAGGCAAGCCTGCAAGTGTCAAGAGCCACGAGTTGTGCTTGTTCCATTTCTTGGACATGTTGCCAGAAGTGTCGTCGCAATACAGCCACAAAGGGAGGGAAACCACGCGGTGGCCTTTCGCACGGGCACGCCACGGATTCCCAACCTCAGGATCTGTGTACGTCCAAGGGTGAACGCCGGCTTCGCCGGCTACCACGCGCCCTAATCATTGCACACCTTTGGTTCAGTCCTGAAGCAGCAGAAGTCAGGCAAGGGACACACCAATAATCGCCCGCGGGTCGGGTAATCTGTCGCTCTCGTAGGTCTTGATCATGAGAGGCAAGGATAATGAAAGCATGGATCCCGGAAATGCGACGACATCCTGCTCATGCACGACATAACCTCGACGGCTGCCCTGGAACGTCACTGCGTGGAGCAGCCATCCTTCACCATGAAGCACAGGCTCTACTCCCGGATGCGTTGCTTTGAAGAACCACCTGCGAGGTATCACAACACGTCCATCTTCCAGCTTCGACGGCTCGTTCACGTAGAAGTCTTGCTGCCCGATGCGCACCATGGGGGTCGCGACGTCTGGGGACATCTCGCGGAGCCATCGCGCTGCGTGCCAGGCCTCTTTCATCCGCGACCCTGCATCTTCCGGGAAGAAGTGGAGATTCGGTCGCACGCGTGGATTTGCCATTTCCTGAGTGACGCATGTAGGTCAGCATCGCAAGGATCCGGAAGCATGTGTCACCCTGACTGTACCTGAGCGAGGATCGCCGCTAGCTCATTGACGTAGTAGATGTGGCCTAAAGGCCCTCTGTGGCGAATCGATGTGATACCGCAATGGGATTGTAGCATTTTGTCGAGAGTTTTGAGGACAAAGAGGGAGGGAACGTTGTCTACGCCAAGCACACCCAGGCACCAGAGGATGATCTCCATCTGGCTGTCGGAAAAAAGCGAGCGAGGAAGGTGGCGCACAATGTCTAGGACACAGGACTGCGCGACAAGATACGTTCAATGCCAGATCTGCACGAAGGGCGCGGTGTGCACATACCTGCTTGTCGGGCCATGGATACCAGTCGGGGTTTGCAGTGCTGTTTCGGGCTGGCCTAGACGTACCCATGGAGAGAGGATCCCCTGCGCTGTGTCAGACCTATCGTGATCACGAGCGATATTGGGATTACATACTAAATTCCTGCTCCCCGTACTCTGCATCCTCTTCGCAGTCTCCTGCGATGTCTGTGTCGGAATCCTCACTGTCACCGCCTACCAGCCACCTCGCTAGCGTTGCTGTGAGTCCAGACAGAGCAGCTTGACTGGCCGAGGGTGTCAGGTTGCTGCCGAGCTCTGCAGACATGGTATCCCAGTCCAGCCCCTGCGACACGTCCAGTGGTGAATCCGAAGGTGTCTCGGCACACGGTGCCTCGGCCGCGTTGTCTATGTGCTCTGTGACCTCTTGAAGAAGCTCAGCTAGAGGCCCTACAATAGCAGCACGGCTTACGCCCAGCTCAGGCGGGGGAGCTGAACTGGTGGATGCCACCTGTGATGCTTTGCGCAGACGGCGTGCGACTGCGTCTCGGTGCTTCTGAGTCTGTTCGTGGCGTCGAGCGTGGGGTAGGTCGAACCAAAAACGAGAGTCATTGCAGGCCTTGCAATTCCACTGGGTACGTCTGGAGCCTGTACCGGCTTGCCACCCTGGAGAGACAGGAGGACAGCAAGGTTAACAGTGCCGGTTACAACCCGGATTATGGACATAACTGACATCGGGCTTCAAGGTGACCGCTTTGCGCCATCGGCTTAGTGAGACCGTCTCTGGAGTGTGCGTGAGCAATGGACTTGAACAGAGACTCAGACGTCGTCCGAGTCAAGATGAGCGTCGATTTTGGTGGATCCCACTGGACAAATTACTGGATCGTCGAATGAGAATGGGAACGCGAAAACGAGCGAAGAGCCAAGTACGAAGCGCCCAGAGCACCTGCCTAAACTGGCGACCTCGGGCGCTTAGACTGCTGAGGGCAGGGCCTGCTCGCCCTCGCTGTGGTGGGCTTCCTCGTGGCGTGGGGAGCATTTTTATTGGGCTTAGACATGCTATAGTGTACATAGAGCAGCTCTCTACCTTTTGATTCTCTTAATCTATTTCGCCCCGTGTGCAGGAGCCGTTCGCGTGCGCCCTCTAGGCGCCCGCAGGTCTGTTGAGCAAGGGTGCACGCGAGGGGTTCCTGTACATGGGGCGAGATAGATTAAAAACAGCTGGGGCAATATAACGCTTAGGAAAGCCATATAGTACCTATCCATGCAATGAAAATGCTTCCCAGAGGGGAGGGGAAGCATAGGCAACCCCCGCGAGCCAGCCTCGCTCGCTCGGGCGCTGTGGGCGCTCGCGCCGCCCAATATGGCAGGCGTACTTGAATGTCTCCAGCGAGGGCGCAGGCGAACGGCTCCTGCACACGGGGCGAAATAGATTAAGAGAATCGAAAGGTAGAGAGCTGCTCTATGTACCCTATAGCATGTCTAAGCCCAATAAAAATGCTCCCCACGCCACGAGGAAGCCCACCACAGCGAGGGCGAGCAGGCCCTGCCCTCAGCAGTCTAAGCGCCCGAGGTCGCCAGTTTAGGCAGGTGCTCTGGGCGCTTCGTACTTGGCTCTTCGCTCGTTTTCGCGTTCCCATTCTCATTCGACGATCCAGTGCTCGGTTCTGTCTCTTCATCTCTTCCTCGCTCTGATTTCGGCCTCAAGTACAATTCTAGTTGAAGGTAGGACTCCATCGCGGCGCGATTTTTCGATACCAGTTTGTGTTCTCGTGTTTTCCACTCTTGTTTCGCTTGCGCCTGGTCCGTTTCAATGCTTTTGATTTGTGTCCAAAGAGGCCCCTCATATGTAGTCGAGTGAACAAGACGAATATATATGGAAAGAAAGCAGGACAATCAGTGCCACCCCTGCGCGCCGCCAGAGTCCCCGGGCCCAGTTCGATCCAGGCGGAGTGATACATCGATTGGCTCCTGGCGAAATCGCAGTTCATCCTGAGGCGGACCAGCGCTTCCTTCAGCTCGAGGTGAACTCTATACTGGGTTCACGCGGAACATGCCGAATTGCCCTCAAGCTCACTTCGAATTGACTTCAGCTGAAACGAGGCTCTGGCGGTGTACTTCGAAGGGTGAATGACTTGCAAAGCTGAAGGAAACCCACTGGAGCTATCGCGTATGCCAGCGGTGTGAGCAAGCCACCCCCGGTGTATACTGTTCTCCAGGCCTACTACATTTTGGTACTCCTCAGGACCTAGGCTCCATAACGCAGGAGTCACAGACCCCTGCCGCCGTCCTTGTATCTACCAGGGTGGTCCTCCGGGTGGACGTTCGCTTCCTGGTTCCTACGTATTGACTGCGGGTTGATAAGTCGTTACCTAGATCATGGCCAGGAGTCCGAGTAGGCGGGGCATGCAGAGGAGTCACCTCAGACATGTTCCACCCCTGTAAGGACATACATGGTCTATATGGAATATAGAGCGAGCGAATGGTAATGAGCCTACATGAAAATAGTTGGCTCATTCCCCCGAATGTCTTTGCACGCGCAGGCCAAGTACTGGTACTCGTCGAGGAACTGGGCGCTTTCGAGCTACGCGAAGCGCCTACGTACGGCGCCGTGGGAAAACGGCAGTCACTCCTCGGACCATGGCACTTGCAACTTGACCCTTAGTCTTGACCAAGGACTGCACAGTATTTGCGCGTGCCTGCTCCTGGCTGCTCGTCTCCTTTACCACGGCTTGCCTTTCACCTTGAATAATGTTACAGGGAGCACGGAAAGTCTTGATGTCGCATGGCAACCTCGGTGCGGGCCCGGGAAGTTGTGTGCATAATCCACTTCAAATGCCGTCATCGCAGCAGCGGCCATTCTCCCAATAGCAAACACCAGAACAGTGGATGGTCAGGTCCATGGTCGGTAGTTTACGCGGACGAGGAACATTCTGTGCAAGGGTGAGTACGTTCCGCATGTTCGACGATTTGATGAACACGCTAACAGGCATGTCCGCGGGCCTCCGCCAGCCAACACCAGCGGCCCGTCGTTGCATCAAGAGAGGACACCTCGAAATAGCCACATGTGCGCCTGAAGCTTGAGATTTCCGACGACGCATATGGGAGTTCTATTGATATTGAAAGCGATGACGACAAGTGAATCCCATTGACATGTCCTCGAACATGTGCATTCTCCCTCACCGAGGTCACAATATGCTTCTTTCCCGCAAACAGGCCTCGTACGTCGTCATCGGAACTATTTCGTCTTGTTACCGTCGCAGCGACCTCGGGCCCGCCTATCCTCTCGTGGCGTTCGTGCCTTGAGCATTCCCGCACTTCGAAGTTCTTCCGTTCTCCCAGCATTGTCCGTTTGACTATGACGGTTCTGCAGGATTGCCCTGAATCCTCCCGACGTGGCCATCGTACTGCTGCCTTGGAGCTACATAGTCTAGAATCTTCAAGCAGCATGACGACAGTGCTTGCCCTGCCTTCGCAAGGTTGGTAGGCATGTTCAGGGGTACTGCTTGCCTTTGTGCTGAACCACTGACTACTGGGGTATACGGTCTTCCGATGCTATTCGCGTCGTCAGAGCCATGCGCTACCATGGTATGTCCCGCTTCAGGCAAGCATCTCCATCATATTCCACGGGCGACGACTTCCGGCGTCAGTAAGTCTACCTCCGTGTTGTGATGTCGTGACCTCAACAGTCAAACCAACGTCTGCGTTCCAGCGCTCCCTGTGCTATCTCCGCCTCCCTGCAAGGCTGTGTGGCGCCTCATCCGAGAAGACCGGGATTCAGGACTCGTCCAAATATGGCCGACAAATCTTGGGTCGTATCCTAGGCCGCCCTCGCAAGGCGCTCAAATCATCGATGCTATCAAGCCGCTCAACTAGCAGAGCGTCCTTTTCGGCATCTGTTGTACCACCGGACGAAGATACACCCCTAAGGGATAAGTCTCAACGCCTCATGGCTCGCTGTCCAGGGTTATGAATTTGTGGTGGTGACACGGCCGTCCTGCTTCCGGAACAGCCTTGCGCTGGACACGAGCACGGTGAGTCCGAGCGATATCTTTGGCCGATCGCCAATACATAGTGACAAATTGACAGCTTGCGAACTCGACGCGCTCTAGCGCCTAGCTGGCAGCGCGTTCGAGATCGTTCAACGCCGTCAGTTCTTGTTTGTCCCGAGGCGGTCGACGTTCTGTGACAGTATCGTGGGTTCTAACCATTCGCAGATTATCTCGCGGCATCCTCATGCGGCCGCCACCGATCACTGGGCGGTGCGCTCACACTGCGCTGTCTACACAGGGTTATTACACCCGCCATCCTTGTCCAAACCACAGCGGCCCCCTCCCCAGCCTCCTCTCCCCGCCATGCCCTCTGCAAAGTCGTCGCAGCCTTCATCGTCGGCAGCCGCCTCCTCGCGCGGCTCGTCGTCTGATGGACACGAGGCTCGCCCTCCGACATTCTTCGTCCACGAGCAGCGCGACTCCTCCGACGGCGCTAGCGAGGTCGTCCGTGACCCGTTCGTCACCCCCGACCACTCCGTGCCACCCACTCCCGCGCCCGCGAGCATCATCAGCTTCAGCGGGAGCGCGTACTTCTCGGAGCAGCCCGCGTATCGGCGACACGACAGCCGCGTCTCCGTCCAGTCAGGCCTTCGGCGGACACCTACGGACGTCCAAGAGCTGTCGCGGAACGGGGAGGGCCGTGCCGATGCGTCTTCGACGCGTTCCCCTGCCCGGAGTTCGTTCATGCCTCCCCGTCCTCTCCGTCACAGCACCCGCCACGACTCGAGGGAAGTCCCCCGGTTGTCCGTTCCTCCCCGTCCCAAGAGGGCAATGCGTTCGTCCATGCTCACTGGTGTCATCGAGAAGCCGTGGCTGTCCGACAAGGATAGAATGGAGACCATCGCGTACTGGACGGTCTACGTCGTCGCCTTCCTCGGCATCGTTGCCGGCGGTATCCGCTGCTACTTCGCCTGGACGCAGACCCTCCTCCTAGGGAACATCTGCCTCGTCATGGAAGACAACTTCGACACCTTCGACACGGAGAACATCTGGCAGCACGAGGTCAGCATGAGCGGTTTTGGGTGCGTCTTCTCAGCTTCGCGCGCGTTCCGCCGTGCCGGGGAAAGGCTGATTGACACTTGCGTTGGCGCCGCGCAGCAACGCAGAGTTCGAGATGACGACCGACTCGGCGAACAACTCCTTCGTGCGAGACGGGCACCTGTATCTCGTCCCCACGCTCACGTCGGACGTGATCGGGTACAACAACATCTTCAATGGGTACACGTACAACCTCACCGGGTGCACGGACACGAACCTCACCGCCTGCGGCGCGGTGTCCAACGAGACCCTCGGGACGGTCATCCCGCCGGTCATGAGTGCGCGCATCCACACCCGCGAGCCGTACTCAATCAAGTACGGGAAGGTCGAGATCTCCGCGAAGCTCCCCCGCGGGGACTGGCTGTGGCCCGCGCTGTGGATGCTGCCCGTGGACGACGCGTACGGACCGTGGCCGAGGTCAGGCGAGATCGACATTATGGAAGCGCGCGGGAACAGTCCCGACTACGCAGCGCAGTGAGTCTGCTCCCGCTTGCTCACTAGTACCAGAGCCTGACTTCCTCTTCCTCGTCGCGAAAGGGGGATTGATTACGTTCGCGGCTCGCTGAACTGGGGCCCGTTCTCGTGGCTGAACGGTGTGAGCAAGACGTTCGGCTGGTGGACGAACCGGCGGAAGACGTTCGCAGACGGGTTCCACACGTACGCGCTCGAATGGAGCCCGCAGTTCATCCGGATCTACGTCGACTCGCGGCTCACGTACATGCTGCTGCTCAAATTCGACGAGCCGTTCTTCCAGCGCGGCGGCTTCCCGCCCGTCGTCGCGAATGGCACGGACTTCATCCAGCTCAAGGACCCGTGGGCGAACGGGACCCGGAACGTCGCGCCGTTCGACCAGCCGTTCTATCTGATCATGAACCTCGCCGTCGGCGGCACGAACGGCTGGTTCCCTGACGGCGTCGGCGACAAGCCGTGGCTTGACGGTTCCCTGAGTGAGTTGCATTCGGCGCGTCCCTGTCTGTGGTTGAGATGGAAACTGACAATGCGGCCGTCCAGCCGCGATGCGTGACTTTGCGAAGGCGCAGGACCAGTGGTACTCCACATGGCCGCAGAATGTGGAGGACAGGGCTTTGGTCATCGATTCCGTGAAGATGTGGAAGCTCTGTTGAGGAGAGTAGAGCTTCGCAGCTGCGCATGCTCAGGGTAACATCCCAAGGACACTTGTTTTACGTTTGGGCTGTTTATTACCGGCACTTGACTCTCATGTTCGGGTTAGTTACTATGCACTCATCGTGGATTGTTTGTGCTATGAGTATGGATTAGTGACTCGTGAGAAGGGGAGGGAATTGAGCTCATGGGCGACACGAGTCGACTTGGCGTTCGTGGCTCAGAAACGTTGATCCTTAGGCTTGCGTCCTACGGAATGGCGCGGCTTTCAGACCGCCTGTGTGCGGCATATATTTTGATTCCAGAGTAACGGCGAGTCGCACTGGAACGCCAGATAGTCGAAGGTCGAGGAACCCCGACCCTGTTGGGCGTGCGGCATCGTATTCTGGCGGATCGGCTTTCGCTCTCAGAAATGACTACCATTGTGCACGTCAACAGAGCGCGCACGCTCCATGAAACGCCTCATACCGATTACGCTGGGCAATCGACGCAATTCTTAAAGTGTCGATATGTGCGTCAGGGGAACTTGACCACGCTGAGAGGGCGGCGTACGAGCCAAGGTCGTGCACCATGGCGCGGTGCAACGGGCTATATCTTGTACAACAAGATGCGGCCAGCCGGCGGCGCCGCGACTTTCCTGTAGTGTACTGTCAGTACGCGTGCGCGAGAGCCCCCGAGAGCGGAAGACGTACATGCCGTGACAGGGCTTTTGCAGAGAATCGCACCTCGCCACTCTCTGTGGGCTGTGTGTGCTTCAGGGGTCGGGAGACTCACTGAAGCAGGCCATGGGCCGGTGGCATGCGCAAATCCGGGTGGTCTGCCAAAGGACGTGATCCGCGAGGTATCTGGGCGACCGTGAGCTGAGCGGTGAGGCTTGCGGGCTTCCAGTTCTATAGGACTTTCATCGACCTTTATAAGGCTGGTCCATCTCATAATCGTGGTCGTCAGCCTGACCAGACAGAGACGTCTGCGTGTTGCAGAAGGTACATGGAGAGGAATGGCGAGCGAACACTACTATAGTACTTGTTGGCCCTCGACACGGCAAGTGTAGCGCCTAGATTCGATCGGGCATCGCGAGCTTTGCAAGTTGGCACCGCGGCGGCTCGTTCAAGTTTCTGCTCTACTTGCTCCCTCACGGCTGCCCCGCGCCCGCGCATTTCGCCAGCTTAACCATGTATTATCTCTTTCATGCCCCACTTTTTTGGAGGTTTCTATCAGCTGCAGCCACCACACGCACGGTATAAAGCTATCCGTCGATTCGAACGTTATGTCATGATGGTGAGTGGAACGTGCGAACAGCGATGTGGGCTACGTGAGTCGCGAATATCATGGAGTCTCAACGGCGGTTCACTGACAGAAATACTCGGATACTTTGCAGTGTGTATGCTTTGAGAATGCCCCACTTCGGAGCGGCGATAGGTCTGTAAGCGCGCAGGCAATGTGCTGCTATGTGCACCCTCAGATTGTGCCTTCCTCGCAAAGTACCTCGACGTCGCTATCGCGAGACAGCATCTCACAAACAGCATCTGAACGACCGCATGAGTTCCAGCGTATCCCTCCGACCACCTGGTACAAACTCCGATGATCTCCGACCTGCGGATAGGCAGCTAATCCACTTGAGCGGAAGACGCTGCCCAAGTAGTACGCGCTACCTATATATCTGCTTCTCCCTTCTTGCAACGAGTTCGGGCGAATCAGGAGGTCTAGGAGGGCAGACTCCCCTACGCGGGAACGTCTGGACAGCTCGTGAGTTTGTGCGGCTTCTGTGGTCTGCGCGGCGTTTTTGTGGACTAATATACAGTGTAATGATGCCTTTTTGCGTCGCATCATCTCAGGCTGAAGCCCCACTAGGAGCCGTTACCACCGGAAACCGCTCACCGACGCCTTGACATGCCACGATTCGGGTTCTACTCGGTTAAGCACGGCGTGCCGCAGGACGCCCGTGGCTCATGATGAAGCAGAGAGTGGTGGTACGCTTATCACTCGAAAGAGGCGTGAAGTGGTGGACGGCGCTATATATGCGGTCGTTGCAATGTCCTGCGACATCGCCGACCCTTGAAGGCGCTCGCGTCCCGGGTATAAAGCCGTTGGGATCGCACAACGGCCTTTCCGGCATCTGCTGCGCCACCATAACAGTACACCCGGCCAGTCCACCTTTACGGAATCCGCCGGACAGGTTCAACATGTGTGGATGCCCACGTCAAGTGGCTGCGAGAAGGTGGACTGGCCTTGTGCACGAACGTGGTAGGTTCGAGCAATGTCTCTGGTCGATACGGAGGAGCAAATGGCAGGATGCGTAGGTGAGGCGCTCTGGCGCGCCGCTGGCAGCGCATTGAATATCGTCGAATGCGCCCGGTCCTTGTCTGTCCCGACACGGTCGGTTCGTGGAGACTGCTTGACAGCGTCGTGGATTCTGACCATCCACGGATGTTTCTTAGTATCCTCGTGGACGGCCGGCGACCACAGGGCGTTGCCCTCTGGATACTGCGCTATGCATTGCCAGAGAGGTTTAAACATCGACCGTCCTCGTCCAGACCTCCGCTGCTCCCCTCCTCGCTCGCCCATGCCTCTCAAGAAGTCGAGGCCATTGCAGTCCTCGAGATCGACAGCCACCTCTCAGCATGGGCGGTCCTCTGACAATCGTGACGCTCGCGCTCCGAGATTTCTCGTCCATCAGCAGGCCAGCTCCTCGAACCGCACTAGCGAGGTCTACTATACCCCGCCCGCGACCCCAGAGTACTCCCATCCGCCGACTTCGGTCCCTCCCAGCAACATCAGCTTCAGCGGAAGTACGTACTTCCCGCAGCAGCAGCTCCAGTACCGTCGCTACGACAGCCGTGTCTCTGTTCAATCTACGCTGCGCCGTACGCCGACGGACGTGCAGGAGCTCTCGCGCAATGGCAGTGACGGTCGCGCAGACATGTACACGCGTTTCCCAGGCCGGGATCCCTATACTTCTCCGCGTCCTCGCCGCCGTAGTGCTCGCCACCACGACTCCAAGGAGCTGCCTCCGATTCCCCGCGCACCTCGTCCTCCTCGTCCTCCCAAGAGGACGATGGGCTCGACGATGCTCACTGGCGAAACCGAGAAGCCGTGGCTGTCGGACAGGGATAGGACGGAGACCCTCGAGAACTGGACGGTCTGCGTCATTTCCCTCCTCGGTTTCATCGCGGGCGGCGTTCTCTGCTACTTTACGTGGAAGCGCACACTCCTCCTGGGAAAAGTCTGCCTGGTGATGGAAGACAATTTCGACGCGTTCGACACGGAGAACATATGGCAACACGAGGTCAGCATGGGTGGCTTTGGGTGAGTGTTCAACCTCGTGGCTGTCCGCGCGTCCCGCGGTGCCGAGGAGCACTTGCTGATTGACACCCCCGCTGGCGCCGTGCAGCAACGCCGAGTTCGAGATGACGACCGAGTCGACGAACAACTCCTTCGTGCGCGACGGGCACCTCTACATCGTGCCCACACTCACCTCGGACGTCATCGGGTACGACAGCCTCTTCGACGGCTACACGTACAACCTCACCGGGTGCACGGACGCGGACCTCACCGCCTGCGGCGCAGTATCGGACGCGGTCCACGGGACAGTGATCCCGCCGGTCATGAGCGCACGCATCCACACCCGCGAGCCGTACGCCATTAGGTACGGCAGGGTCGAGATCTCCGCGAAGCTCCCGCGCGGGGACTGGCTGTGGCCTGCGCTGTGGATGCTGCCCGTGAACGACGCGTACGGAGCGTGGCCGAGGTCGGGCGAGATCGACATCGTGGAAGCGCGCGGGAACGGTCCCGAGTACCCAGCGCAGTGAGTCTCCTCCCGCTTCCTCGCTAGTCCCGCATCCTCACTTCGTCTTCTTCGTCGCGAAAGGGGGATTGATTACGTTCGCGGCTCGCTGAACTGGGGGCCCTTCGCGTGGCTGAACGGCGTGAGCAAGACGTTCGGCTGGTCGACGCGCCGGCGGAAGACGTTCGCGGACGGGTTCCACACGTACGCGCTCGAATGGAGCCCGCAGTTCGTGCGGATCTACGTCGACTCGCGGCTCACTGACATGCTCACGCTTAAGTTCGACGAGCCGTTCTTTCGGCGCGGCGGCTTCCCCGCCGTCACCGCCAATGGATCGGACCTCATCCCTGTGAACGACCCGTGGGCCAACGGGACGCGGAATGTCGCGCCGTTTGACGAGCCGTTCTATCTGATTATGAGCCTGGCCGTCGGCGGCACGAACGGGCGGTTCCCGGACGGCGTCGGCGGCAAGCCGTGGCTGGATAGCTCGTCCGGTGCGTACCGCATTCTATTTCCTGAGCAGGGCGTACTCATACACTCGCACAGAGGCGGCCATGCGGGACTTTGCAAAAGCGCAGGCCCAGTGGTACTCCACTTGGCCGCAGAATATTGAAGACAGGGCTCTGGTCATAGACTCCGTCAAAATGTGGAGGCTTTGCTGACAAGGGTGCACAGTCTCTCAGCTATGTGGTCAGCCTGATATGCCACAAGCATTTGCTTCGCGTTCCGACTCTCGACTGCTCCTGCTGAGTCTCCTACAACAACGAGGTGTTCAACTGGAGTTCCACTGCAACGGCTTCGTTTCTGTCTCGTGCGCAAGCATAAACGAGGGTCCTACAGAGATGCCGCTGCAAATGAGGACATCTATGCCGGTGACCTCCTCGCCACCAAACTACGGATGGCCGCTTCAACTGTCTTTTCTATGCTAGTGACCTCATGGCCGCCAAAATACAGACGGCCGCTTCAACTGTCTTTTCTGCTGGCAGGGACACGAGATAGATCGTCCGCTATGGCTCCCTCCCAATTGCATCATCCTTCAGGCTCATTGAGGACGCAGCTCCATAGCTCATGGAGGCTCATGGAGGAGTGTCATGAAATGGCCCACACATTCAAAGTGGTTCTGACCCAAACGAGGACTGGGTTGGCTTGCAAGCTGTCGCTCTGCCCAGGGACGAGAACCCTGGCATTCGTCCCAAAGCAGGCTTGTGAGAAAAAGTGCATCCGCCGGGAGTCGAACCCGGAGCTAGGCCATGGGAAGACCCAATGTTACCGCTACACCACGAATGCCTATGACAACGGATACCTTGTGTCAGTGACATCGCTTCCTTCATGGCTACCTGCAATCACAGCGTACGGCTGCGGCTACCGACCTGACTTGACTTCACTCACCAACTCTGCTGCTGCCATCATCATCGATCATGCGTCCTGGAGGAGGAAAGCCAGGTGCAGCCGCCATGCACAATAAGCACCCGTAGCAGTATCCGTAATTGCGTCAATATGCATTGCTACTTGAGCGGTTAGCAGCCGCTATGATGTGCAGGCCTAGGTGTGTTTGCGCGTTCGAATTCACGACAGGGCGGACTTTCTGCTCAGATTACTTACTCTTCCTGCAGATGTCATAGCATGAGTCCTCAGTCCAACTGGAATCATATACCAGTATCATGAATAGCCTGCGTAAAGCTCCACAAAACTCAAGATATGTGAACACCAGAAGTTGCCTCTTCCAAGGGAGGTGAGCCCTGCTCCCGGATCGCCACAGCGTAGCAGGACGTTGTCGTCCGCCTGACCTTGGAGGCAGTAGGCTGAAGGTTTGTTGTGCACTGAAGTGATACTTGCCCCCGAGGGCTTGCACCGGCGCAGTACTACAATCACGCAGGCAGAAGGGGTGTTAGCGTTCTGTCGCGGTGGGCGTTCGTATACAGCTATCATGTTGCGAAGCCATGGATCTCAGCGACGACACACTCATCTGACCAGCGATTACGCCTTCGCATTTATCCTTGTGTTGGTAGGTTTCCTTTGCAGGTCTCAGTCAGACGCGGATGGCTAAATTGCCCACTTTTTCAGCCTGACTACGATCTCCCGCCATAACCCCGCACTGTCCGCTTGGCGCAGGTTTGGGGCTGGGGCGCGTTCATGACGCTCTGTTGACATGCAGAAGCAAGCCACACCGAATCCCGCAAAGCGCCAGCAAGGCTCGTTCAGACCCTACCACCGCGGCGACACGCTCGTCCATTCGTTTTTACACCAGTGTCGCGTTTCCGGTGTCTGCATTTCCGGTGATTGATCCGCTCGTGCCTGCCGCGTCTTATAGCGCGGCATTTCCATGCAGGGACTCGCTTCGAAAGCAACGGGTTCCAATCACCGGTGAGATATTTCGCTTCGACTGTGTAGCGCTATGTTGAGAGTGGTGCATACATGAACTCTCCTAGATGCTGAAGTCTGCAAGATTCCCGTGGCCGCATCAATGTGCAAATTGCTGCTGTACAGCGAATGGAAGCGAGAGCTTCACTGCGATGACTACGGATTTACGAGCGTCATCATCTGAACAGAAGTGGCTGCGGTACTGGTCACAAGTCTGAATACAGGTAAGTGCTGCCGCTGAGCTGAGAAGTTCTTCATGAACTGCCTATCTCCCCTGTCGCAGCCGTCCGAATGATCGCATGTTAAGGCGGCATCCCCGGAGCACCCTCTTCTGGACGACCGGCGCGGTTCTGTCAGGGACGGACGCGCTCTCTGCTCTGTCATCCGCCTTCACTGTATGTCGAGCCTCTTGTCCAGCATCGAGCACCAGACTCTAATTCTGTCGGCGTTCAGTGCTATTGTGCCTGTCAAACCGTGAAGTCCGGTGCAAAGTCCGGGCGACCGGGGCACAGGCTGGCCCTGCCGTACTCTATCGCCGTCTAGAGCGAAGGCAACATCGCTGGAGCACTCAAGAAGCACACTGATAGTCGCCCAATCATGAGCGGCCCCACCGCTCAGCCGCCCAAAGTGCACTCCGTGTGCGATGGCCAGGCGTTTCTGGTCTGAGCAGCGTGCACTATTGCCCTGCGTAGCTGTCCAACGCCCACGAAACGCCCGAGACCACCACATGGTTGCCACCGCCTGGGGCCCCGCACGCCCTTTGCATGTCTGGATCGGGTTTGTTCCCATGTACGGGTACGTCTCACCCAGGTCAACTGTCAATGTGGGATGTTTTCTCATCATATTGACATGATATGGTGCCTCGCTCACCAGAGTCGAGAAGGGGTCGCCGCCGTCCAAATCGCCCGGCAAAGACGCTCCCTACATACATTCCGCCGGCTCACGGCTGTCGGGAAGCTCGACGAAAAGCGGCGGATGACGGATTTGGCGTCGGGATTCAAGATGGAAGTGAATGCATGAATCCACGGTCGTACGGACACGTCTATCCTCCGCGGGGCCTGTCGCGCCGGTGCTTTCCATCGCAGATCGAAGAAGGACCGATGCGCGCGCCGGCGATGGACTCGACTCGTCCGGGCGCATTCGGTTCCACTGCCTTCCTACCGCTGGTGGCCTATGTCAGGGCGGAGTGGTGGGCAATAGAGTAGCAGGGCCGCGAACCTTGGCGCCGCACACTGGCGCTGGACTTCGTCGCCGCGTTCCGACCGACGTGCCATGTGAGGACCGCTCGGGGCTCGAGACGGTAAGGCGCCATTCCTTCTCAGCCTCCCCCATCCGCGAGCTTCGCCGACAGCCAGACCGGTGCGCTGTCTTCCCTTACAGGATCCGAGCGTGATCCGTGGGAAGGCACCCCCTCCACTATCTGTCAGGCCCGACAAGGCAGGGGCGGCGGAGCACTTCCGTCCGTATGGGCAATACTCCGCTCAAGCCGTGCATCTCCTTCTATAGGGTACGCGCGACGCCGCTTATAGCAAACGTAGTATTCCATCAGGTCCGCGACCGGCTCGACCACGTCAAGACCTGAAGCAAGGGACCGACCCGCCACTAGCCCTCGCTCTCTGTCGAATGGTGTTCGCCATCTGGGGCCGCCGCGTTCCTGGTCGACGGCGCTTGGTAAGAATCGGATTGCGAGTTTGCTGTCTTTTCGCCCGACATGAGAAGGCGAGTAGCACCGTAGCCGGACGGCCGTTTGCAAGTCTCGGGGCTCTCGCGAGTGAATTCTCAGGATGTTACGTTGTAGGACGTTCTCTGTGGGATCGTGCCGACTTTGCGCGCAGTCTCAGAGGTGCCTTGTATATCTAGATGATCAGCGAGACGGATGGGCATGGCGGGTGGAACAGGACGCAGAGCAGACTTGATGACGCTGTCAGATGTGACTTCGGGTGTGGACGCCGCGTTGCACTGGCTCGAGTCCTCATGTTGCACAGCTGATGAATCCTCCGGACATGTATGGTTAGCCTCCGGGACATCTGGGTGGACCTGCCGAGAAGACGATGGCGCTCGCTCTCGTACCGGGGACGCGCCTGATCAATTTTGGGCAGCGGTAAGGTTCGCGCAGAGCCAGCTTCAGGCCGAATCGAACACATCGGCGTCCTCCATGCCGCGCGGTTTCGATTGGGGAGGTATACCGCCTGCATCTTCTGACATAATCTTTGCGATGGATAACCCCGTCGCTGCTGCCTGAGCGGCTCGTGCTAGCCTACTTAAAGTCGGGGCGCGTTTGCCTCGCCTCACCACAGCACCCTGATACTGTTGGGCGTGCTGAGGATGGCTTCCCTCACTGCCTCCCTCGCAGTGCTCGCACTGTCCTTGCCTTCCGTACGTCTTCCTCTACTTCTGTCTGACTGGGTATATCGCTCACCGCACTTAGGTGATCCATGGCTCCATGGTGCGAGTGCGCCAGGCTCCCGCCACGCCCAATATACCGGGAACGAACTATACCTTCCTAGGGTGTTTTACGTGCGTTGTGCCTCCTCAGGGTCCTCTGCGCGAGACGCTCAGCGCCCGACCACAGCGATCAAGGTGCCCGCTCGCTCGGCGGCGCCAACTTCGTTAACACGACGGGCATGACGGTCGAGTCATGTGTGTCGTTCTGTTCTTCGCAAAACTTCAACTTTGCGGGTCTCGAGTTCGCCCAGGAGTGCTGTAAGTGACATGCCCTCGCTGCCTACGAAGTCTTAGCCCTCACCGCTGTTTCAACAGGGTGCGGCAATGAGATTGCCAACGGGGGAACAAACGCTACCGAGACGGACTGCAACTTCCCTTGCACCGGCGATGCCTCCGAGATCTGTGGAGCAGGAAGTAAGTACGGAAGGCTATCGGTCTTCTACGACGATTGACCAAAGTTCTAACAGACAGGCTGAGCGTCTACTGGGATGGCGTGGCTCCGCCGCCCCCTCCGATTACAGTCCCTTCCGTCGGCCAGTGGGAATCTCTGGGGTGCTTCAAGTATGTGCGAAACCTCCCAGAAACGCTCCCGCACTAAGCAAAACTTATACTACAGCGATTCGGTCAATGCACGCGTCCTCTCCTTCGGCATCAACGTTGACGGCCCTTTCACTGTTGAGGGATGCACAACAGCGTGCTTCAATGCCAACTTCCCCATCGCCGGGATGGAATTCGCAACGCAATGCTGTACGTAGAGATGCCTCGCAATCAAGTCCCAGCTAATACCAGATCAGTCTGCGACACCTCCATTGAGAACGGGGGCGCACCTACCCCGCTCACTGACTGCAACATGGCCTGCGCCGGGAACAGCTCAGAATTCTGCGGCGGTCCCAACCGCCTGAACGTGAGTATCATGACGTATCATGACGTACTTATTGTGAACTGCGCCTTACGGGCGCGTTTAGGTTTACAACTTCACGGGGACGCTCACAGGGCCGCCTAACACTGGTGGTGGTGGTGGTGATGGCGGCGGCGGTGGGACTCCCATTGATGTGTCTCCCGTCAACTCCGGCTTGCCATCGCCCTGGACTTACGCAGCATGCTACGTGTGAGTTGAGTTTCGATGTAGCCTAGACCGCTAACCAACAACTGTGATCCAGGGACAACGCCTTCGGCCGCATCATGGCCACTCAGCTTCCGGATGATCAGACGGTGACGGTCGAGTCCTGCATTGCGTCCTGCCAAGAAGAGAACTTCACCCTTGCGGGTCTGGAGTTCGGCGTCCAGTGCTGTGAGTTACGAAGACATATCATTCTGTTCATCTACTCATCACCTCGGTGTACAGTCTGCGGCGATACGCTGATCGACGGAGCTGTGACAGCGGACGAAGACACCTGCAATATGGCGTGCGGAGGGAACTCAACGTGAGTGGCCAATCGCCCGCTTGTATCGCACCTGAGCTGATGCCCGTACAGGGAAGCATGCGGCGGCCCCAATCGACTCTCGGTGCGGATCTTAAAGTGATATCTCCGAGATGTTCGAGTTGCTCAATCTGTTACGAACCCAGGTCTACACCTCGACCGGGAACGTAACGGCCCTTCCTGTTCCCACTCCCCAGAATAGCAGCCTCCCAGGTGCGTCTTGCCGGCGCCCGGCATGATCATGAAAATTGACCGGACTGCTCACTCTCTCATCTCCAGGACAATGGGAGTACAAGGGTTGTCTTCAGTAAGATTCACTGTTATGCATATGGCGACTGCGCTCATCCTCGTGCATGTAGGGAACCGAACGGAGCGCGTGTATTCCCCTACCAGATCATCTACACAACAAACAACTCCATCGAAGCATGCTTGAACCAGTGTGCTGCTTTCGGTTACCCCGCAGCTGGCGCTGAGTTCGGTGACGAGTGCTGTAAGCTTCATTTGCTTTATAACCTGCTGCTACGACTCACCAGCCGCGATAGGGTGCGGTGACATCACGGATGTGCAGAACAACAGTCCCGGCTTTGTTGATGGATCACAATGCAACATCGCGTGCTCTGGAGACCCCATTCATCTCTGTGGTGGCGAGTCCCGTCTGCAGGTTAGTGTTTATCCTACCCCTATGCCGGTCATACACCGACGAGTCGACAGCTGTACGAATGGAACGGAGTCATGAATGACTGGCATACTCCGGAGAACACTGGTCGTTATGAGGTGAGCCCGCGGAAGTCCGTCCACATGTCTTTTCATTGAATATTGTTCCTCGGTCTAGTTCTTCGTTCCGGGAGTGGTCGTCCCCCTTATGGTAACGCTCGGCATCAACAACAAGGTTACCTTCGTGGAGAAGTTTGGAACGAGCGAGTTCAAAAACTCTACTGGCGCATACGAGTTGGACCTCAGCCTGGTCAACGACTTCGAGAAGACGTGGCGCACGATGCACGTCAAATCAGACGTCTTCTGTTCAGCGGGCATCGTGCTCCCTGACAGGAAGGCGAGACAGCTTGTGGTCGGTGGCTGGTCTCTTGACAGTACCTTTGGCGTTCGCCTGTACACGCCCGACGGGAGTCCCGGTGTGAACGGAACGAATGACTGGGAGGAGAACTTCGAAGAGCTCAAGCTACAGGTTCGCCCTTCCATTCATCTGATCTCATATGGCTGATGATGGACAATGTTCAGAGAGGACGCTGGTACCCTTCTTCCCTCGTGCTGTCGAACGGCAGTGTCTTGGTAGTCGGCGGTGAAGTAGGCAGCAATGGAGCGCCCGAGCCTACTCTCGAGATCCTCCCTACTCCAGAGGGAGGCCCGACGTACCTATTCATGGACTGGCTCAACCGCACGGATCCTAACAACCTCTACCCCTTCCTCCACATGCTCCCGAGTGGAAACATCTTCGTCGGTGCGTATTTGACAGAACCTACATAGAGCGCGCGGCTGCTGAATGCGGCGGGGCGCAGGCTACTACAACGAAGCGCGGATCCTCAACCCCGTCACGTTTGATACCGTCAAGACGCTTCCCAACATGCCCGGGTCTGTCACCAGCTTCCTTGCTGGCCGCACATACCCCCTCGAGGGCACTGCGGTGTTGTTCCCACAGCATGCGCCGTACACTGATCCTGTGACGGTCCTCGTATGCGGTGGCTCAAACTTCGGTATCGCTTTGGACAACTGCGTGCATATTCAACCTGAGGCAGAGAACCCGCAGTGGGTGCTGGAGCGGATGGTAAGCCATCATGAACTTCATGCACGCTCATGCTGATATTCTTGTAACTCAGCCATCCAAGCGTGTCATGACCTGCATGGTGAGTACTGGCTGAGTGTTCGCCCTCCTTTTAATCATGCGTCGTGCTGACCCCTCAACCCTTCTCAATCACAGTCTGGTCAGTACATACTGTCTGCCTCCCGTAACCACTTGCTGATCCCGTATTAGCCCTTCCGGACGGTACCTTCCTCATCGTCAATGGAGCGCAGCAAGGTGTCGCCGGTTTCGGTCTCGCTTCCGACCCCAACTTGCAAGCTCTGCTCTACGACCCCAGCCAGCCCGTTGGATCCCGCATCTCGATCCTGAACACCACCATCGTGGCGCGTCTGTATCACTCTGAGGCTACGGTGCGTGGCGTGAACTCAGTTGGCATCACCGTACCTGACGCGGACATGATCAGCTCCTGCCCGACGGGCGGGTGCTCATTTCGGGGAGCGACCCCGAGACCCCCGGGCTCCCGGAGGAGACGCGTGTCGAGGTCTACATTCCGCCCTATTTGACAGATGGGCGCACGCAGCCCAGCGTCACTGTCGATGAGAACGACTGGGCATACGGCGGCACGTACACCATTCATGTCACCCTGAACGAGGGCACGACGGACACCATGCGGGTCTCCCTGATCGCCGGTGCGTCCTCTACCCTGCTTCGCCCACGGCAGCGCTCTCATCTGACTTGCTTCCGCTCTTCTAGCGACGTCGAGCACGGTCTGTCTCTTCCTCTTCTCCGCGTCTCTCCCTTCCATACTGACTTCCCCGCCACTGCGCTTCGCCTTCACAGCACGGTGAGCTTCTCCTTCCCTTTCCCTTTCCCGCTCCCGCTCCCGTCCCGGCCGTATCTCTCCTCATCTCACACGCTGATCCCTCGTCCGCAGGAAATGCGATGGGCATGCGCACGATCTTCCCCGAGTTCACGTGCAACGGCAACACCTGCACCGTCACCGCGCCGCCGAACGCGTTTGTCTCTCCGCCCGGCTGGCACCAGCTGTTCGTCCTCGACGGGCCGACGCCTTCGCACTCCGCCTGGGTGCGCATTGGTGGCGACCCCGGAGAGCTCGGCAATTGGCCGAACTTCCCCGACTTCACCCGCCCGGGCCTTGGGCCGGTGTAGGAGGCCTCATTTGGCGTACATATCTTGACACTCCTTTCGTCCTTTCGTTCGCTGTATACGGCGTGGGTGTGAGTATCTTTGAGGAGGGTATTCGAGCTGTACTATGTCTGGTAATATGGCTAGGGCACTTCTGTGCGCCTATGGACTACTTCTTGGACCGTCGCGGGTGCATTCCCCTCACCTTCCCTTTATCCGCCATCCGTTTTCCTCATGTCCCCCACGCGGACGCCTTCGTATATCGTCTTCTCGCGCTGCCCCGCAACGTACATGTCAGGACCGCGCCTCTATACCTTGGTACTCATGTTCTGTGGGTGAGATAATGGCATTCCAACCGGTTTCGTCTCGTATATCCGCTCTATAGCGAATAGAACGGCACGGATGGATAGAAACAGCACACCTCCCGATGTGAAGCAATAGTCGGGGGGTTATCGACGCTGCAACGGCTTCGCCTCCAAAATGAGGATCGCCAACTCCCGAGCAGCCTCCAGATGGTGAGCGCAGGACCTCGCAAAGGAACGAACACCGAAAGGCGGACAATGCATTGCAATTGGGTAAGCGCGGGCGATCGACAGATATCAGACGAAACGAAAAGAGACGAGAGAGATGGACCGAACCGAACGAGCCAGGAGGTATGAACACAAGGGAGGCTTGAACTTGGAGAGTCGGGGAGCGGGGGTAATACATGCTAATGTACGTATGTATGTCACAACTGACGACTGTAAACTGTAACTGTATCTGTATTTGTGGTCGTGGCCGAATCGAGATCATCGAGATCATGAGTGCGTCTGCGTTGGCGTTGGCGTTGGCGAGCGGGGTGCGGTCGGTCGTGATGCGCGGGACGATGTGCATGGGGGGATGGACGGCGGAGAAACCGGGCCCAGCGAAGAAGGCGGTGAGGGCGATAACAAAGAGGACAGTCGTGCATGGCGAGGAACGGACGAAGAGCGAAGAAGGGGCAGCAGGGCGAGAGCGGGTGCGGGTACGGGCGCGAGTGGGGGTGGGGACTAGTTCGCGTGGAAGTCGGCGAAGTATGGGTGCAGGAGCGTGCGTTTCGCTAGTAAGGGCAGACGAAACACACCGTGAGCGGTGCTCCTCGAGATGACGCTGCCCATAAGATCTTACCTGAGATACGCTTTGCAGTATCGTAGGTCAACATCAGCTGCGCGATACGCGCATGTCAGCCACGCGCGAAGGCTCCAGGGAGCAGCCGCACGTACCTTCAGCAAATCGATCCCGTCAGGGTCCAACGTCGGCACATGTTCGCGGAGATCCTGCGGTGACCAATGCGGGAACGACGGCTTGTAGTCCGGCAGCTGATGCACGCCCGGCCAGATCTCCTCGTTCGGCGTTCCAAGAATCCTGCGGACGCACGCCGCGTTCGTATGAGACTAGTCCCGGACACGACTAGTGCGAGTGCGCAAGCGCAACACCTACCTGAAGATCTTGAAGATCTGGTCGATCTCGGAGTCACCGGGGAAGAGCGGATGCCCGCGCGCACACATCTCCGCGAAGATGCAGCCCACGGACCACATGTCGATCGCTGTTGAGTAGTGGCGCGAGCCAAGGAGGACCTCGGGCGCGCGGTACCATAGCGTCACGACCTATCCCAACCGTACTGGCTTCAGGACGCGTCTTATGCATGACAGACGCTCGCAGGGCTCACCTCGTGCGTGTACGTCCGCATTGGAATACCAAATGCACGCGCGAGCCCAAAGTCCGCGAGCTTGAGGTTGTTGTCTTTATCGATGAGCAAGTTCTGCGGCTTGAGGTCGCGATGGAGGATGCGGTGTGAGTGGCAGTAGAGGAGCCCAGATGTCAGCTGGTGGGTGAATTTCTGCAAGAAATGCACGCGTCAGTCGCGGCTGTCCTCCCGCAATTCTAAGCCTCCCCGCACACGCATGGTGCGCGCCGAGAATACTACAGTCACGTGACGTAGGTGATGGAGCACATCGGACAGGGAATGGCAGCTGCTCAGACGCGTTGCGACGCGACGCGAGCCAATCACACGCGTAAAACACGCGTCTTATCGCAGTCGCGGTGCGTACGAGGATGCAGCGTGGAGGGGAAGAGCGCGGGGAAGACAAAAAGACTCGCCTTCACGATCTCGGGGGTTATGGGACGGCCTGCCTTGTTGCCGTTCTCCATATAGCGCTTCAGATCAACATCGAGGAACTCGAATACCAAGTACAGCTTTTGATCCGCGTGTACGATATCGAGAAGCCTGCGAGACGCCGTGCAGGACCATCGTGAGCATTCAAGCGGTGGATCCGAAGACTAACATGTAGCCCATGACCCGCGCAAGAAATAGAGGGGAGGAAAGTGGCGCAAGGTGTCTCAAAGGCCTACCTGACGACGTTCTCATCCTTGAGTTCCTTCAGCAGGCTGATTTCCCGGATTGCAGTGCTCGGGACGCCTTCGTCTTCGGCTTCCAGCCTGATCTTCTTCATGGCGACAACCGTGTTCGTGTTGATGTCCCTGGCCTTGTAGACGACGCCATAGGTACCTGCGTGGGACGTACGATGTGGGACGTGACCGCAGCGCAGTGGTTGAGGTAAGACATCGGGCTTGGTTGGAGCATACAACGCACGACTCACCCTCGCCTGCATACCAATATCCCCGTCAGGTCTCCAGTTGCAGCATAGCGCCGCATAAGCACCAAGTCACTCACCAATCTTCTCAATCTTCGAATACCTTCGTACGAAGGTCACTACGGCATGCTCGCCACATCCTTGGAATGTTCATGCACGCACCGTTCCATCCTTCGAGATCTCCTTCGCGTCGAGTGTCGTGGGCAAGTCGAGGGGCGTCTTCGTAGTCGTCGCTGGCGGTCTTGCGGTCGGCTGAGAGAGGAACGGACGGGAGAAAGGCGGCGAGGTGGAACTGAGGGGGGAGTGGTTTCGGTGAACTGGAACTTATTATGGACTTTATACTGGCTTATGTAAGCCGAAGTGTGTGCCTGGAAAAGGAAATGTGATGCGGTGCGGGGAGCAACCGACGACAATTGAGCCGAGTGAGGAACGTTCAAAGTCGCCCGCAACGGTCCGACCGCACCCACTTCCCACCGGCTCAGATTTACCTCTCTTTTACCGCGAGAGCGTGGGCGAGAACATGCCTGATCGTGTATCGTATGAAGTCTGTGGCTGCGGTAGACCAGCTTTCTCAGCAGGTTCTCAGGACTGACATTAGAGAGGGAGACCGCAGGGCGTAACGAGGGCACCCGGCGGCAGGACGCTTTCCACATTCCGATCTGCGTGAACTGATACCAGCGCATGTGGTGGCAGGATTGCGGAGCTATGGGGTAAGTCTTACGTTCACCCGGATCGACCGACAGTCGGCGCTCTAATTCCTTGCGTCCCTCAGCCTAGCTTGCGACTGGTCTAAAGCGGACTTTCTCCGGAATTGCTGTCGTTTAGACTGTCTTGTAGCAGGCTTATGTCTTGTGGCATTCAAATGCCAGTGAATGTCGTGAAGGCAACCGTACAGTCGTCTTGGACGACGTCAACTAGGATTGAGTTGGACGCAGCGCCGTATCAGCGATAGAAGGCGCAGTCCGCGGCGACGAAGGATCTCCGGATCGGATGATCGAGCCATGTGCAATCGAGTCGCAGGTGCGTACTCGCGCCACGCCCTGGTCTGGACACTCGCAATGCTAAAAACACTCACTCTAACTTTCTGACTTCACTATAGCCCAGCACTTCTCCTGGACCACCACAATGATCTTCACCGCGCTTGCCTCACGACGGCCTGACCACTTCTAAGCAAGCTGAGGGCGTTCGACTGCACGGTCTCGCTGCCTTTCGTCTAGGCGTTCGATGTCAGGAATAGGGGTTTCTCTCTGGTGCAGCTCTTTCTCAGGAACGACCATCAGCGCCACCGTCCCAAGCCTTGCGAACTTTTGCCAGAAGATAGTCTTATTGCCGGTATGGACTGTCCGCCACTCCATTGTGACCTCAGGCGTCCATCTGTCCGTCGGCGGCGTTACTAGTCTCGGAGTACTCGACCTGTATGCATAACTCGACAGGCCTGCTCGTAAATCATAGAGAGCCAGTGCGGCTGCCGTCTCGCCGTCACGACGCGATGCGCATGAGTATCTGAGTCGCCTCAAACTCCTCCTCCACATGGCTGCTCTAGATTGCAATTTACATATTGCATCATGTCACCTTCCCAGACGGAAGGAGCATGATGATCCGGTGAACAACATAAGACCACCACAGAGGAAAATGTTCTATGTCTTGGCCATGCTTGTGCAGCGAATTCCTTCGACCGCCGCAGAGACTCACGCCTCTAATCCCGTGCCGCTTCCACAGGCACGATCAAGCGAGGCGTCCACTGGCTTCCACTGTACAACGGTTATCGCGGAGCTCACTATCTTGTCGAATGTATCCTATTAAACCTGCCCACTATCTCAGGCCAAAGAATGGGACGAGTAGCTTGGAGGCTGTCTGCGACGCTTCCCCGTATGATTGAACGGAGCATCCAACTTCAGATCACGGCGTAGTCCTGCAGAACAATCATCACGCCGCACGTTACACCATATATCCCATGATAATTTCCGGAGAGCATACGGCACGCTTTACATAGAGGACCCAGACTAGTACACATCGAGAAGCCATCCAAATAAACCAAGGAACTCCCGTTTGGGTGCGAGCGACCCTTCCAGACTTACTGAGGCTGCCAGTTGATGAACGCCGGGCGCAGAGTCTGATACACCCCGTTCTGCTGCAAGCACGTGTAGATGTTGGCGATATTGTTCCCGCAGACGGTCGTGAAGGTGAAGTCGCTCGTCGGGTACGTGTAGCACGTCTGCTTCTGGCCGTTCCAGTAGCTCCCGAGCTCCATCGTCGAGCAGTCGACCTGGAAGTCCGGCGCGAGCGGTGCGTCGTCCCAGCGGTACACGCCCTTGCACCCCGCGTACGGCACGAGCGCCCAGTTGTTCCGGATCGTGAGCCCGAAGTACGCGTCCGAGCCGACGTCCTGCAGCTGCGAGAGCACGCACACGTTCTCGAAAGTGAAGCATGAGGAGCCCACCCTGACGAAACCCTGCGAGCCCGCGCCGAAGCACGCCGCGGCGGGCGCGTTCGGCGGGGGTCCGGAGTTGATGAGCGGGTTCTTGCTGGGATCGGTGTTCGGCGGGATGGGGGTCTGCGGGTCGATCACGTTGTCGGAGCTCTGGATCGTGGACGCAATGGACGAGCTCGCGGAAATCGACTGTGCAAAAAAAAAAAAACAGAAATTAGTGGAACCCCGGGGTAAGAGTGGCGCGTAGACGTACATGATGGACCACATTGCTGAGCCAGTCAGGGAAAAGATCCAGACCGAGCGAAAAGATCGAGGACACCGCGTCTTGCGTAGTCTCGACCGCCGATTCCGAAACAGCGATGGCAGCGGCGGCAGCGGCATCCGTTCCTGCAATTGACTAGATATTCGCAGAGTCAGGACGAAATCGCATCGGAACAAATATCACACTCACGAGAGCAGCCGCAGCAGGTCCGAGAGCACTGGCAGCAGAAACAGCTACCGCGGCCGCAGCGGCCTGCGCGGGGTCGGGGTTCGACACAGAGGCGAGAGCAGCGGAGGCGGCTGCGGCGGCAGCGTTCGCCGACGCGATATTAGCAGCAGCGATGGCGGCTGCCTGCGATGGGGTGGCGGGGAGGGGCGTTCCAGACGGACGCGTGCAAGAAGACTGTGCTTGACGGGCCTTCAGCACGGAAGGCGTCGGTGCGGAAGTCGCAGTGGGCTTGGAATCGTCGGATTGGGCGTTCCCATGCACGGCAGGCACAGAGCGGTTGAGTGGGGCCAAAACGCTGTCCGAGTCCGAGCCCGAACCCGAGTCCGAGTCCGAATCTGAATCCGAGCAAGGGGCGCAGTTATAGATTTTCGTCGGGAACCTGGGCACGAACATCGCCGTTTCCGTGGGGTCGTAATCCGTGTCGACAGGGTACGGTGCAGGGATACCGCGGGAGACGCGCCTATCTGTAAGCCACTTGAAGCCGGCAACGTTATCAGCGGGCTTGGCGAAGAAAGCCGTGCCTGCGTCCAGACGACCGATGGTGTTCACCACCGAGCCAGCAGGTGGAGCTCCGGCCAGCTTCAGCATGTATCGATGACACTTCTTGTTCGAGTTTCCGTGCCACGTTGTGTCCGCCTTGTTCTGGACTTCGCGCAGGTGGGTGATAGCAGACTGTATGTTCCCTTGGTAGTCCTGCTCCCGCGTGGGTACGCCCATGATCCTAGCATTTCCAGCTCCGCCTTCCAACGTCGAGGTGAAAGGGAACTCGTCGCAAGATATCTGTGAGATCGGCTTAGTCAGTACGCATGAGATACCAGGGAGAGATGAAGGCTCGCACCTTCCAAAACGTAGGATCGTGTTGCCGGGGATCGCAACTGCCCTCGTCTCGAAGTCTTGCGACTTCTTCAGTACTGCAAACGTCAGTACGTCGACCGCCTTTGTCGAAAGGGTCGTAGTGAAGGATCATAGTATCAGTAGTGGGATCCCAGTCGTCGTGAGCACGGATGTTCTCGCAGATATTAGGGAGCAGGTCGCAATAGTAAGTCAAAACGGGTAACACCAGCGGTATGTCCACGTTGGTCGCTCCTCCGGTGCACGTGTCAGGCGTGATTCTGGCGCGTTTGCTAGACACGGTCGGCGTAGGAACCAGGGAGATGGCGGCAGAGTCATCCGACAGCAGTGGGAATGCCAGCCTGGAGACGACCTCGTGAGTCGACCTTTGAGCGATACTAGGGGGAGCACCGCTAGTATTGTAGCTGTCGCCATCGAGGTGCAGTTGAAGGAGCTGCCCGTTGACATACACCGGAGGGGGGACGTTGGGAGGTTGGCGCGGGGCACGACCAAAAGGGAACGGACTCCGGGGGTCGCTGTCGATGATCTTAGCGGTAAGGGGAGCGGCGTTGGGAATGGAAGTGGTCGATGAGGCTACTCTGCTGGCAGCGACCAGCACGGACTGAATGTTATCCAGAGCGTCTGGACCGTAGTCCCACCAGCAGTCGTCGGGATCGTCGAAGGGACAGGGCCAAGAAAAGTCCGGCTCGTCGATCCCATCGTTCTCGGTACGGTTGGTGCTCAGAGGCCTCACATATTGCGGAGTACCAGGAGTGGTTACGATGACGGCGGAGGAGAAATGGAACCAGTCGTTGAAGTTGTGGTATGGTATGGCGCCGTTTACGCAATTGTTGCCTTGACAGAAACCCGTCCAATTTGCGATAGCAGCCCATCTGTCCAGAACATCGTCACCAGAGCTACAAACAGGTAAGTTCCCGGTCGGCATAGATTTATGATGAGGACGACGTACAACGGCCACAGATTCGTACCAGTGGTTTGGATCGTGTTGTAGAACCAGTCCACGAACGGCTCTGTGTTCGCAGTCAGTCTTCATCCCGGACCATGCGCTCGATCGCAACTCACGCCAGGTCAAGGAGCATCCGGTGGGCTGCGTTGAGCATGAACCAATCATTGATTTGTACACCTGAATTGCACCTGTTAGTACACGCAAACGAGTCCTGAGGTTCGTAGGGGGTGCTGACGTTGGTATCCAAGCTTGCAATGTCAGTCGGTTTCCTGCACGTTCCTGCGCAACACGCTGCGTTCAAGACTGCTCCCATCTGTGACACAGCATCATTTTAGCGATCGTCCGCGGAGGGATAGGAACGCCCTGGTACACTCACCCCGGCACATGTTGCGGCTGCAACGCATACGCTGTCAGTCCAGAAGGCTGTAGAGCCAACCTGACATAGTTCCTGGTCAGCCGGTACGCCCGGGAATGACGGGTCAAGGGCGACATACCTGGCCGATCGATATCTTGGAGACACAGAGTCCAACGAGAGACACGCAAGACTCGTCTGGGCCGGAGATACAGGAGCCGTTCGTCGGTGAAGCGCGAGTCTCCAGAAGGTGGGTACCAGGAGGGATAGACATTGCCGAGACGACAGCGAGGTTGAGCCAAGCCGCGGAGAGGAGGAAGTTGAGCCGGAGCATGGCGATTCAGGTAGAAGTCGCCGCTGAAGACTGTACATCGTACGTGAGGCCTTTTTATGCAGGAAACCTGCAGTGCACTCACCGGAGCAGACGGCCTGAGGCGGGCATCCTGCTGGGAGTCCAGACGCGTGTCTCGAGGCACCCACGGACTTGGATGCCTTTGCTGGCACCTTCGTGGAGAGGGCAATGCGAACTCGCTGGTCGCAACCCCCATGATCTCTTGGGCGTAGCAAATAGGTTGATCTGTGCCTGTCAGAGCGTCGTAGCATTGATATTCCTACACTCCATGACAAGGCCAGACGAGCCATGGCACCCGAAGAATACCGTGTCGCCCTCATGCATCGCTATTGAATGCCGCTTGAGCCCTGCTCGACAGGTACCACATCGACTGAAGCATCCACCACGGTCCTAAGACCCTGTGCAAGAGGTTGAGACCGCGCATATTTCCGATGGAAAATGAATGAGACTCACCGCTCATACCACAAATGCAGATTAATGATCCGCCAAACATTGGACCTACTGACTCCCTCGCAGCCCGTCGAAGACCGACGACTAGGTATCTTTGTGGCTCGGCGATCTCGTCGCAAGAAAGCCCTCGTACGTTTGTACCGAGGCTGTTGTCAGGTCGGTATCGTCGACATTCCTACCAGTTCGGATGACCACTTGGAGGATCTGGCGGTCTCTCATGGAGGAATGGGGCTCTGAGGAAGCTGAGCAGCACGCGACAACACGGGCGCCCACAGCACCGGATCAGAGTCCATGGTGCCTTGATAGCAGGGAGCGCCTCCTAAGGACATCGGCGGATGGGCGATAGGAAATATTGCTTGGCAGGATCATATGCTCGTGGTAGCGGGATATGTCGGCTACACAGCAGACAGCTTAGACATGCGTACAGTCAAATATGGGTCCTCGGGACACTATGGTTCCTCGGGACACTCGATTTTTCCTCATCCCTCCTGCATTTCCTCATTCCTCTAAACACCTGCAGTGTTTGCAAATACATTCAGATGCCAAGCTGGTAAATTTTGCGTCGGAATCGTCACGATGCGCAACTTGCAGGTCGGTCGGAAATGTGGAATTCTGCCATTTGAGAAGTTTTCCGCGTCCGCAGGGCGCAATTTGCTCTCTAAATTCCTGAAACTATTTACGCACATTCATTAACATACCAAAAGATGTTCTGCGTGCATATCGCGTGTCCTTGTCTCCTGTGGCCATAGGAGAGGCTGCTGTGGATGAGCAGCTCAAACGCTTCTCTGGAGCGGGCGCCAAAGTGTAAAAATTGCCAAATTTGGCCGCCGGCATTGCTCGGCATGTCCGGATAAGATGAGATTGTCAACGACACCCACCAGGTATGGTAATTCTTCGGGCGTCTAAGAGTGTCCCGAGGACTCAGGAGGGTCCGATAAGAGATTTTGAGAAAGATGCCTTTCGATCCCGCCAGTGCTCGCGGTCTGGCACACGAAAGGAAGCATACAGGTACATTAAGCTGTGTTTCATGCAATAGTATAACCCGATACATGTGGAGGGATAAGGGGGAAAGCAGGGACATCGACGAAAATTTGGGTGTCCCAAGGACCCATATAAGACTGTAATTCGCAATGGGGCGGCCGTGGCTGACAAGAGATGATTAGTGTACATAGCATTCACGCGAAACTCACGGCTGTAAGAAGTTTTTCAGAGTGGTCATCGCTAACTCAGCGACATGACTTTCATAGCGCTCTGAAACGATCGTCAGCAATATGGAGAGATGGGCGGTATACGGCAGATGCATTCCGCACAGCTGCGAATGCTCACAAGAACGACCATTGCAGTCGTGGCATAGAGTAGTTGTGAGCAATAACGAGCACGACGGACGGAAGAGGAAGGGAACGCGGCGTCGTACGCAAGAGCCTCAAGGACTGGTTAGAGTTTGCAAGTGTAGCGCTTGAAGCGCCTGCATCGCATCAGGAGTCGTTTCCTCGTCGAATTAAGGCGGATCGGCAATGGGTCTGTCGTTGCGCAAGCCTGCGTCAGAAACATGGAGTGATGACTGTATGCAGACTATATACGTGAGTAATGTACATGTAAAGGCTCTTCTTACTCAGCTGCTCGGCGTAAGTTTTCGTCCTTGTCCCGAAGCTCCTCGTCAGCCGGAGAGTAGCGTTCGCAACTTCAGCCGGGCCGTGGCCAGGTCATCCCTTCGTCATTCCGTGGACGCATGCGCGTCACGTCGATGTACTGCCCAGGCCATGCATCTTCGCCTATATCCAAGGGCGTTAGTGTATATTCTGGGTGTTGTAACGGCGTTTCAACGATGTCCGATACGCACTGCGGTCGATAATGTTGACGTCCAAGTCGTCGTCGTCATCATCGTCCTCAGCTTCTTCTGAGGGATCCCACCGGTCTGCGGCAGCAGCAGTAGGGTTCTTCTCGCGGTCAAGGGAGAGATCCTTCATGAAACGATTCAAGGAGTCCTCCTTCACCGCCTTCAGAGATTTCTCCCTCGCTTCCCGTGCGCGTTGGAGCTCCGGAAGATATTCCCTGGTGGAAGAGGAATGTGAGATTAGGGCAGAGGTAAGGGTGAATACTGTGCACGTACTTCTCATACTCAGCACGCGACGCATCGACGGCGTCGAAGAATTCTTTGACCCCGGCACCAGTTACACTTGACACACCGACCGCCTGTGCCAACGGTATTCGCTCAGCAGCTATCATTGATGGATCGCGCGGATACTCACCGTCAGATGTTTATAGAACTCGTCGAGCACCAGACTCATACTGTTCATGAGACTGTTCATGTACGTCGGCTCGCCCTCGTCATCAGTCGTACCCTTGTGGGTTGCGAGCGCCGCCTGAAACGCTTCGAAGTCCTGCATCCACTCGATGGCGAAATCGTGCGGTTGCACGTCTGTCTTGTTGAAGACGAGAATGAACGGAAGCTTCGTCTTGTAGAGGATACTGAAATGTGCCGTCCATGGTCAGCAATGTCTTGAAGGGCCGAGAAATGAATTGATCGTGAAGGCCAATAATTCGGGCGTGCAGCAATACGAGCAACTCTGGAAACGAGCCTCGGGACAAAGCTACTGGTAACAAAGATGTTTACGAGACAAGGAGAAGGCTCTACCCACCTGCAGGCGTAGAGCATGTTTGACATGAAGGTTGCCGGAGCCGTCGTCCTAGGCGTGTCTATGATGTATGCTACGACGGTCGGTAGTGAAGACGCGACGGCATCCGTGATAATTGCACCGGATGCGGACCAGGTGAATATCTCGATCTGTCCAGGGGTATCTAAGATGACGTAGCTGTATTTTGTAAGTATTACAATCAAAGCGAAGATACCAGCGAAGATGCCTACTCAACGGTGTCGGCGCGCTTCTCCACTATGTCAAGAACCTGGTCGAATTTCGTCGTGAACAGGTTGAGAGCGGTCAGGATACCACCATTCGGCCCGAGATTATACCTGCACTATGAATGAGCAAGTCCCGCTGAACACCGCAAGCGCCGAGATACAAACTCCTTCATGACTTTGTGATAGTCAACCGTGTCTCTGATATCTATGTTGGCTTCAAATGGGGTGTTTGCTACCGCAGGATCGAGATTCAGGACATATGGTGGTGATGGCGGTTCCTTCGAGTGGAGGTACGAATTGATCTGCTGAACGAAGGTAGATTTCCCGGCCCCCGCCATGCCAATCGTGATAATTACGATCGGTTTCTTCTTTTCAGAGGCTGTAGTAGACGATTCGGCCGCTGACGACATGTCTGCAGTATGTTCTTCGTGCCGTCAGTACAGAAGGGAAGAGAAATGTGGTTGTGGCTGAAGCTCGCCAAGGCTGCGAAAAAGGAAAGCGTCACGAGTGACCTAGCTGCTTAGGGGCACAGGGTCACAGTGAGTCACGCTACTTAGCTGCGCCGCCCGACGGCTTCCGGCCCTTGACCTCGTTCCACGATAATCATCTCGCCACCGACGAGGACGCTAACAACGATGGACTCGCCAGGACCAGCGGAGAGGTCTAACATCTCAGGTATGCGTGTCTGCTGCGACTGCGACGCCCTCCTTGGGCGAAAAGTACTCATCCGGGCCAAAAGGCATTGTGCTGCATGTCAAGGAGTACGCCGGGCATCCTCCTGAAGCATTGTCGTTCAGGAAGTCTGCATCGCGCACGATTTCCGTTGGGCGCAAGTCAAGTCAAGGAGGTATCGCAGACGATCCCGAGCGAGCCCTGTTTCGATGCCCGGTAGTAAGTCGTAAGCATGCGAAGATCACCTTCACGGAATACGGAAACGTATGCTACGGTCCTCTCTGGGTGGACGACCGCATACTGAACTTTCCTAACCCCAAGGTATATATCATTGACCTTCACTCCCATCATGGCACCCACATCCTGAGACCGGGCGAGCTTGTGGCGACCCCGCTGAAGCCGGAGGTGCCCACCGTCCTAGCCGATGGCGACCTCGTCACCTTCGGGAAGAGCGTGGGACGGGACAGCTATCTCGTACGCCCCGTCGTCGTACGTGTGCAGCTGATCTTCGGCAGGGACGCCTCTCCCAGAGCATCTTCACCCTTGCCGAGATCGCTCACCAACGACTCCTCTCCTGACAAGGCGTCCGGGAGGTCCGGGTCGGGCCGCTATGGCATTTACCCGCCTTCGCCCGAGTCTTCCCCCTCGACATCGGACGGTGACTCTGACATCCAAGAGATCTCGCCTCCGTCGTCGCGGCGCGACCGTTTGCCCTCTTTCGATCGCCTCTTCTCGAGATCGAACAGTGCATCCCTACAGAGTGGGAGACTGCGCCTTCTTCAAAGCATCCTCCCGCCCATTCACCTCCTGTCTGAGAGTCCTCCTCCTGAAGTCGACGAGTCCTTCTTCGACGAAGTCCAGGTGGTGCCGCCGAACCAGGAGGAGGAACACACGGACCTCTCTCCCAGTCGATCCTCGACTCCAGCGGAGAATCAAGATGCCGTTGTGACCTTCGCCGACGTTCCCGAGGAGCCGCCCATTGTCGGGGCTTGGCCGGGTTCTCCCTTCAGCGTCTCAGATCCATCTGAAGATACCCCCGTCCGTACACCGGAACTAGGAGAGAGCGCCCCGCAGGTCAATTCCTACCCTGAGGTTATTGAGATCTCGGACGACGAATATGGCCTTCCACACCCTCCTGGGCTGGACGCACTTGCTGACGCAATCGTAGAGGAAGCTATAGAAGTTGAGGGTGTCGGCGAAGGAGCAGACATACCAGAGTTCGTTGCCATGCAAGACGGCTTCCTGAGGCAGGTCGAGTCCATCGCTGAGGCCTCTGCAAGAGTGTACGAACTCGCTCAGCCCGAGGTTCAAGAACCTAATGACTGCGTCCACGCAGCGGCAGCTCAGACGGCCGAGATCCTGGTCAGTGTCCATGCTCGTGTTATTCGGTCACTTTTGCTGCTGTCTTCGTCCTGCGGTATTGACTGTACTCATACAGAACGAGCTGCACGCCATCCGCAGCACGCGCGAAGACGACGAGGCGGCGTTTTCTGCCCACGTTCAGCAGACCAAGGACCGTCTCAGCAGACTTGACGACCAAATGCTCGACACCCAGTCCCGCCTCGAAGTGCGCGATGACCAGCTTCAGAGCATCCAAACGCGATTGCAAGGCCTTGGTGTCCTCGTAACCGGCTTGCAGGAACGTAATATCGTCGATGAGCGCGAGTCTGAGCGGGTCGACGAGCTCATGAAGGAAGTCATGGCGGCGAAGGACATGCTGAAAGGTCTGTCAGCGAACTTTCACCATGCATCGCAAGCGTCGAAGATTACTCACTTGAATTATTTACTTCCCCGTTCCCCCAGAAACGTGCGACTTGCAGCGGCAAGTCCGGGTACAGATGGAAGCCGAGCTCGAGGCCATCAAGTCTCTCCGCACTGAAGCCGCAGCCGCCGTTGCCGAAGCAAAGCTGGCTGCTGCAGCATCTGTGAGTCAGACCCCCAAATTCGTGCCAAGGGGTATTCCTGAGCCTGTGCAGGTACCAAAGACGTTGAAACGCAAGAGGGACGATCTCGAGGAAGAGGGAGAGAACCTTCTCACTTCCGGCAGTACCCGCCCTCGAGCGATCGCTTCGCTGCCTTCCAAGCGTCGCCGCACGATCAAGGTTGTTTCCTCAGTCGCGCGAACCGCCGCAGTAGCCAGTATGGGTGCCGTCGCCGCCTGGGCTGCATTGGCATTCTCATGAAGGTTGCGTGGTCAGTATATCCCTCTTACGGTCTCTAGCCCTAGAACCGACACTATTCCCCTCGGGTTGCTAAGATCACCCGGTACTTCGCAACGCGTACGGTGACGAAGAGGAAAGCATATGGTATGGAGATGGAACAGTATGATTGCTCCTGAAGCGGACTTGTCGGAAATCTGTATGTAACGTCTTTCGCATTCGCATCGAGCTATATGGTAGAGAGAGGTCTCGCATGTATCATATGTAACTGGGGTGCTGTACGTCTATAACTAACCGAGAAGTTCAGGTGCATTGGTTGATTTCGTCGGAAGACGTGCTATGACTGATCCTGCACACGCGTGAACCATGGGCATGTGCGGTGGTGTCACTCACGCATGGCCGTGCATGCTAAGTTTTGGAGCAGAGCAAAAATCGTTCACGGCAAGTCGGAAGCTCAGAGCGAGGGCAGGAGCACGTAGTACCCAGCTGGATTGTTCGACAACATGCGAGGAAAGCGATATATACAAGCGACTAGGACGACTATATGCGACTAAATACTTCGAGAAGCGTAGTACCGAAAATGTCTACTTTGAAGTGCCGTAGGTCTTCAACACATCGCGCGTGAGGGCACGAAGCATAGCGACGGTGACGAGAGGCTTCTCGCCGACATCCGTGGCTCCGGATGTGCTCGGGGGCGGAGACACCGATGCACCGTCGACTTGGTTCTCGACATCCCCGTCATCCGAGGGCGAGGTGCGTATGCGCTTGGAGGACAAGGAGCTATGGCTGCATGAGCGTGTTGCTTGTATGTATGTAACTGTAAGGACCACTTACCCATTGAGACGGAGGTCGTCCTGCGATGCTCGCCGCTTGGGCGAAGGGCCAATAGACGCCTTCAGCGCAGCCTCCGCGGCAAGCTGGCGTAATCGGTTCGCCTGTGTTTCGATTGCAGTCTCAAGGTTGTTGACAGCCTCATCTACGGTATCTTGAGGTAGGGTGACCGGTGAGGAGAGCTTGCTACCCAAGAGCTCCTGAGCTGACGAGGCAAGGTGTTTCGCTAGGCCTTCTGCGAAGGGTCCGGTGGCATATCCTGAAGCAGCGTTAGATTCCCGACGTGACGAGCGTAAAAGATGTAGTAGCGAACCTCTCCCCATGTTGCCCGGCAGGGGAACGTCTTCGGGTATCTCGATCGTCACTCGAGACGGAGCATCGGGGAAGAGACCCAAGATCAACCGTAGCGCAGTGTTCATGATCTCCTCGACGGCAACAACCACTCGATCGTAGCGGCTCCAGTTGACTAGATGCAATTGATCAGCTGCACGAAGGAGTCAACAACAGGTTAGAACTTACACTCGTGGTCAGACCAACAGCTGTCCACGAGATCCGAGATAGCGGACTCCACAGGAGCAACAAAGATCTTCCGGATGTCTGACACGCAGGTCAATGAAGATGTCCCCACGCATGGGCATAAGTGAAAACGCACCTTTCCATGTCAGCTTGACAGATAGTCGGTCCTCCGTGTCAAGCGGCGTGGCGTTGACGACCTCCGCGAACTTCTGGTCGAGCTCCTTGGCAGTCGCAGAAACGGAGAAATACGAGACGTGCTTCAGGGAACCATCTCGGACAGCCTTCCGAGTCTGATACAAGACTGTCATGAGGGCCAGTGTCGCACATTATTACGGGCGTTTGCATACCATCTCCATGAAGTCGCCGGTGTTCTCATCGTCTCCTTTCTCCGACCAGTTGATCACCAGGAGGCAGGGTAGGTAGTGTTCCTCGTCTGATGGGAGACGAGACTCAAAGATATCGCGAAGACGGGCGCAGTCATCGAGGACACGGTACTTCCTACACGACGCTGATGGGTCAGACACCATCCCAGAGCACATGGTCTCTATATGCGTTGACATACCTCTCAATCTCGTCGACTCCTTCCAATGGTGATCGCTCGAAAACGATCAAGCCAGGCGAGCCCTGTTGCTCAACAGATTCGAACGCAGGGATGCAGAATACGTTCTCCGAGACCCAGTGTCCAGACGCAGGAACGTCAAACTTGTGCTCCAGCCAGATTGCCGTCTTGTCGTTCATGGTGTTCGTCGATAGCCAGATACACCATTCCGAGAGCTCCGTTTCCGGAGGCAGACTTGCCTTCAGACGATCGAGCACTGTCCGCCGGAAAGATCCTTTCGCCCATCGTCTCTCGTTCTCTTCCCGGTTCTGTAGGAGAGGCTCGACATACACATCATTTGAAGGTAGCCGATGCAAGAAAACACACCTCTTGTAAGCGTTGAGCCAGCGCCTCGTCAGTGAGCGGCTCCGAGAATTGCGCGGACTTGCGTCGCTTGACACGTCGTATTTGAGCCGAGTCGACGGGCTGTACAGCCGACACTCGCCGCTTCTTCGCCTGTGACTGCTCCGCAGCAGGTCGTCCGTTCAGGCTTGTCGAGAGCCGCGTCCGCTGGACTTCCGCCTGATACGACTCGCTGCGCTTGCACGCCTCCTCCCAAGCTTTGCTCGTCTCCCTGAGTTTCCGCCACCGTGCCCAAGAATCCTGCACCAGGCGGCTCGTTCGGAGGAAGTTGGTGGCCTTAAGTTCTAGGTCCGCTGGGGTGTCTTTAGCCTTCCCTTTTCTGGAGGGCGAGGGAGAGATGCCGTTGGTCTGGATCTCGAGAACAGGCTTAGGTGTTCTGATCGTCGACTCCGGGGTGCTGCTCGCAGACATCGGCGAGGTCAGAGACTCCAGCGTGCCCTGCCGCTCCAGCGCAGGGGTACCCGTATGGAGGAGAAGTCCCCCGCCGCTTCCCGAGGGAGTTGTCTTGCCAGGCGTAGGTGTGCGGAGATGGATAGGGCTCAGAACGTCGGATACGGTGGGGGGCGGAATTGTGAGGGATGGGAAGTGAACAACGGACCCCTTCCTGGAGAGCGACGCCTCCGGGGACTCGAACCACCGAGCAGTAGGCGTAGGAGGGAGAGTGATCGGATTGGGCTTCCCTAGAGCGGGAGGGGCAGCTGTAGGGGAGATAGGGGAGGAGGGTCCGTTGGGCGTGCCCGGGGAAGGGGTGTAGGTCAGACGGTCCTCCTTCAAACGGGAGAAGGGCGAGGAGGAGCCGGGCAAGTCCCACAGGGTTTGGCGTCTCTCGATGATCCGTGAGGGAGTAGGAGGTGGTGGCATATCGTCTCGTGAGGCATTCTCGGCGGGTGCTTCCGCTGTAGGCGACGAGGGCTCAGTCGGTACCGACGCCGACGCGCTCGCGAAGCCATTCGCTTGTACTGGAGGGACGGCCGGCTTGGGTGGAGAGCCGAAAAGCCCGGCAGGAGGCCCAGCAAAAGGGTTGGAGAAGGATGGTTGCTGCGTCGCGGGCTTCTCGCTCGATGGCTGAGTAGATTGTGGGGGAATTGATGGAGCTGACGGCTTGGATTGTGGAGGGACGAAGCTAGCCGCGAAGGGGTTTAGAGAGGTGTTCCGAGGTGGTGTTGGGCCTGCAGGTGCGGGCGCAGGAGGATTGGCTGGAGGGGCAGAGAAAATGGCCTGCGGTTGCGCTGACGGTGCGCTGGAGGTGCTGGCGAAGCCTGACGACTCCGCTGGCCAAGTGGGCTGTGCACTCAGTGTTGCGTTCGACTTCGCAGGCTCAGTCGGAAGAACGGATGCTACCGGTCCGCCAAACACAGAGCCACTAGCCGTGCTGGTTGCAAATGCACTCGGACTTGAGCTTGACTGCCCAAACGCTGACTGAGAAGCATTGCCGCCTCCGAACACAGAGCCCGCTGGAGCACTGGTAGACGGACCAAAGCTCGCGCCTCCAAACACGGACGATTTGGTAGCTAGGTTGCCGAACGCCGACTTCACGGGCGCAGACGCAGAGGAAGGGATTGAGGAGCTCGCACCAAAGAAATTGGGGGTCGACGCCGCTCCGAAGCCCGAAAAGGCGCTTGGTGTTGAAGTTGAAGGTGGATTTGCCGCGGGTGCGAAAGGGGATTGGGAAGCAGGCGCCGCCGAAACAGGGGGCGGGGCGCCGAAGTTGTTTGACAGCCACTCAGTGGCACTCCTTGCCATGGGCTGGGGCGCTGGTGCTGGCTCCTCCTGCACATCAGAAACCTCCTCCGCGATAGTTGCAGGACTGTCGCTGATGAAAGCATCACCGTCCACCGAGGGTTGTGCTTCCTCAAGGGGCTTCGAGATACCGTCGATGATATCCGGGATGCTGAGGTCGCCGCGAATGGCTTCGATGTTGTCGATCGCGTCCTTGCCGAAATGGCGTTCGAGGATGCAGGCGACGAGATAGATCATCACGATGTTGTTCTCTTTGCTGAGGACAGCAGCCAGCTGCGAGAAGATTTGCATCGCCTCGTCGTCCACTACGAGCTTCGACGTCTTCGTGATCGGTGCACTCTTCGCCTGCACACGTTGACGGAATTCTGTCGTGAGCCGGAAGACAGCGTGGTTTCTGATCTCGTCAGGGATATCCTCGTGGCGTTCCCTCTGATCTCGTATGTGGATGAGACGATGGTAGACCCGCATTTCCAGCTCTGTTGGAGCTTGGTATCGACCACGCTGGTCTTCGTAGAACTCCTTCAAGCTTTGGAGTGCTGTAGGAGGGTCCTACATGAGCACTTATTGCGACCGATGCATTATGAAGACGACATACTGTTCATCAGCTGCTGTTCTTCTAGGGCTACGGAGAACCGCGGACTATCGCGCTCCAGATGCAAAGCGAGGATGTGAAAACGCGCGCAGCGATCGTGGCACTCAATCGCGAGGGGACCAGTCTCATGCTGCATGGTGAAGTCATTGCGCACGGCACGAGAGCGGTCGCGGATGAAGTCGTATGTCTGTGAGAACCCTTCCCGGACGAGAAGGTCATGGAAAAGGTAGTCCAGCGTTTTCTACAGGCATTGTTGGCATCAAAGGAGACAACGAAGGATACGCGGAGGCAGACCTTGAGCACAGGGGGAGGTCGCAAGTCCGATGGCAAGGTCTTGTCCCCGGCGGCGCGCTCATAGATCTTGACTGCGCGCTTGTGGTCTACGCGCTTGGTGCCAGGAATCTTCAAGCAAAATCAGCTTGTCGTCGCAAAGGGGGGCCGCTCAAGTTGTGGGTCGGGTCGGAGTCAAGCAGTGGCGCATCTCTGTACACATGCTGCGTGCATATCAAACGGGCACAGGTCCACTGAACGGCATGAGGTCAGCGCATGCAATTGGTAGACACCCTGCCAAGCCAGAGCAAAGGGCAGGCTTCGCGCGAGAGAACCGAAGACCGTCAGCCACGTACCTGGAAGAACCCGACCCGACCTCGGCGGATTCAGCAGCCCCAGAGACAGCAGCACGAAACGACGATGCACGTACAACTTCCCACTTGTCCAGATTGTTCTCTCTCTCTCGCCTGTATCGCTCGAATCGTGGGCACATGTCCATACAGGTCCCGACCATGGTGATCGCCTCGTCGAGACGCTTAGGAACGAGCGGGTCGTCCATCTTGCCTTCCGCAATGGCTTTCTTTCGTTCTATCTCTCGTTGTTTCACGAGCTTCGCCGAAGGGTGAGCTGTCAACGCGTCAGTCATCCGGTCCTAGACGCACCTCCTGGTAGAACTTCTCGCGCTCCTCTGGAGTCTCGAGTTCGGGCTCTCCGTCGTCGAGTTCGTGTTCTTCTTCATGCACGCTCTCGCCGCTGACATGCTCGTCCTCCGTCCCACTGGCGCCGTCTTCATGGACGTCGCCGGGAACAGTGAGGTGAGTGCTATGTTGTCCGTGCGTGCGGCCCCTGCCGCCGCGTCGACGATGCCCACCACGTTCCCAGCGCTCGCCATCACTACCATGGCCGCTGCTTGCCTCGCCCTGTCCCGCAACCCACTTCTTGTTCCTCGAATGCGGCCTACGACCCGCGGCAGCACCCTGGATGTGCATCATTGTGGCGGAGAGGGAAGTCGGGTGAGTGGGCGTGTCAGCCGATGGCGGTCGGGGTAGAAGGTAAGCTCAGCAAAAGTTGCAATACAAGCCCAAGATGAGGAAGGTCGTCAAGGTCGTGAACGGCGGGGATGGGAGGAGCGCGGAGCGTGGAGGTCGACGAGCTCGAGCCTCGGGCGAGCTCGAAGTTGTGGACAAGGTGAATAGACGCTCATCCGGTTGCCTATTTCGACGCCTCATGTCTGCGCGTGCTTAGTCAGCAACCCCGGTCCGCTTACCGCAGGGAAAGTCGAGCTCGTTAGCGACCACGACGACTACGACCACGAACACGACGGCAGCAGCGGCTTCGACTGCGCTTGTATATCCTTGCGGCTCTGCCACGAAGCCCCTGCGTTAGGCTGCATCTACCGCTTGCTAGCTGGAACAGCGCACATGCCTCAGTCAGACTCTGGAAATAGGCCGCCCCAGGACATCAGTGCGTCGAGCATATTTTGTGCCCATTGTGGCTGATGGCGAACAGTGTTTGGCAGTCGCCATCTTCCACACGTCATTCCATCCAACAAAGGGGAATATCATTGACTGGTCTCTGAAGGCGAGCGAAGGTATGAAACCAGACCATACTCGGTTTCACCGCTGACCTCTGTGAGCAGACCTCGACCTGTCGCATGTCGAGTTCAGTTGCCTGCCAAGCGGGCTCCATCTCATAGAGCGCGATGTTGTGTAAGTGTTTCTCTACTTTCTGGACGTTCATCATACGCACCATACGCACAACTGCGTCGAGGTCCGAGCTTCTTATGTGCGTCAGCTCTAGTTGACCGGAGCACACTCTTTGACCTCTAGCTTGCCGCTAAATTACTCGAGTTGGCCTGAGCGATGAGCGAAGTCGGAACATGCGTATGTCGGTCGCGCACTCTTGTGTAAACGCGTCGACTTCTCGGGCAGCCTCATGCACATGCTCAGACTTGGAGAGCCTGAACTTGCCAGACATGCTACTCAACGAGACAGGATTCAATCACGGTGTTCACGCTTGCGACACATGCGACAAGCGTGGCTCCTCTCGTCCATGTCCTCACGGTGTCTGCATGCCATTTGCTGACATCTTACTTGATAGATACTTCACGAAGGATGACCACCAGGGTGTATGCGTTTTCCGGAGACGACAAACCACTGAACATGGTCACCGTGGTTTCCGCCTTTCTTCACTAGGCATCCTGCTCGCCAAGTCGCCACGCCCTCGTCCATGGCGACATGTTGCTAGTCTCAAGGCTTTGGTTGGTACCATTTACTCTGCTCTCGAGGACCGGGATGCCCTCGAGCCACTCGACGCGGACTGGGATCCCGCTCGTGCCTTTTTCGAAGAACGCAAGATTCGTCGGCCAGACCTCGGCGGCGTAGGGAACTGGGATGGGTGGTCCTCGGAACTAGAGGGCGTCCATTCAGACGCAAGTCCCACGGTTCATCTCCCGCATCTGCTACGCATACTCGGCCCCTCCTCCTTGACTCTGTACAAGCACATTCTCGGGCGGCGGAGAGTGCTCATCATCACCCTACCGCCCGTCGAAGCCGCCTGCATACTCTGCCAAGTGGCTGCCGACACATGCTACGAGGAGCAGGTGAGCGAGCTCGTGTCAACAGCGGACGGTCAAGACATTTGTGGAAATGGTGAGACCGCGCGTCGTCTCAAGGGCCGTAGCAGCGCAGGTGTCAAGGTGCTCGGTATGGTTACCCTCAACGACCTCGATAAGCTGGAGTTCGAGAGCAAGTCCGGCCGCGGCTGGATCGCATGCACGACCGACTCCATATTCCTGGACAAACCATCTTATTACGACCTCCTCATTGACCTACGCTCCGCAACTCCAAATACACGGCCTACGTTCCACATCTCCAAACCAGTCGTCGAACCAAACAGCCGCGGCCCGTCACATCGGTTATCAAGTGTCCGCTTCACCTGGAGCGACGTCAGGCTGGTAAGTCCTTCTTCTACGCACATGGTGTGTCCTGCTGAACACAGCGCAGTGGACCGAGCTCGATCGTCTCCTGCAGCTCGACTCTGAGGGCTCCATCGACGTCTGCTGCGATCCTTCACATCACACCGGGAAGGGCCATGCTCCCTCTGGCTCGACGTGGACAGACGTTTGGCGCGTCTACGAAGACGTATGTGTGATGTGCGCAGGGCTCTGGATGGGCGCGTGGCGCAATTCGTCGGGCTCCGCGTACCCGGGGTCCTCTCGACGCTCGGAAAACTGGGGCAGCATTCGCCTCGAGGGCGAGGACGACCTCGGGCTGCGCACGCGCTCGACGCCCTACATCCGCAATGTCGGTCTCGGCATTGAGGGCCGTCCTGCGGGCAGCACCTTTCCCTCTGGTCTCGGCAGCCTTACTCCGCGCGCCCTCCGGCGGGCAAGCACGATGTCGGCATGGACGTGGGCCGGCGGCAAAAACGGCGACGCGCAGGAGCAGCAGCAGCGACCGACGGAAGAAGCACCGACTGCTTCGGGCGAGATGTTCATCCCTGGCCAACGAAGCAACGTGCCCGAGCCGAGTTCTCGCCATGATGAAGCTGCCGCCGCACGGCGCGAGCGGCAAGTGTTGACCACGCTCGCCCTGCTGGACGCCTTCCACGCGAACACGACTGCGATCCTGTCTCGGCTTGCGACACTTCTCGAGATGCGGAAGACGCAGCAACAGTCCTCACGGAGAGCAGACTCGGACACGGGTCTCGTATCTGGCATGCAAACTGTATTGTTCACGCCCAAGGATGTGATGTCGTTCGAGCTCGGGCCGTTCAGCGGACTCGACGCGCGCTTCGTCGAGTGGCTCGGTGAGGAGTACGGCGGGGGCATGCGTGTGCTCGTCAAGAGAGGCTGGAAGGACCTTGTCGGACTTATCCTGGGACTGGGTTGATGGAGTGCATGTTCACGGCAATTGGACGTGCGTGATAGGGCGCACCTCAGGTTGTATACTGCGTTACCCCCCGACTAGGCTAGCACTACGTCTGCTGCTACAGTATGTTTATGATGATACCCCCTATTATGATTATGACTGTGCTCGACTCCGCCTATTTGCCGGAGTATCTGGCAAGAAGAGCGACTAGGCGCCAACATTGGAGAATTGCGGGCGGCGGGTCTCACTAGTGAGCATGTGGTATCATGATGGAGCAGTGAACGTACAAGGATAACGTAGAAGGTCGTGCATGGATTACAAGAATGGCGCAGACATACTGAAGCATAGTAGACATGAGGGAGCAACAGAGCATACACGAGAGCACCCAATTGCATGATCGTGGGATGGATCCGCGTAGAAGAGTATGTGCAATGCCTCTGTCGCGGTAGCTATGGCTTTCGCGGTGGGTTCCGGCAGGGGGCCGTCGCACGTCGCCCAGATCACTTTGCGTTTGAAGTCCTCCAGCGTCGTAAAGAGTACATTGTTCATGTTGTTGCCCTATATTCCAGAGAGTAGAACCAAGGAAGCGCCATTCGCGAGACTCCGACGAGAGGTCCGTCGAGGTCGTCGGAATTTGCCGACCTCCCCGCGGGCAGTTTGCTCGGACTCTGGTTCGAGCGATTCCACTGGAAATCGATCTTCTGGTGAGTCATATCAGTCACGCAAGGTTCGAAAAAATGAACCGACATGAAGACACGTCGTGTTTGCTTGAATATGCAGTAACTCTGCGCGCGCAGTTGGCACGGTGGCTAAACAGACGACTGTGACTTTGACTCTCGCTATGGCTGCTGCGGAACCCCACTGAGTCAAGCAAACTGTATCGACCCCCAAGCCGCAATGAAAGGAAATCGACCATTGATCGGTTCCTGGAGGGGTAAAATGGTTCGGCTGACGAGTGCCTCTGGGACAGGAGCGCCTTGAGCGTCTACAAACCACCGTCCAACGGATTCGTGGAATCGCTGATTGTTGATCCACGTTTATGGAGGACTAGCTGTAGGAGAATGAGAGCTGAGGGTCATGCACTGAGGCTGTCTTCTTTAGGATCACCGCTTTGCGTATCTGCATCCCGATAGGCAGGACCTAGTACTGCACGACCGTAGAAATGGGTACAAGTAAGACACACTGAACAGTGTTGACCTTAGTTTCAACCCACACTAAGACTTGCACAGCGTTGTTCTCCGCGGCTTCTATCTCACTTACGAACCCAACTCCTGGGAAGGAGAGAACGAGCAAAAGCAAGAGTTGCAAGAGCACACTGTCATCATGGTCAACTGGAAGCCGTTCAATAGCCGTCCACCACAAGTTCGGCATGATACCCCGCAGCTCGGCATAAGTAAAAGTGACTCCGATACGGGGAATCGAACCCCGAGCTGCCGCGTGAAAGGCGGCAATGTTAGCCGTTACACCATATCGGAACAAGAGGGCTTGTCAGTGTAGACATGGACAATATTTGAGACTGGGTCCGTTTTGGGTCCGTTTGACCTCCATCTTCCTTCTCGATCCCTGATGGCTCAAAATCTTTCAAGGAAACGCATGAAGGCCATAAGAACTTTGTGAGCAACACGAAGTCTACGAAGTACGTCCATCAAGGACTACCGGCGGTCATTTGCTGAGTATGTATCGCAAAATGCATCCGCCGGGAGTCGAACCCGGAGCTAGGCCATGGGAAGACCCAATGTTACCGCTACACCACGAATGCCTTACACAGACTTCCGCACAGCAGGTTGATCAGACCCCGCAAGAGCACTCCACAGCCTCCTCAGTGCCATACGCATACGCAGCGTTCCGATCGTAATTCCACTCCATTCCAGGGGTTGGAGTATGCCAATTTGAACGGAGTGGGCTGCGCATGCACCGAGCCCACGCTTCTGACTAGGGACGGATGACATGCATATGCATTGCAGTGCGAACGGCGGAAAGCGGATGTCTGCGGATCCACCGCATCGCACTGCTTCTACGTAACGCCCTCCGAGCCGCCGACCGAGACAAACCACGGCTCAGTGAACAACGTCGACCACGCCGTTGACCACCACAACGATATTGCCATCATCGAACTCGACTGTACAGCGTAAAGAAGAGACATCTTACAAGATGACGACGTGGTACGTCCCGCATATAGCGCAGTTCATCTCCGTGTGCTCGCTGACGGGAACCCGCTGGGCGTTCCTGGCGCTAGGCTCGATTACCTTTCCCTCGTGGTGGTACGTCTGCGCTCTGCGCCCTCACTCTCGATGCGTGTCTATTTTACCCGCGAAGATACGGCGCTGTACATGTTTGCGTGCAGACCCGCAGGCTTGTATAAAGCTTTGGGTGACCGCCATGCGAGCTGAGCACATAGATGGTCAAGCCTGCGAGATGTGACGCAGTTCGCTGTGTGCGGTGTGCTCGTGGGCCCGCACATCGAGCGTGCTTCGCGAACTGAATGCGTCCTGATTCATTGAGGGCTTCATCTCTGCTCCGCGCAGATTGCAGTGGATCCGGAATATGTGCTCATTAACTGCTCACAGACCCTCTCGATCATCTCCGCACTGGTATATGGAGGCTACGTCGCGATGAAAGCCATCTCCGGAGCGGTCCAGTCCACAAAAGACTCGTGCGTCTATACTCATCATCTTCACCGGCCGGGAAAGTGAACGCTATCTGACCTTGTCCGCAACCCCCCAGATTGAAGACGAAAGGCGTCGACGTCTCGAAGAACGGCGTCTCGGTGAAGACAAACAAACGCTATGACCGCGAGGACTACCTCGATGCCACCCAACGGTCAGTCCGTCGCTGCGCAGTTCACTGCCCACCAGACGCTCACATGCGCCCACACGCTGTGTGTCCTGCTTCCCAGGGGTTTCATCAAGGCGATGAAGGCATCGTCCGGTGGAAATCAGGCAGGCCAAGAGCTCGAGCGGGACAGCTCCGTGAAGAGCAAGAGCAAGGGCCACCACCATCTCCGAAGCAGGCGACCCGACGTGGTCGAGAAGTGAGGGCGGGCGTATCTGCGTCTGCTTGGGCGTTTTCCGACGGCTTCTCCATCTCGTTGTTGTAGGATGGGCGCGCAGGCCAGTGCTTGACTGTGCCTGCGCGATTCCCGTTGCCAAGTCTACTTAGTCAAACTGTAACTTATGCATACACGTATTCGCCGCGCTCCCTCTGTTGCGCACGTATCTCACACGCTGTTCGCCATGTCGAGGGGCGCAGCAGACGTCCGACGCTGTCCCGATGTCGTCGGCGATGGGCAGGAGGGCGTTCGAGGTCCGCGGCGGGCATCTGTCCGCAGGAGAGAGTGGGATGATGTGCATCAGCGTTCGTAGCTACAGTCACAAGCCCCATCTTGCCCTCGTCCTCCGCATTCTCAGCGCTGGCCTGAACTTTGCTCGCCCTTCTCGTGATCCTGATGGCCTATCATCGACGTGCGTGCGGTCAGCTTGTGGGAGTTGCACGTCCAAGATGTCCGATAGCCCGAGCCCTGAGTCTCAGTCTGCTCGATCCCGGGGCCGCTGCTGCACTCCTTCGCCCGCATCGCTCCTCCGTCTGAGCCTCTCTGCTGTTTCCCTCTGTCTTGTCGAGTTTTCTAGTTGGGCCTGCTGCGCTCGTTCTAGTCTCTGAGTCCCCTGGGGTCGTGTGTGGCTCCAATTTCTCCGCGCACGAGCGTTTCATTTCGCTTCGGGAGCCGGTGTCACCGCTGAAACTCTCCTCGAGGTTGCCCGAGGCCGTCCCACTCTGCCCTCCCGCTCCCTCGCGCTTTCTCGACGCCATGGCCTCCGACGAGCAAGACCAAGTCGTCTACCTCAAAGACAGCCTCACCAGGATCCTCTCGCCAAAGAGCCCCGCGGACGCCGTGTTCGGCAGCTTTTCGCGCACCCGCAAGCCCAGCAATCCCAAGTCGCCCTCCGCCAACCTCCCCGCCACGACAGGCTCGGGCTCGCAGCCGTCGACCCCTGCGAAGAAGGACAAGGCCCTGCCGCCCGTGCCGGGGCCGAGGTCGCCCCCACGCCAGACGGCGCCGGCCGCGCCTGCGAGTGCGCGGAGCCGAGCGGCGAAGCGACCCGACAGCCCCGACGTCGAGACGATGATTGCGCGCACGCCGAGGCCGAGGCGCAAGTCGTCCGCGACGTTCAGCTCGCCGCTCGTGCGGGCGCGCTCGAACTCGAACATGGTGCCGTCGAGCTGGAGGGGGCTGAAGGGGAAGGAGAAGGTCGCGGACGACAACGAGTCCGTCATTTCGGACTACGGGACGCTGTTGAAGGACGACGACAGCGATATGGAGAGGATGCTGGAGGGGGACGGGAGCGAGTCGGACTCGAGCATCGACATTCATACGCCCTTGCCGTGAGTGCCTCTCTGTGGTTGATGGTACACGCTGCTCAGAACCGAGTGCAGCCACCTCATGTTCAGAGATGGTTTGCTTTCTCCGAGGTCGAAATTGCTCCCCGGAGGGACTGCTACTTTGTCTCTGTACATGGATGATGACACCGGAGGCAAGCGAGCCAACAGTGTGCTCAGCGTGGCGTCCGAAGGTTGGTCCGGTTGTCTGCATCCCGCAGCTTTGAGTAAACAGTCTCATAACTTTCCTCACAGCGACATCGACTATGACAAAGTCCGGGGTGTATCGCGATCCGCGCGACACGCAGCGGCGACGCCAGAGGCACAAAGACCAGGCCCTCCTCCGCGCCGGGATGGGCCTGACTACTGGCTTAGGTTGGAGTGACAGGTTTGTTCTCTGCACGTGCATGTCTTCTACCCATCACTCACAATCGTCGCAGCGAGGACGAGGACGCCCCGTCCATGCTCACTCGACGACTCATTTCTACCTCCATCGCGAAGCAGCCCGCCACGGTCTCTCGCGCGCCCTCGCAGCTCACGAAATCCACCTCCGTCGGCAACCTGAACCTCTCGCACCCGCCTCCTTCCTACTCGCCCATGGCGCGCCCCGGCGCGCGCGCGCTCTCCCGCTCGACCTCCGCGAGCTTCTCGAACAGCCGCCTGAGCATGGGCGACAGCGAGAGCGTGACGTCGGTCGAGGCGGACCCCCTCGCGCGTGGTCGGAGCCGCACGCAGTCCAACGCCTCCGCGAGCTCGGTCGTCTCGTCTGGCTCGCGCGACTCGAGCGGGCCCGGGCAGTCCGTGGCGAGCTCGCAGACGTCTCAAGGGCGCACTTCCGGCCCTCGCCCGCTCCGCCTTCCGCAGACTGCAGGCATACACGCCACCACCAGCGCCTCCCACTCGCACTCGCATTCGACGTCGCTCTCGACGTCGACAACCGAGTCGCACCCGCCCGTATCGGGCGTATCCAAGCTGAAGGGCCCGCGCGTGCACACGCGCACGCGCACGCTCTCGAACCCGGGCTCGCGCATCCCCGGCGCGGGCTCCGTCCTCCCGCGCCCGTCGGCGTCCTCCAAGATCGTGCCGCCGCGCTCGGTCTCGGCCGCAGTCATGGCGCCCATCCGCTCGCGCTCGATCTCGACCACGGGCACCGAGCGGAGCAGCACGATGAGCAGCGACACGATCTCGGACTTCCCGCTGCCGCCCGCCGCGGGGGCGTCCGTGTCGCCGTCGTCGTCCTCGTCGTCGCTGTCGATGTCGCACGGCGCGCGTGCGCTGGGGCTGGGGCGCCCGAGTCCGAATCTGAACACGCAGGTCGCACGGTCGGTCACCGCGTCTCCTGTATCTCCGCCCTCGGCGACGGCGACTCGGGTGCTCAATACGGTGGGGACGGGCCCGCGTCCGCCGCGCATTGGTACGGGCATGGTGTACCGCCACAGCGGGTACTCGAGCTTCTACGAGACGTCGAGGCTCAGCCGTGCCTCCGTCACCTCCCCCAGCTAGGCGATCGTCTAGAGTCCAGTCTCGTTTCATCTTGCATATGTCTTGCCCGCACGCACAAAACCTCACTGTCGTTTCCCCTGCTCTCCATCACTATCATCCATCGAAATGCGGATGCTGCGAAGCTCACGCTCTTTGTCTATGCAAGCGCCCCGTCGTTGCTCTCCACTTACCTTAGTCGCTGGTCTCTTATATTTATTTCGCTCTCGTGCTCAAGTAGCTGTGCAATAGTATGGTGGTATGCAGGGCGTGGTGGTCATTGGATTACTCAGTGGTGCATGGTGGTGAAATGTAGATGGTCTTCGTGCTACGATTGGCAGATAGCAGGACGTGTGCCCCGAGGTGCTGGTTCGACGGTTGGTTGTATGTACGACTGCAGCACAAAGGGAATGCGCCTTCAACAGACACCATCCATCCTACAAGCAGATCGTCTGGCAGACAGGGTCGCATATTGCATACGGCTGAAGCGGATGCTTACGAAGGCTCACCAGGAGCAGGGGGAGCTGCTTACAGCAATTATAGAAGACTACGTACGGACCGCCTCCGCAACGCTCGCATCCCGAGGGGTGAGTCGGACGCGGAACGGCACAGGCGACCGACCCGAGACACCGTCGTACTCCTTCAAGTCGATGGGATCGCCAGGGACGGGCTCGATGTTGAACGCCCAGAGCATGTGCGCGAGGCCGAGGAACACCTCTTTCTCCGCGAGGATGACCCCAGGGCAGAAACGGCGTCTGAGCACAAGGAGGGATAGGTCGATGCATTAGTTGAGGGTTGCGTCAACAGGGGATTGGGGGAGCGGACTCACCCGATGCCGAATGCCCAGTGGTCTCGTTCCATCGGGTCTGGGAGGTGGGCCGAGTCGGCGGAGGAGAGCGTGTCGCCGAGGTACCTCTCGGGCTACATCACGGCAGTTGCAAAGTCAGAAAGATTGGTGCTGCAATGGCAGGAGCACTAGATACCTTGAATACGTAGGGGTCGGGGTAGCGGACGGGGTCACGGTGTAATGTCCACTGTGGCCCCTTTAGAATCATGGAGACAGTCCCATATAGCGCAGTACTCACTGTGTTCGCAATCACTACAGTGCCCTTCGGAATGTAGTACCCGTGATAAGAGAAGTCCTCCGAGCTGAAATGCGGGGTGCCTAGCCAGAAAGGGTTGTGGAATCGAGCGACCTCCTAATGGTCAAGCCGCAAGGATGAGCACAACGCGGGTGAGACCTCGATGTTCTCAGCGACTGACCTTGGCAATGGCGCGGATGTACGGCAGGTCTTGCTCGTCTTCCAGAGTCGGTAAGCGGTCCCGGCCGCATACACGGTCGAGCTCCGCCTGAGCTTTGGCCTGGACGTCGGTGCAGCCCGCTATGTGTGCGGCGAACCACTGCTGAATTGATGCCGTCTAGCCGTCAGGAATTACGGTGAGATCGCTATGTTACCAGATAGGTTCACGCAGGAGAAGCATACCGTCTCGACGCCTCCAATAATCAGCGTCCCGCACATGATGATGATGTCGAGGTCGTCCAGCCCCTCTTCATCCCTCGTCTGAAGAAGAGTTTTCGCCAGACAATCGGGGACGTACTCGCCATTGTCAAGGCGCCTCTGAATATCCGCGAGGAAGGGCTTGTTGAAAGAGATGATGTCGCGGTTCAGCTTGCGACCCCGCGCAGTCATCCGGTTAGGCAGCTTCTGCAAGACGGGGAAGAAGTCGACCAGGTTGGATACAGAGCCGGTGGTGTTCCTGTAAACATGACGACAATGTCAGCTGCTCGACATCATAGTCAAGCCCGTACATTGACCGACGTACATGAACTCCCTAGACATGCGGAGCACCTCAGCGACGATGGGGTCGCTGAGGGACTCCGTGCGGATGCCATAGATGAGCATGAGGATATTGTTGAGTGCTGCGCGACTTGCATAGGCGGAAGGGTTGATAGGTCGAGCACCAGCCTTGCCATCGTGTAGGAGGTCGCGTATCATCTCTTTGGCTTCGACTTCCAGGGCGGAGGAGTATGTAGCGACCGCGCGAGTGGTGAGCATCTTCGCCGCAATGCGACGGTGCTTGCGCCTTGCCGTCGGGTACAGGTGAGCGTCGGCTACCTCAGAGAGCCGGGACACACTCACCAGACCTCGTTGTACGCGGTCGCGGTGATGCCGCGGTACTGAAGAATGGTCTGCACCTTCATGAACATGTCCTTTCTCGACGAGAATATGGCGCCGTTCGTGACAAGGATGTCCTTGATCACATATGGGTCAGAGAGAATGACGAATCGCTGGTTGCCGATGGTGAAGGAGTACAGCGGGCCGTACTTGCGGGCCCATCTGTCGAGGCTGAGCTCAGGATATTTGGTGAGATATGTGAAGCATCCTGCAGACGACTGGATCAGCTCATCTGCGGCGGTGTAAGCAGCATGCCACATACCTAAGAGAGGCAAGCCGACAGGTCCAGGTGGTATGGTATTGCCCGCCTTGTCGCGAGGGGTCTTGCGGAGGAAAGAGAGAAGGAGAGAGAATCCAGTAAGGAGAGTGGTCAATCTAGCTACGAGATAGAGCAGGTGCTGGTCGAGGAAATGAATGACAGACATGGTTGGTGGGGAGATGAAGAACCTCGTTCGCCGTGAGGTGAGGTCGGCGTCTTACGGGTGCGGTCACGGTGTTTCACTGGGGGATTTATATCCCACTGACGCTCCGTGTCTTCGTCTGTGCTGTGCAATATGTCCATGTATGCTCGGCGTGGCCGTTTCGCTTCCTCGGGACGAGAATTGGCGCGGGTTACCATCGAGATGCTGTGGTGTTTGGATGGATCCGACTGCAATGCGTCAGGCAGACACGAAACCCCAGCCAGCCGCGCGGGCCCGTTCGCGTATGCAGCGCACGCGAGAATTTTGTAGAGTAGAATTGTAGCCTTGCTTCTTCCGCAGATACCCGAAGCTATGGTCCCTGGAGTGAGCTGCGCAATTCAGCGGTACGGTCGAAGTAGAGGAGATCGTCACCGTAACTTACCTTCTGACCTCGCATTCAACGTCCCTTGAGACCCCTGCAAGATCTCAGTCTCTGATAAGAACTTGTGTCTTAACGCTCGCCCAAGCGTCCGCGCAGGTTCCACTTTGTCTGAGATGCGCCTCGTTTTGCAGAGTTCATACATAGGCTTTCCGACGTCGCGTCTGTGGCACAAGTGGCGGATGGTACTATTTTCGACAGGCGAAGTCGCCGCCGCGATCGCCGTCGGCTGCAGCGTCGGTGAGCGCAGAACAAATCGGCTGATATGTCGCCGCTCCGACATGCCCCGGGCTGTTCAGGCGTAGCGGACGCCCGTAAAATGACGTTCTGTGGGATATCTTGTTCGACGGCATGAACTTTGAACTGTGCATGTGGTGGGCGCGGTGCTACTCACTGATTTCTGTGCTCGTCATGCGAAGAAAGGTGAGCTTCCTCAGTACGTTGCTATGTTTCGCATCATGACTTCTATTCAGTGTAAGGACTTCTTGCGTTAATGCCGCAGTTCGAAGCTGCTGGGTGGAATGCGTCTGCTCCGTATTGCACGGAGGACGATCGCCGTGCATGACGCCGATACTGTGCCTGTGTGGGGAGTTTTGTTCACCGTGCGTGCTGCAGTACTTCGTACCTGTTCTACCTATCAACTACCTTACATCTGCAAGTCTCCTTGTCGCAAGGCCCGTGTCCCGGCGTTCAACAGTATTCTATCATTTTGTCGATGGAGCAGATCAGAGAAGAGAGGCACGCCCCATTCAGTGACACGTACTTCTAGACGGTCTTCAAGTTGGCAGTCGCTATGGTACCAGGTAAAGAGAGCTTGGATCGTCCAGAGACAAAAGAAGAATGCCAGGAGCGTGGATTGAACACGCGACCTCCAGAACTTCAGTCTGTTGCTCTCCCAGCTGAGCTATCCCGGCGATGACAGCCGTCCGTAACAAGCGCTCATATCCAGTGGTGGCAATGGGACTCCACATGCTTCAAAACCCTCCGAGTCCACGAGTGCGCCAGCCGTTCCATGGACAGGAAGTGAGTTTACACCAGCCCGGTATATGAATGTGTTCACGTCGATCAAATTGTGCTTCCCGTCTTTGGGGGTGCGTCGTAGGTGAACGATACACGCATCCACGGTACCGACCAGTGCATTGCATATGATGCTCACAGGCGACGTCGACGCGTACGAGAAGGCGTGAGCGCAAACAGACAGGCTACGCCCGCTAGACAAGAGAAGCTTAAGCTTGCTTATATGGAATGGCCTCCGGAATTATGTCGCTGGACGTCGACATTCGCATTCCGCAGACAAGCGAAGCGAACGGTTCACACAGTTCGATGTGATGCTTGCTCGCCTACTGTAGAGCGTCCGTACGTTGTTGAGCTCCCAACCGCGTGCGTCACAGCATAGGGCCACGGAAAAGTAACGAGCACACGGAACCGTTGCGAGGGGTTGGTCGGCTATGGAGGTCGGAAGACTGCAGGGAGACCAGTCGAAACAGGCTCGATTGCTCTGTTGACATTTAATGGATTCAGGACTAATAGGACTCGCCGTATTCACCTTATGAGCGACTAGTGTGCGCTTTCGTAGACTTGCTGGTTTGCCGGTCACGCATCATGCCGCAGCGACAGGACAGGCAGGAAGGACGAGAGAGCCCAGCTGCAGGATAGACGCAATTCCACCTCAAGATCCTCTGAGCACAAGGTCCGCGCTTGGACCTGGCCTGTCGGGCTTATGGAACTCGTCAAAGGCGAACGCGGATACAAATATCAGTAGCACAGAGCTCCAGGTACCGACAGGGGAAGCATGCTGAACGAGGGATCGACGGATCGACAGCCGCATGGATGATCATGAGCACGTGAACCAGAGTCCCATCCGCTACTCTTGAGCAACACTGCCTGAAGGTAATTCCTCGTCGCCGCACCACCCACACGCGAGAAGGCTAGGAACCAGCGACGGAACCAGCGACAGGAAACACCAGGAGCAGCGCGTGGTAGTTGGAGACACAACTTGATGATCAACGAAATGGCAGCTTCCCCTCAATCCCGCCAGTAAAATGATAGTCGGAACGGAGTAGAAAGCCTGTTACAGACTCCGCGATATTGACAGCACCGGCCGAGGTGATTCCACCCGCTAGATTGTGCGAGAGAGAACAAAGAAAACTCCCAGCAGATCCATATCAACTCCGACCAGACGTGGACGCAGAAAAGGCCACAAGAATTTCAGTAGTTCCAGACAAATCCCCAGGTTGCAGCGACAGTGGTCGAGGAGCCTGCAGTGGATGGTGGTGGTTGAGAACGAATATCGGGCGGGACGGTGTGGCTGATGTGGCTGAAAGTGGCTGGAGGATATTGTCGGAGACCGAATCGGGAAGGTCGCTTGTGGACCAATTGTGGCGTGGTCGGTAGGCGGGGCGCGAACCTTCTTTTCCTCGCCCACCAGCCCGACGAATCTAACTCGCGGTCAGTCAACTTTGTTTCCAAACTTTGTTCGTATTTTCGCTGACGTTCAGGCCGTCCTTGTCATCGTGCTCGGTGCTGTCATCATCGTTGGGGTCATCGTCTTGGTTGTTGTCGTCGTCGCCATCAACAATGTGCAGCCCTTATCGCCCGTCTCCGCAGTCCCACCCATGTCGGGTCACGACTCTCAGAACAACGGCCAGTGGACCGAGCCGCCTTGGTCGGGCTGGATAGAGACTACAGGCGACGCTCTCCTGATACTCGAGGCTGCTCGTCGTGGTCTTATCCCACGCGTAACCCGCCGTCTTGTCGACTCTGAACGCAAGATGATCACCTCTGGTTCTGTGTTCGTCTTCGACGAGGACGAGAGCGGCATCAAGCGGTGGACCGACGGTTTCTTCTGGAGTCCAAGCAGGATACTTGGCAACTTCCTCCTCTATCGCGAGACTGAGAAGAGAGGTGCGGGTCACAGCCGCGCTCGCGCCGAGCCCGCAGCAAACGAGGAGGCGGAGAGTGCGAAGCAGGAAGGCCAGTCCCTCTCCAGGCCAAAGAGCGAGTCTAGTCGCCTCGGTATCGACAGGCAACGGGAGAGGATCCTTGTCGGGAGCCTTACCAACAGCTACAAGTTCAAGCCTGGGGGCATGATGAAGAAGGTACGTCCTGCTCTTCACCCGGTCCTCCTCTGTGTCACTGCCCCTCCCCATCGCTGCGTACCCGAGGGCCTTGAAGTACCACCCTCGTCTCGCCCTTCGTCGTGAGTGGACCCTCACTGATAAGGGTTGCGAGGGTGGGCTACCTGGTCTGTGCGCCATCCGCGATTGTGCATTATCTCGGCGGGCATCACCGTGAGCGTCATGCTTGCTTGCCATAGCGAGTTCTTTAGGGGTGGGGAAGCAGTATGCGCCCTCTGCACCCCTCAGAGGGTGCTTGTTGCTTTCTCCGCGTCCCGCTACATGCGTGTCCTACCCTGTCACAGAGCGGATTCTCCCATTAGTATAAGCCTGTCTGTCTCCTTTCGGTGCCCCATTACAAAGCGTTGTCGCTGGCCGGTAGGTCAGTGGTGGCGACGCGCCTGTGTAGTCGCCCGAGAGCAGCTTTCCCGCGGTCCGCTCTCCACTTGGGATGCCGGAGCTTCGCTGTCCGCATTGACTGATAGCGCTGTGGGGTGCGGGGCCGAGCGCGACCAATGAGCCTCCTCAACGCCCGATAGCATTCACATGGACGAGAGACGCTGACCCCGGTTTTGCAGACTTTCTCGCTCACGATCGGTGGTGTCGCGCAGCACCTCATCTCATACTACAAGATCGAGGACGTCGAGCAAGGCCGGCTGCGGTCACCTTCTTCACTGCCAGAGCTCGCATCCCTCACCATCAGCCCTGAGTATCTCGACAAGACACACTTCCGTAACCCGCCCAAGGTCGAGATCGGTGTTGACGGTATTCCGCGGTACCGCGGCGAGGCCGATGACGTCGACCTTTCTCCACGCCTCCTTCCTGCGCCTTTGTCTGCTGGCGGCTACTACGGCGAAGCCGAGGCTGGCTCCGGCAAGCGTAGCAAGCAGCGCTATGACCCTTATGGGACTGGTACCAACCCGCCGAAGCGTTCGAGGAAGAAGAACAACTCGGCCTCCAGTCAACAGGAGGCTACTGGCGCCGAAGCTCAGCCTCAGCCGCTCGCCGTCTCAGTCCACCAGCCGCAGCCAGCTTACCCCGATCCCAATGTCCCGCACTACAGCCCCTACAACTACTACCCTGTGCCGCCTGGGTATGTGCCATCGATGTACTCCCCATCCCCTTATCCGCCTCCCCTGCCTGCTCCTGCCACCACAACACCGCCCCAGGACAGCCCATCTCCTCCCCCGGGCTCCTCCGGGGCTGCCGCTTCATCACCTACCTACCCTACGTATCCAGTCGCAGACGCTTCGTCGTCGGCACCAGCCCCCTCCATGTATCCTCCCTACTATCCTGCCCCGCCGCCACCACCTCACGGCTATGCCGCATATCCTCCTCCCCCTATGCCGTGGCCGCACTACGGCGCCTATCCCCCGCCGACCACTGCTCAAGCCGGTGGTGCCAGCATTCAGGAAATCACTGAAAGCGACGTGAGGAGCAGCGGAGGTGGCGGCGGTGGCGGCGGCGGTGGGGCGTGAAGTCGCTCGGCAGTTGGTTTTTGCTCCGGTGCCTCTGTCTGTCGCGATGTATGTATATGTTCTTTGCTGTCCTGTGACGCCTGTAACCGTATCGCGTTTTCCAGTGTCCTGCGATTCTGCCTCATCCCTGTCTGGTCTGCGTCCTCCCCTGCTCGCCCCCCTCGCAGAGTGTGTACGATAGTGAGTGGCGATATCTTGGGTCTTGTGTTGTCTGTCTTCCCGATGTCTATACGTGCCGGTATTGTACAGTTGTCTGATGCAGAAGTAGTCTTACCAAACTGTACAGTATCGTGTTTTCCTTGGTCTTCATGTATCTAAACATTCCCCTTCTCCTCTTTCCCCTGCTACCCGCTTTGCTCACCCCCGCTCCTCGCTGTTCTATCATGCCCGCTACGTACGCCTGTCTCTTCCCATATGCCTACCTCTCTGTCCGTCCGGTGCCCGAAGCTCTCTACGAACTGGATTCTTGAGCTGGTGCTCGGTTTTGATTGTCCCGTTGCCTTACCTTGTACGATAGGAGTAGAAGTCGACGCCGTATATGAATGTAGTAGTGTTCGATGGACTGTATGTATCGCGTAGCCTCGTCCTCCTCCCCAATCTTGCGCCTCGACGTGCGTTGAATTCCCGTGCCTTGTATACTGTCGCTGTTGGGTCGTCGCAGCAGGTAGATGGTGCGCTGATAGAGAGGTGAGTCAGTGCATCATATACCCTCGTTCGGCGCAGCTGATTTCGTCTACGGTGACAGTGAATAAGATGCATGAACATATCGCGGCTAACTGCAGTCTGGGACTGCTGCCGCTATGGTCGCTGCGGCTGATGTCCTTGGCCCACATTGGCATTCTGCCCTATGTCATCGTAGATGCTCCCAAAGCTCGTCAATACCAGTCTTTTGCGGGGAAGGACACCTCGCCCGCGTCCGCCATCGTCTCCTCTCCATCTACAGTTAGGGCCGCCCAGAGCACGCTGAACCAGATATGCTCGCTCGGCCCAGATATTGCCATACCGACCGGCTCCGACTCAGTCAGATAGCCAACGAGGTGAGACCTCCCGTATGTCGTAATCCCGCTACATCATATACTGCCACTCGCCACACGCGATTGCACGAGCGCAGGTGAGCTCCGCGACATCTTCCCTATCGCGAACCGTCAGCGCCGAGTCGAACACCATCAGGCCAGCAACGCCCGTCCAGCCCGAAGGGGATCGAGCAAAGACCGCAATGCCAACTGGGGCCCGCCGCCCCGTGCTCGCCCAAGCCATTGCGCTTGCGCACGTCGACGGAGCTGTCGACGGGCGCAACGGGTGTGAACCGGACAACCAGGCGAACGGTGGATTGTAGCCGGATTCATAACCTGACTGCGCGACGAGGAGCTCGCGGGCTGCTGGGACACCGTCGAGGAGGCGTGCTACACGCTCTTCACGGGCCTCAGCCTGCTCGCGATCCTGCGCGGGGGAGCATTTACGCGTGTTTGCGGCGGTCGCTGGCGGTTGTCACTGTATGGAAGACTTGCAGCCGGCGTTCGTCAGCTGGGCGACGTCGTGAACCCTACGATGCCAGGAGGGTAGGATGGTAATATCATGCCATTCCCACTCGCTCATACAGTCTGAACAGATGCTACAACGGTGCAGTGCTCTTGATGTAGACCGGCCCCAGCGTTACCTGACGCCTTTACCAGGTTCCGCTGGATACGGCTTGGAACACCTCTGGGTGCAGCGTGCACTGGTCGACGTACATGTTCCCTATGGTGTAGAACTACTTTTCTATCAGCACAGCGGTCGACAGCGAGTAGGCACACCCGACGACATACCGAATTGTCCTCGTCCTGCGTCCCAAGCTGGATGAGACACCGCCAATCGCAGTGTGGGCCCGCATCACCCGCAGTGCACTCCCCCGAATCGGTGGAAGTGCAGTAGAACTTGCCTGCGATATCATGAGTGTGAGTGACCGCGCAACGCCGTGACGTGTCCGTGCCTTCGGAGAACGTGCTTACCGCGTTCAGGGTATCCGAGCAACTTGAGGCCCTGGGCGGGTTCGTGGGCCGCGTAGTACTCGTCGTCAAAATCGCCCGAACCCTCTTCCCAATGCGCTGTTTCGGGCGTCCCAGCCGTCCATTCCAGGATAACACGCTCCGGGAGGAGCAGGTCCTCGTCTTCGAGCGCAGACCGCGCAGCGTCGTGCGCTTCCTGCTCCGCCTCGGGGGAGGCGAGTCCAGAGGCGCCCCCGTCGACGTGAATCCTGCGTATGAGCCAGGAGTCGTTGACGTGTTCGTCGGAGTATTGGACAACCCAATGCTCGAAGCAGGTGTCCCCCAGGTCGGACTCGGCTGCGCAGATGAAGAGCTGAAACAGCGTCGCGCCGTCTCTTTGGAGGGGCGGGACGCGCTCGCGGAACGCCAGGGGGGTTTTGTCGGACGAGAGGTTGATCTGGATGTAAGGGATGAGGGTGTGCTGGCATTGCTTGCACCTGGGCCACTCCTCGTCCGCACGCAGGTATGGCGTCGAGCCGCCGAAGACGGCGGAGACGTCGCCGCTCACGAGGGCGCGGAGGCTGTCTTCTGTCTCTTCAGAATACCGAGGCAAGTAGGGGGTGATGAGAGGAATCTCCACTGGCACGACACGCCCCGGCATAGCTGCTGCAGGTGGTCGAAGTAGCTCCCAACTTCCAGAGGTCTCTCAGATGGCTTCGAAATGCTGTCTTTTGTATGGGCGGCGTCGCGAGCTGATCAGGAACCGGCTGGAGACCCAGTGATCATCGGAAAACTGCTCCTGTTCCAAGGGGCGTGAGTACGGCATAAGAGTCGATGACCATGAGTCCGTTTCACCGTTGTACACCGCCGAAGGAGCGCCGTGGAACCAGCCGCCCGCAACCTACAGCATCCATGCGCGCACGGCGCCATCCGTTGTGGTATGTATGGCACAGTATGACGGTGAAGGCTAGTCCGACGACAGACTTCATCAGGAAGCATTCCGCATAATTCAAGCGCGGTCGAAGAGCTGAAGTATGTACTCGGGGGCGGGGATGCATCAGAGTTCGACCAACTCGGTACGGGGGAGGTGAAAAAGGAGGAATACTGATGCTAGGAGCGTGGATTGAATGACCGATCATATTTTCTCTTGACTCTTCAGTCTTCTTTCGCTTCTACCGACGTCTATGTGTGCTGTATCACCCTTGTCGAGGCATTCCTATCGTCGAGCGGCTGTATCGAGTATGTATCGGCTGCATATAGGCTTCAGGAGGATGCGAGTGAGTTCTCCATATGTATCGTCCGTTGTAAACCCAACGAGCGTTTATTCGTACGACCGGAACATCACTGCTTCCTCATGCCTCCCACCGAGAAGAAACGCACCTCCGACGACCGTGAGATCAATTCAAGTAATTAAGTACATAGAGAGCAAGACAAGTATGCGAGATAGCGATGATGAGTACATGACATGCATAGGTAGTACTAGCAAACGTTGACATGATATTGTGGACGAACCACATAGAGATGAGCAGGGCGATGCCGGACGGGAAGAGTTGAGATGGTGAAACGAAGGGAAGCGATATAAGAAGCGGCCAGCAGCGGTGCTTCTGGAGTTCGCCCGAAATCAAGAACGACTTCCCTTGTCCTCCTTGCTGGTATTAGCGCTAGCGCGGGCGAGGCCGGCAATTGTCGCAGGGATCTCTTTGGCCGCGTAAGAGGACATCGACGCCACCTTGGCGCGTTTGGTGGGTCTGGCAGTCCTAGCAATAGAATAGCCGTCACAAGCGACCACGATGATCACACGCTTGTAGTTGGCAAGGAGGCCATCCTCGGGGAGGACGTGAGTGTCGCGCCAGTCCTTTGCCGGAGTATCCTTGATCATAGAGTAGAAGATCTGCAGGAAAGGGATGTGCGTCTCCAGCGAATCGGCCATTTTGATGGTCTCCGGGTCGAGCACCTTGGGTTTGGGGGGCTCCAGGCGCAGCCGCGGCTCCGCCCAAGGCTCATTTCTGGGCCATACGGCGCGCAGAGGGCTTGGTGGAGTGGAAGCGTCGGACGCAGTGGCGTCATGGTCCACGACCGCCGCAGTGCGTTGGCGATGCTCCGTGTGCGTCTGGGCAAGCTGCCTATTGAAGCTGAGTACCTCGTAGCGCGCGCTTATGAGCAGGAGGAGTTGCTCGAGGAGGGTGTTGAGGGGGTTCCGGCCCTCGCCTGTTGTCCTGAGGAATTCAAGGGTTACCCCGTGAGAACAGAGGCTCCTGTGCCTCATCGCGACAGCCTTGAGATGACTACACCATCTGCGATCCGACTTCGTGTCACGCTCGGACTCGTCGAAGTAGGCAATGACAAAACTTGTGACGTCCTGGAGCGTGTTGCGGATGAATCGGACCGCGTAGTACAGTAGGACGTGGAAGAAGGACTCCAGCTCGTCGGCGACAACGACCGGGCGTCGCCAGTGCGATGCGACGTAGTTCACTGACATGAACTGCCACGTTCCCTGCCATATGATGAGCTTCGATAATCACTATCGTAATAGCAGCAGCACGCACCGTTCGTTCTGGCGGTCTCGCAGCCTCTGAGTCATCCTCCCCTTCCCTTGAGACGGGTTTGGCGAGCTCCCAGTCGGTCAAGAGCCCGCGCCATTCCACCACCTCTTTCCCGCTGGGGTTCACACCGAGAGTGGGCAGTATGAGGACGTTCCCCGCACTGATGTCACGGTGCAGGAGGTTGTGCCTGGTATAGGCCCAGTGGTGAGCTGTCGTGTCAATCTCGTCAGAGCTTCTCGCTTGAGAGACTGTAAGCGCGACTCACTCGCAATGCAATCATACATCAGTCGGATCAGTTGCTTCGTAGTCCTGAAATCGGAGAACGGGAGGCAGACCTCCTTGACCGCGATGCGATAGTGCATGTGAGGACCGAGGGACTTGTCCGACAGGGATGAATTGAGGTCACTGGTACCCGCCGTCCTCCGCGAGCTACTTGCGCCGTCATCTTCCTCGCCTCGACGCCGCTTCTTGCTTGTCCCCGGGCCCGTGGTCGACGCTGACCGACAGGCGCGCGTCTGGAGAGCCTGAAGACAATGTCGGTTCCGCGCAAATCTCAGCTGCGGGTCCGCCTCGTAGCGAGCGTTGAAGGTTTCCTGGTTGCGGACGTCTCCATGGCATATCACGGTAGGGACGACCATGTCGGGGTCGTCCGCGAATAGCTCCAGATAGCTGCCTTCGGGACGCACGCCCTCGTAATAGGGTCGCCACGAATCCTTCAGGAATACGAAGCGACGTGTTCGAGCGTCGACGGCGATGTATCCTCGCGTCGCGCGACCGAACATCGAGGAAGACGCGACGACGGGTTTTGCGACGAGGAAGACGTGATCGTCGTCGCCGACTCTCAGCTTGTAGCGAGGCCAGCCGGGCGCGAGCGACTCCCGGAACTTCTCGCGGACGTACTTGAACACCCGACGGTCTTCGCCATCGTCCTTGGGCTCCGGAAGGTCCGCGTCCGGCTGCAGATCCGCTCGCTGCCGACCAGAGTAGTCGGATTCGCCTATAGGGGACGCAGCGGTACAAATGGGCTCGGCTGCGGGCGGTGTAGACGAAGCGGTGGGGGCCCGCAGGCGCGAACGGGAGGACTCCGTCTCGATATGCTCGGTGCCAGGTTCGAGGTAGTCCATGTCGAGCTCGCTGGGCATTGCGAGCTCGTCCATAATCCTGAAGGCTGCCGAGCCCTCCTCGATGTACGTCGCTGTCGGATCGATGCCCTGTCCCTGCGCGCTGAGCTGCACGTAGTGCCAGACGATGCCGAGGAGGTGTTCGGGCTCGTCGACGTAGTTCACCTTCCTTGAGACGCATACGCCGGACCTGTCCCACCACAGCGCGCGAAATTCCTCTCCGATGACGAGGAGCGACAGGAGAGCGGTGCGGTGCTGATAGAGGAAGAGGTTGTGGGCGCACGCGATCAGCTGCGACCGGACCTTCGCGCGAGACGATCGTTCCGCCTCTGAGCTGTTCCCAGCACGATCGCCCCAGGGGTCGTAGGCGACGTCCCCTCTCTGGAAATCAATGAATAGTCGGCAGTTCGTCCAATCCGGGTGCTCGTCCCGCGATATGGTTCCTTGAGGATAGATGCCAGCGCAGACCTTTGACTCCGTGTCCTCTGTGTCCTCCGCGTCTTCCGTATCCTCCGAGTACTCCGTGTTCTCCGTGTCCTCCGTGTCGTCAGAGAGATCGGCTTCGTACTTCGAGAGCTTGGCCCAATAACCGTCCGGAAGCTCGAGAGCGTTGATTGCGCCGACCTGCAAGGTCGTGCTGTCAAAGAAGAGCGACGAACGGACATCGCTGCAGTACGCACCACTGCTTCGGCAATCGCGTCCTCCTCGGACAACGTCACAGGCCCGTGAGGTTCGAACTTACCCCTGAACGTCTTGAACAACTTGATTCGCGCAGAGGCTATCTTGTCTTTGGGAGGCTCGCGCGCACCCGCAGGCAGCGGGGGGAGAATATCGCGTTTGAAGGTGTCGAAGTCGAGTAGGAGGGTAGTACCCATGGTGGACTCTCCTAGAAGCACTCGATCGAGTCCGGCAGTGGGTGGGAGCGTCTTCCTGCCTTTCCGAAGTCAGAGTTGTCGATACAACAAATGGTTGGGTGAGGGATGTGAGGGGATTACGAACCTTCTCAGCTGCGGGGTCACGCAGATGTATGAATGCGCAAGCGGATGTGGCTAAACTGACCACGTTGCCACGGTATGGTTATGTGATTAGGGTAGGTCAGGCTCGGGACGGAGAAATTCAAGCCCAGCTGCATCGGGCGTTCTGTAGACAAAGGGTTTCTCTGAATTCATCAGGCGGACAATGGATAGACGCATAATCGGCTTTGGTGGGTCGGGGCATGGAGGGACGGCTCGGCGCTTGTGTACTACGAACTTGGCTCGGGTTGCCTTTCCGGGGAAGGATCGCACTGTGTATTCAGGCTATCGCCGTGACCCCCCGTCGTGATATCGCATTGTACGCCCATAGTCCATCGTCACTGCACACTCACACCTACCGCCGTACAGGCGTCGGTCTTCGGTCGCTTTGCAACGCCGTTCCTAGCACCCGTGCCGCTGGCTGAATCAACCGCCGCGACGCACAGGGAGCGGGGCTCGGGGTCAACGAGCTGGTCCCTGCCGGTGACCTCGGTGTCGCGCCACTCCTCCTCCGGCGCGTCCAACGCTCGCACGAACAGCCGTAGGAACTCCCTGTGGGAATCGAGTTTGGCCGCCTCCTCCTTGGCCCGCGGATGAGGCAGGTCGGCCCAGTGGTGTTCCTCCGACCACTCGGCGGGTTTGCCCACGAACCATGGCCTGTGTGCACCACGCCGCACGTCCACTCGACGCGGCCTCGCGGTCGGGGTGGAACGTGGCGCCGTCTCGCTACCTCGTGATGCTTGTGCCTTCCCGAGCTGTGATTCGTGTTCGATGACTGCATACCTCGCCGCGAACAGTCTGAGGAGAGCCGCGATGAGCTGGTTCAGGGGGTTGCCCTCTTCGCCCGTCGTCTTGAGGAAGGCGACAGGTTCCCCGAGAAACTGGAGCTCTCCACGCCGTACGGCATGGTGCTTTGCCAGGCTGCAACGAGGCTGTCCGGACTTGGGATCCAGGATGAAGGTGTCGAAGTATTCGACGACGAAGCTGTTGACGGAGTGGAGGGTGTTCGGGAGAAAGCGAACGGCGTAGTAGAGCAGTACGTGGAGGAAGGACTCCAGTTCGTCCGCGACGACGACGGGACGCCGCCGGTCGCAGGCGACGTAGTCTACGGACATGAACTGCCATGTGCCCTGCGGAACGGTGAGCACGGACTCCGGAAACGCGGATGGGTCTCGCAGATGACGTACGGTCCTGTCTGGGTGCCTCTCCGCGAGGTCGGCTTCAATGCACTCCGGGACGCGCGTAGCGAGTTCCCAGTCTGTCAGAATCCCGCACCATTCGACGAGCTCCACCCCGCTTTGATCTGTCACAAGCCTGGGCAGGATGAGGATGTTCCCCGCGCTGACGTCGCGATGGAGGAGCTTGTGTCGCTCGTATGCCCAGTAGTGAGCTGGCAGGATGCGTATCAGGCGCATGCGTCAGCAAAGTCTCGTTGCCAAGCAGATGCAGATGCAACGGTGTGCTCACTCTCGATGCAGTGGTACAACAACCGAATCAGCTGTTCTGTCGTGCGGAACTCGCTCAGCGGGAGGCAAACCTCTTCGACAGCGATGCGGTAGTGGATATGGTGCCGCAGAGCGTCTTCCTCGCAGGTGGCGTACACCTCCCGGGATGCGCCTTCTGCTTCGTCGTCCGGTCGTGCGCGTTTCTTGCCGCTCACAGGACTGCCTGGTGTCGCCGACGTGGACGGAGTGGGATTTTGGCGGAGCGCAGCGAGTACGCCCCGCCTCTTCCTCGCGTCTCTCGTCCTCTCTTCGTAGCGGGCGGTAAAAGCAACTTGACCCCCAACATCACCATGGCAGACCACCGTCGGAACCTGCATGTCCTCGTCGCCCGCAAATTGCTCGAGGTACGCCCCCTCAGGCTCGACGCCAGCGTAGTACGGCCTCCAGGAATCCTTCAGGAAGACAAAGCGACCGGTCCGGATGTCTACGGCGACGTAGCCACGCGTCGCACGGCCGAACATCGTGGAGGCCGCGAAGACGGGCTTGGCGACGAGGAAGACGCGCTTGTCCGCCCCGACTTCGAGTTTGTACCGCGGCCAGCCAGGCGCGAGCGACGCGCGGAACTGCTGGCGGACGTATCGGAACACCGGCTGCTTCTTCCAGCCGCAGTAGTACTCGGGAGCCGTCGCCGAGTCCGCATCCGCGATCTCCGCGCACGCAGTGTGGGGAGACGTGTCGCCATCGGAGGGCGACGGTGAGCCTGTACCGCTGTGTGCGGGTGCGGCGAGAGGCGACTCGGTGACGATGTGCTCGGTGCCAGGCTCCATGTAGTCCATGTCGTCGCGGCGAGGCTGCGCGAGCCTGTCCATCAGCTCGAACTCCGCCTCGCCCTCTTCAACCAGAGTCGCGGTCGGGTCCAAGCCTTGCTGCTCGTCGCGGAGCTGCGCGAAGTGCCAGACGAACTGCAGGAGCGGCGCGGGGTCCTGCACGTAGTCCAGCTTGTTCGACAGGACGACGCCCGCCCTGTCCCACCGCACGGCGCGGAACTCCGTGCCGACGACGAAGAGCGACAGGAGGGCTGTGCGGTGTTGATGCAGGAAGACGTTCCGCGCGTGCTCGATGAGCTGGGTGCGCACTTCAGCGCGGGAGGACCGTTCGGCCTCTGAGTCTTTCTCAGGATGTTCGTCCCAGGGATCGCACGCAGCGTCGCTGGTTTCGAATGCGATGAACAGCCGGCAGTGGGTCCAGATGTGGCGGTCTTCGAGGACATGAGGACCATGAATCACCCGGTGGAGAGTTGCGAAGGCCGTAGCCTTCGTGCCGTCCGACGCATCGGCCACACGCCTGGAGAGCGAAGCCTCGTACCCGTTCGGGAGACCGAGGCTGTTGATCGTGTGAACCTGTGAGCGAAAGCAATGGTGTGAGCGGAGAACAAAGAGCAACCCCTCATACGCACCAACGTCTCCGCGGCGTCGTCTTCCTCCGACGTGGCGGATGCTGTCTTCAGGTTCGAGTCGACGCCGAGTCTGCTCTGCTTGTGCAGAGCGGTCTGCACGCGTGGGATGTTCTCACTCGGCAGAGGCCTGCTCGACGTGCCGCAGGGGAGAGGCCGGAGGACCTCCCGTACGAAGGTGTCGAAGTCCACCAGCGCGGTAATGCCCATGCTAGAGTCTCTAACAAGACGACGGTGAAAAGTGGCTGCTGTGACGAGAGGTTGCCCGGTTTTCCCGGGGGTCGAAATAATTGGAGTGGCTCGTCCGATCCGGTAGCACGGGCTGCTCCGATTGCAAGTTGTAACTCGAGGGCGCAGCGTCCTTAACGGGCTCTGTGGGGCTGGACTGCGTGCAGGTGCGTCTTTGACGTTTAGACAAGAGCAGTAGTAGAACGGAGTAGTAGAAACCAGGTGTAGAACAGATAACGAACCTAAGGAGAATGCGCTCAGTATATGACTCTGCAGGACACGGCGTGGCTAAGCTATTCCTGTACGGATATGGTGTCCTGGCTGGGGTAAGTGAGGCTTGAGCTTGAGGCTGAGCAGCTCAAGGAGAACGTTGTTCAGGAAAGCGATTGTTCCTGCGTCGAACAGCTACCCACAATCAAATCTAGTGCTCGTCGTGGTGAAAGGCAACTTGGCTCAATTGGGCGGCTAGTAGGCTGTACGAGGAACTGGCTAATACTACCTTTCCGGGACCGCCCTCCCGCCAAATTAGACGCCCGCATGGCTCCTCCCCAGTACGCGTAGTCCAGCCCGACGGAGTGCCATGTGCCCTGAATCGCTGTCGGTCACGACTTGGAGCCGCATGTAGTGGTTGCCGCCGGACGTACCGTTCTCTGCAGCTAAGGCGACTTCGACCCCGCTCGCGTTTGGAATGCCTCCTTCGCCGCATGCCCTTCCACGAGAACCCGGACTTTACGCCGTCCGCGGCGGATCGTGTCTGCGCTCGTCGCGTAAGGGGTTGTGCACGCAATCCTCGGAGGTTGCTCGCGTTAACAAGGTGGCAGCAGGGTGCCCAGAGGCCTGAGCCAGAGCCTTCTCCGGAGACGCGAGATGATGAGGGGAAGGGCCGTTGGGCTTCGCTTGGTCGATTGACCTTGTTGGACAGACCGCCGGCACGCGCATTCGCAACGGCTACTACGGGTCGCTCAAGCTTGCGTTTACTGTATCAGTAAGCTCAAGCAGAGCGATGCAGTCCCAGCGAGGTACTAGTCAAATGCAACGGCATGCGCTCAAAGAAGGTACTCATAGGAGCAGTCCCCGTACTGCAGTCTGCGAACCAGGACGAGCGCTAGACTCGGGCAGTGCTAGAGACGCGTCGGTCACACGGCACGTGCGTGGAACATGACGCGGATCTGTAACAGTCGCTCGAGTCGTGCGCGGCCGTTCTCAGGCTACCGTCAACTCTCGAGTGCTACTGTACTATGCGCGACCGCGAAGGTACCTACGTAGCGCGTTACGCAGCGCTGTTTTTAGCCTAATATCGGAGGATGTGAAGCCCTCAAAGCATCCATCCTTCTCCAGACGCCGAACATAACCTTGAGCGACGTTCCGACCACTCCGGGGAGACTGCATCTTGGAGCCCCACACACCTCCTGCCGAGTAGCAACCTTCACAGCACTTCGGCATATGGGATGCCTGTCGCAGGCCGCGGCGCGGTGCATTGTACCAGTCACTCACCGCGGCGGTTTCGCCTGCGCGTCATCGCGCGCCGTGCACCTGGAAATCGCCCAGACACTGAATCAAGGCCGATGTGAAAGCTGTTTCGTCCTCGCTTCGTTCGCCGATCTCTTCCTGTCGAATCCTGTCCACTGACCGCAACGTTCGTAGGGTGACTTGCGCCTCAGCGAACAGAAATAGCGCCGGCCGGCGCTATCCCCGACTCCTGGCGTCTTCCATGCCCAGCAAGCGCGCTAGATCCGCCCTTCCTTCTACGACAGTTGTACTCAACGTCGAGACGCGTCCTTCTGCTCCATGCACCAGCGCTCCTGAAACCGTGGCGTCGGCGCCTGTGAGGACGCGCTGTCGTGCAGGAATGGTACAGGTAAGCACTCGTCATTCAATGTCCTCTTCGACTTCTCCGGGGTGCAGTGCACAGTCGTCGGAATCTTGTTCAGATAGCGTTCAACAGGGCATTTATCGAGGCTCTTGTGCGATGAGATGCCGATTCGTCGCCCGAGCTGTATGTCGAAGCTGCGTTCATGTCGCCGAGCCCCATGGCAGGAGGATTGCAAACTCCAGGAACTCCATCGAGGTCTAGCCACTTCGAGCTCGAGCTCAGGCCATTGCTGTTGGCCGGATCATATATAAGGGTCGCGTACTTCGCGTTCCTCAGCCAGAATCATATCCAGTACTTCCTGCTCTCAAGACAACCAGCAATCCAGCAATAGTCAACAATGTCGACAACCATCAAGAAGAACGTCAAATTCGTCGCGTATGTCCCTAGTCTTCTGGCCGGTAGTCCGACCTGCCTGGCTGACCCCCACCACCCCGTAGTGCTGGCCTCGGCGGGAGCTTCAAGTTCACCCTCGCCATTGTCCCGCCCGGCAGCGAGACTTTTGACAAAGTGACGCCGGTCGCTTGGAAGTGAGTTTCTGAATCCAGCGCATGGCGGCCACGAACTAACCGCTCCTTCACTCAGGGTGTTCTCTCTGAAGGACGGAGGTACGCGGCTCCTCGGCATCTGGTCGAACGCATGCTCACTTCGCCCATCCTCCAGACTCCTTTGGGGTCACTTGGACCAACACGTCAGTAGCGCACACCCGCCCTGCGGCTCGGTAGATTCGTTCCTGACCTTGCTCCTTCTTCAGCCTCGCCGGGTGCCGTGCGACGGTCGACACGACCACGTCGCCCACCGCGACGGTCAAGGCGATGGAGTATCATCCTATTGCGGTACGCAGCCCCCCTCGCGAAACCTCGCCGTCCACAGCCTCAGCCCTCACCCACCGTCTCTCCAGGCCAAGCAGACGTCCGACATCCTCTTGGACAGCGCCAAGCGTCCGCCCGTGTACCACTTCACCGTACGTCGTAACGGCCTCCCTGTGCTCGAACCTCGTGTTCTCATGAAATGCGTTCGTGTCGGGCAGGACAACGCCCCGCTCACGGAATTGGATAGGGCGCGCATCGTGAACAGGACCGGCACGAAGGTCGACGCGATCGGCGCCGGTACGTCCTATGCTCTGTCCACAACTCAGATGCGTGCGCCTGCTGACCGGCATCGTCACCAGGCTTCATCACGGACCTGAACACGCCCGGCAAAGAGACGATGAACCTCGTGCTCGCCTCCAAGAGCGTCGAGTGCGTCCTGCACCAGCTCTCCCCCTCCTTCCCTTGAACACGCCGTACTGACCGCGACGCGCAGCGACGGGAACGCGGTGTACGTCGACCACGCCGCGGTCGCGAAGCTCTGGGTCAGCCTCGACTACAAGGAGTCGCAGCTGCTCAAGAAGGACGTCAACACCGTCGAGACGGTGTGGGAGCAGGACCTCGCGAAGCTGAGCGGCGGGGAGGTCACCGTGGCCATCACGCGCGACGCCAAGGGCAAGATCGTCGGCGGCGTGGACACCACTACTGGCGGCGGGCACAAGTACTCGAGCGTGGACCCGCGCGGGAAGCTCTCCGCTCAGAACGTGAGCGGCTTGTCCTCGCTGTATGCATGCGGTGCGAGCGACATGGGGTGCTGACGTGCACCTCTCGTACTGGTTTTAGGCCCTGGCTGTGACGTACACCGCGAACATCGTGTTCTCCTCCCCTGCGTTCGTCATTGACGGCATCCGGGCGCTCGTCCGCTCGCTCTCCGACTACCCATTCTTTGCAGGGTTCAAGTCCACCGTCAAGGTACGCCTCCCCACGCCTGCTCACGCTCAATGCCTCTAACACTCATCGCTTGCACTTGCAGGAAACCGACACCGAGGCGAGCCTCCAGTTCAGGCTCGCCCCGTGGATCAGCCCCGCCGAAGCCACGGTCGCCGTCCTGCAGGTCATGAACGAGAACAGCGGCACGCACGGCCAGATGTTCCTCCGCACGCACAGCGCCGCGAAGCTGCTCTCGGTCTCGGATGACGGCCGCGACCACGAGACGTGGATGGACATCAACCCCGCGAGCGACGCGTGGTCGGGCCCTACCGCGGGCCCCTTCCCCCCCATCGTACGTCCCCCCAGTCCACCAGTCTCCCCGCTCTCCCTCTGCCTCTGCCGTTCTGGCGCGGCGCTGACTCCCACGGTGCTCTTCAGGAACCGCGCGACGCGCAGCTTGTCGACGGCGCGAACGGCAACGCCGCCGCCCCGGCGATGAAGCAGGGGGCCGGCGAGCCCGCGGCGAAGATGCCCGCCATGAAGGCGTTCTGCGCGCCCATGCCCTTGTGTCTGCCGAACCCGTGCTTCCCCGTCCCGTCCGGCGGCGGCGGCACGTGGAACGGCGGGAACGGCTCCGGCGTTGGAGGGCAGTGGAACGGCGGCAACGGCGGCGGGGTATGGAATGGCGGCAACGGTTCTGGCGTTGGAGGTCAGTGGAACGGCGGGAACGCCGGCGGACAGTGGAACGGTGGTAATGGCTCCGGATCTGGCGGGCAGTGGAACGGGGGTAACGCCGGCGGACAGTGGAACGGCGGCAATGGCGTCGGGAACGGTGGCCAGTGGAACGGCGGGAACCGCTGCTGAGCGCGACGCCCACTGCTCGGACTTCGACTTTGGACTGGCATGGTACGATAGCGTGAAGAGTGGGATCCTGCTCGATATCTTGTAGCCTGTGTTCCGCAGCCTGCCTGCCTCGAAACGTGTACGCGTGTATGATTAGTTGTTGTCAGCAGTGCCTCTCGAAATGCGATCAAGTGTATCCGAGTCTTCGCCCGATGTGCCATGACTTCCAGACTCGTGTTGGCAACTCCTGCGTTTGGCCAGTGCTGTTCAGGAGGACCTTGATTGTCAATGAGCTGGTTCACAGGACGTGAGACGATGCGCTCGACGTTTCGTAGGAACGTTATCTCGATTCAGCGCTTAGCAGAGTTGGCCCAGCCACGCTGGCGGTCGCCTACCATTCTCCTTCGTCTAGTCGTAACATCTTTATCCCCTGGTCAATACGGATTACACGGTCTGTTGCTCCATCCTCCGCGGATCTTCTACTGAGGCGACGAGACGCGTGGCCACACTGGCTGCAGAGTCAAGTTGACTCTCCATGAGGACAAGAGAGGGGGTATAGTGGACTGAGCTATCTAAAAGCTAGCACAAGCAATTTGGTGAATCCGTGCAACAAGAGCGTGCGGACTTTGTCCGTCTACAAGCTTGCACGGTCGCACGGTCGCACCAGTTGAACGCCACTCACAAAAGGCGCCCGACGTCTCGTAGAAACGTTATCTCGATCCAGCGCCTATCCACACCTGTGGCTGAGCTGCGCGTGCTGTCGCGACTCTCCCTCGGTCGCCTCGTTACACATCGCTTCAATGACTAGTGCACTCTCGTCATTGCTTGCAGCATCCATGAGGAGACTTTCTATGATTGAAATATGGCCTGAATGCCTAGGAACAACTGGCTGTCCCTCTCGACCTTCCCTTAAGCGGGCTTCAAAGCGAGGGCGGGAATGTTGGGGCGAAATAGCATACAAGGTACATTCACTCTGTTCTGTTTGAAAATGGTGATACCGTGAACGTCGCGCACGCAGGGACTGATTACACGCGGTCCTGACGGGCAGACTCGTCATCGTAGCTGCCCTAACATCAGCCGAAACGCTCTGTTACACATCCCCGACTCCAGACGCAGTAATGCTTGCAAGAATGCCTGCGTTCAAGAGCCACATACTATGCCTGCCGATGCCTTCCCGGAACCCCATCGTCTCCCTAGGTGCTACACGCCGTCTCCTCCAGTCTCTGGAGCATATACACTGCTACATGCCGAGGTCGTCTCCGAAAGACAATGGATCACATCGGCTTCAAGTCCGAGGGCCGCGAACTTAGATGCCTTCGTGCCCACGCGGATGCAAGTATTTTTGCAGAAATCAGCCTGAGAACCCCATCTCGTCCACATAGATTCCGAATCTGGTGAATATCGTACATCGCGCTTCCATGGTCTTCCTTACTAGGGAAAGGCAACCGACGTGCCTTGTCCAGCATACGACGGGAGAGGTCCCGGGAATTGTCCACCTCCGGGTGAGTACGCTCTCGTACATCGCCATCCCTCTCATGAGCTTTTGCGTCTACCATGCTGTGCCCGTCAAAAATGAATGGTACAGGTCAGCTTTGAGCCAGCGCATCCGTGCATTCAAGCGGGCATTCGCGGAGGTGACTCGGAGGCGAGTCTGCCCTGCGCTTGGACCACTGTTCAACGATTGGGATCGCGAGCTCGCCGACAGGAACGGCGACGTCTCTGCACTCCGGTACCCGTACCATCTCTGCGTATTTCACTGACATGTTGTTGTTCTTGCGCAGGGACGAAAGTGCACCACGGGGAGTGCGGCCTGTGGATGATGACAGCAAGGCTCTCGCTGACGTTGGGAGGCGAGGAATGGGGCGACGCTTGTAGCACAAATGCCGAAGTTGGGTGGCGTTGCATGGCGGAAGCGGGACCTCGAGTCGGTAGCGACGTCGCCTCCGGATCGCAACTTTGTATATCCTGGAAGGAGTACCCGGCCCTCCAGCATCCCAAGGCGGTCTCTGTGTCTGTGTCAACAGCGGCTCTCGGAGGTACTTAAGTGGTACGTCCGTAGCTCCTTGCCCCCAGAACAGTCCCAGGATTCACACTCCTTCTTCACAGTCCTTACATCCCCACAGTCGAGTACTACAATGCCGTCCGACATCAAGAAGAACATCAAGTTTATCGCGTAAGCTCCGCTGTGGTTATACGAGACGTCACTACTGAGCAGGTCACCTACAGTCAGGGCCTCGGCGAGAGCTGTAAGTTCACGCTCGCCATCGTCCCGCCCGGAGACGACACCTTCAAGACGATGACACCCATCGCGTGGAAGTCAGTATCGTCTATCCAAATGCTCGAGTGAAGGATATACCGCAGCTAACGATTTCATCATACAGGGTCTTCTCGCTCAAAGACGGAGGTACACCCGCGTTCATCTCTCCAACGTATCACTCTCGTACTCACACCTACTCCAGAGTCTTACGAGGTTACTTGGACCGATCGGTCAGTCTCATCATTTGATCTGAACTTGGATGCTCGGTTGTGACACCTCGCTGTTCTCGCTACAGCCTTGCCGGCTGCCGTGCGGTTGTCGACGAGAGCACTGCACCCAGGGCCACTATCGCTGCAGCGGAATACCAAGGCATCGAGGTAGGCATCTCGTCAGCCCCGTGTGCTACACTGCTAGCTGACTATGCGCAGGCCAAAGAGACCTGCGATCTTATCTTGGACGCTTCGAAGCGTGTCCCAGTGTACTGCTTCTCCGTGAGTGTCCGGCGAGCCCGACGCCTTACGCTACTCGCACAATGGTCTGACTAGTCTTGGCAGGAGCACCTGCCGCTCCCCGACTCTGAGAGAGCTCGCATTACCAACAAAGCCGGGGTAACTGTTGGCGCCATCGGTGCAGGTGCGCACTGCTTCGTATTCGTTCAAAATACTAGATGCATTTGCTGACCAGAATATGATATCGTCAGGCTTCATCACTGACAGCGGTACGGATAGCGAGAAAATGAACATATTGCTCGCCTCAGATGCTGTGGAGTGCGTCCCACGTTTTCTGGCGCACCCGGGCACATTGTGCTTACAATTTCCTGTGCAGAGACGGTCAGAGCGTTTGTCTCGACTACACTCCGGTCGCGAAGCTGTGGGCGAACCTCGACTACGAGGAGTCGCAGCTGCTTGGCGCTGACATCAACAGCCTCAGCACCGTCTGGGAGAAGAACCTTCTGGATCTCAGCGGCCCTGAGGTCACTGTAACACTGGCACGCGACGACGAAGGCAGGATCACTGTCCCAGGCATTCCCACCCTGCCTAACCCCGGTGAGGAGGTCGGTCCGACCAGGGTAAGGCATCCCGGTACGAGCGTCGGCGAGATATTCATTGAAGTCGTCCACTCCTAGATTCTAGCGGTCACGTACACCGCTACCGTCGCGTTCTCGTCCCCCACGCTCGTCCTGGGCGGATCTATGGCGTTGTCGAACGCTGTGAGCAGTTACCCCTGGATCTCCACGGTCACGTCACTCCTTACGGCAAGTACTCTCGTATTGCGTGACCCATCTTGATAGCGTAACCTGCCTCCGCGTACAGGAATCCGGTACTGAGGCGGAGCTCACGCTCAAGCTCGAGGCGGGCTTCACCTGCAGGGACGCCCAGCCCACTCTGGTGCAGGCTCTCACGAAGATCAACAGCATGTACAGCAAGACGTACATCGCTGGCCACCGCGGGGCGCAGCTCCTTGTTTGGGCCGGCGGCAACCAGATCTGGATGAGCATCAACCCTGCGAGCGACGCCTGGGCGCAGGCTACTGCCGACGGAATCACCGTACGTCGTGCACGCGATGTCATACGTGCGGACCACAGCGCTGACGCACTCCCGGCCGCGCTGCTAGATCCTGCCCGCGTTGAACGGGAAGAACGGTGCGGATGGCGTCGATGGGGCCGACGGGAAGCCCGCACCGGGCCTGGGAATCAAGGGCGCGCGACCGTCCCGTCCTGGCCGGATCCAACCGATGTCCATGTGGGAAGGCGACATGCTAGCTCGAGGCTATGGCTTTGGCGGAAATGGTGGAAATGGCGGGAACGGCGGATGGGGCGGGAACGGCGGCTGGGGCGGGAACGGCGGGAATGGTGGGTGGGGTGGGAACGGTGGGAATGGCGGCTGGGGTGGGAATGGCGGGAATGGCGGGAACGGGGGCAATGGCGGCTGGGGCAACGGCGGTAATGGCGGCTGGGGCGGGAACGGCGGGAATGGAGGCTGGGGTGGAAACGGTGGCAACGGTGGGAATGGCGGCAACGGCGGGTGGTACTGAGAGTGCGTCTGCTCGGGGTGAGGCCGCCCGAGGCTTCATCATGAAGACGGGCTCACGGTACTCACAACTTCGGGTCGCAGCGCAGCTCGCGCGGCACAGCCGGCAGCGGGTACTCTTGCGTATCTTGTCGGTTCGCCGCCGTGTTCGTCAGTGTTCCTTCTTTTGCCCTCCTTTCGCATCCATCGTACTGCCGAGTGCTGAGGAGTCGGGTCCCTCTTTACGCTACTAGTAGTATATTGTCCCTCGTTGATTTTTCCTTACGCTACGCTTCACTTCATCTGCGCGCGCACATACTCGCTGTCCTTACTTGACACCTCAATGCACACACACACTCTTTCCCCATCGTCCCCCGGACGCCCGTTGCGAGACAGCCGGCAGACTTGGCACCCTCCGCTGGATTTGACGGCCCACTACACCTCGTCGAGTCTGCTTGCCAGTCTGTGGAACGAACGATCAAGACTCATCTGATTTTCGGAGACATTATGCACCGACACTGTGCTACCGTAGACGTTCTACTTATGCTGAAGGGGATAGGCAAGCTTTGTAGAGCCGCCGGTCAGAGTCTCCGGTGAACGTACGTTCCTTGGCGCCCGTGAATGGGCGCTTGAGAGTCCAAATCGGTTCTTGCACGCAAGGTTTACCTTGTACGCATTTGTCTTCGAACCACACGCCCGTCAGACCTGCTTCCTCCGACTTGGGTTTCATTCCGTTTAACTCTGTCACGACCTGGACGTTGGAGATTGCTCCACCTGAGGATCTGCAGTACTGGCGGGCGTGGACTTCGAACATGAGGACACTCACTCCCGGAACGCCTGTCGCATCGCCAATTGCTGGCCTCCTGGACCCTGGTCTGCGACGCTGCTGAGCTGCCCACCCGGGTACCCGAGTTCAGATCACATGCACGACATGATACACATCAGTATAGCACATCCTGCTGACTACTTGCAGGTCTGAGCTGAGGCGTCCGTATAGCGAAGTCGCGTGTCTTCAATGTCACCGAATCAGCACTCTCGGACCACTCCTCTTAGCTCCGAGCCCCATAGCGAAGTGACGAATTCTTCCTCGTCACCGTGGTGCCCCAGCATCACCGCTCGGGGCGCGATTTGCACCCAAATTCGAAGCCGGCCTCTGAAAACGCTGTTCTGACCGAGCATCTGGCGCCTCACCGTGGAACGTAACCTTCAACGACACTCGGAAGACTCCGCACTACAGCTGTTATGACGGTCTCTTCCCAGACAAACTTTGCCGATTGGCACTCGTTTAAGTTCCCAATGCGGGCTCTCTGACCAACTGGTAACGCACTCTTCACGCAAACATCAATGTCGCTGAAGGCTGACTCAAAGCGGTGCAGCGACTCCCGACATGTTTAACGATATGCGTGGCCTACTAATCTATCCGGCTTGCACTTGTTCTTCGAAGCCTTCGTCTCGTAAACTCGATCCTGTGCCACAGACCCACTTCGTCGAGAAGCACAACGCGATTTGAATATGAGCTGAAATAGCACCGGACAGGCGCTACTCCCGACTCCTGGCGTCTTCCATTCACGAAACAGGGTGCTCATAGGCGCCGATGTCTTCCTTTTGCGGTCGCGCTACTCAACGTCCGAACTGTGCAGGATTACCTCTACTTCACAAATGAGCGCCGGGAGGGATCTAGACTCCTCGGAGACCGGGAGACGTCCTGTCAGACATGGATATCGAATGGTGTAGGTAAGCCCTGTCTATTCAGCACTCGCTTCGTCTTCTCCGGGATGCATCCACAACGCGCCTCCTGACGTCGTGTTCTTCTCGGGACCAGGTAAATTACACCGTCAGCAAGGCACAAATCGTATACTAGTGCACAGTCGTCGATCCCTCGCTACTCGTCCATTCCGCAGTCATCGCCCTGTCATCGCTCCGTGACGGCAATTTTAGAACGAGCTCACGGCCTTCAGACACGCCAGGCAGCTCCTGCGTCTAGTACAGTGCTTCTCCAGGGCTATATAAAGCAGTATGTTATAGGTGCCATCCTTCAGAACGCTCCGACTCGGACCAGCACTCAGCACGCCAATCTCATTTTCAACGCCGCAGTATCCAGCAATGTCAGCCGTTGTACAGAAGAACATCAAGTTTGTCCGGTAGGTCATAGACCTTCTCTTGTTCTCCACCGTAGCTGAACGACGTTCTCAGTGGGACAGGCATTGATGGGAACCTCAAGTTCACGCTCGCTATTGTCCCGCCCGGCGACGAGACCTTCAAGACCATGACCCCCGTCGCATGGAAGTGCGTAGGACCGTCGTCGCTACTCTTCCGAGTCTGCGCGCTACAGTCCTACTAACAAATCAATCTGTCGAGCAGGGTCTTTTCGTTCGGCAACAAAGGCGCGTCGCCTGTGCTTAGCTCTTCAGAATTTCAGATCGACCATGCTCACTGTCCCTCCAGACTCGTTCGAGGTGACTTGGACTGATCAGTCAGCCTTCCGAGTTGAGCTGAGGTGACGCGGAATGCTGACCCTTCATATAGTCTTGCTGGTTGCCGCGCGACGGTGGACAAGAGCACTTCGCCCACGGAGACCGTAGCTGCTGTGGAATATCACGACATTGAGGTACGCGACTTGACACCGCACATGATATGTTGTAGGAGCTCACAATTTGCAGGCCAAGAAGAGCTCTGACCTCCTTTACGACGCTACCAAGCGTCCTCCCGTGTACTACTTTTCCGTGAGTTGACCTCTGTGTGAATACTCGCTCATGTTTCCACATACTAACCTTCTCGCGACAGGCCTCCTCCCCGCTCACGGACTCGGAGAGAGCTCGGATCTTGAACAGAACCGGCAAGAGCGTTGACTCTATCGGTGCCGGTATGTTATCATCCATATCGTGTCCGCCTCGTGTATGCAGCTGCTGACGAGCATTCGACACGTTTAGGGTTCATCACCGGCGACGGCACGACCAACGAGAAGATGAACATCGTTCTTGCCTCTGGCCCCATCGCGTACGTCCATCACTTTGCATCTCGATGTTCCGGGTGCTCTGATCTGACGTTGGTTACACAGCGACGGCGATGCGGTGTACGTCGACTACACTCCAGTCGCCAAGCTCTGGGTTGGCCTGGACTACAAGGAGTCGCAGCTCCTCGGCGCCTCCGTGAACAACACCAGCACCGTATGGGAGCAGAACCTCCTGGAACTGAGCGGGTCCGAGAGCACGGTGACCATCTCGCGCCGGAACGGCAAAATCACGACGGGTTCGGGCAGCCCATCCTTCAAGGAGCTCACCGCGAACGTGAGTCGTTCTCGATTTGTGGGCGACCCGATGGGAGCACTCATGCTGCTCCCCTCTTCTAGGTCCTCAACGTCACATACACGGCGACCCTAGCGTTCGCCTCCCCCGTCCTCGTGGCGGGCGGGCTGCAGGCGTTGGTGGACGCCCTCAGCAGCGCCGGCTCTTCGCTCTTCACCTTCAAGTCCACGTTCAAGGTACGCACATACGCTCACTCCGAGCACGCTATCGAGACGACCTGAATGACTCACACGCTGCCGCCTGCAATTGCAGGAGTCCGACAACGAGGGGCGCCTGACGCTCACGCTTCCCCAAGGGCTCACCTGCCAAGATGCACAGGACATCATCGAGCAGGCGCTCCCCAGGATGGACCCGCTGTACCGCAAGACATACGTCAAGGGCCACAGCGGCGCCCATCTCTTCCTCTCCGAGGACGGCCACGAGATGTGGACGGACGTCAACCCCGCGAGCGACGCCTGGGGCGCGACCAGCGCGAACAGCGCTCCGGTACGTTCTCCACTTTCATACCACATCATTGAGGCCGGGGAACTCACGCGCACCTGATAGCTCAACGGTGCCAACGGCGCCAATGGCCTTGACGGCGCCAACGGTGCTCCCGGCATCTCCGGCGGCGCACTTCGTGCCAAGATGTGCTGGTGGGGTGGTGGTAACGGAGGGAACGGAGGGAACGGAGGAAATGGCGGGAATGGCGGCTGGGGCGGAAACGGCGGAAACGGCGGAAACGGAGGGAACGGCGGAAACGGTGGCCGCTGGGGGAATGGCGGGAATGGTGGGAACGGCGGAAACGGCGGGTGGGGCGGCAACGGCGGTAACGGCGGGAATGGCGGTAACGGGGGCTATGGCGGGCGCTGGTGTTGAGCTGATGCGTAGGAGGTGAGGCTTGCGACGCTGCTGTGAAGGAGAGACCGCGCCTGCTCTCTTGCACCCTCGCCGAATGGACTACTGCCAGACTCGAAAGTTGATATGAATGTGTACGATTAGTAAAAGCTGAGGTTGCCCGTGCCTACTGAATGTGATACAGCAACGTGCGAGTTCACCTAGTGTCATAGCCTGTAGTAGGCTGTCGCTCATGAGGACAAGCAGTGGAGTGCGAGAAGCATGACTTCGAGCTTCGAGCTGAGCTCCGGGCGCCAACATGAGCTGGCCATGGGCGTCACCGTTTCCCCGGCTCCCTGCTTCTCGCTTCTCCTTCCTTACATAGCTCACTCAAGAAAGGGGTCTACCAAATCTTCCAGTTTCTACTCAGACTATGCGCTTCATGCGTGCGCTGCATTCGCACGACCTCGCGCAGTATCCTGGAGCCAGGAAATAGACGACTCGAAGTTCTCTCTCGCGACCATCAGCGGCAGGTCGACTCAAACAACATACTGTGTGCCTCAGTCCTCGTTTTCCCCGAGCTGACTCCCTACAGACTCTCCCAGATATCCTTGCATGCTACGTTGGTATTCCGAGCGAGCGAGAGACTCGGAGGCGTGTAGTGCAGTTCGACGCTCTGCCACCGTGCCCGGGTCCTGAGATTTCTGGGGTGTTAGTCTTTAGCCGCGGCCATGTTGACGAGGCATGTAAGTTACAGGAGCAACGGTACTACCATGATCGCGTCCGAGTCGCGAAGGATCATTTCAACTGCAGAACCGAGACCTGCCCGGGAATTCGGCGTGCTTGTGGGCCCGGATTGAGGCACCCTTACGGCACGAAGAACACCTTCTCTCCCTCTTCAAGATGCAGCAAGAGGACGTGAAGACAGGTGCGTACTGTGCCGTTCGGTTCTATCCTCTTCTGACCGTGAAAGGGAGCCGCAATGCCATTTCCGGCGTCGGGTTGGAGAAGGCTCGGAGACCTTCCACTACCGGGTGAATATGTTATGGTGCATGGCCATCCTCAGATGGGATTTTGAGCTTCGTATGCCATACTACCCGTCAGACCGAATGGTTGAGTGAGTTCTATGCATCCAGGAGGTCATGCGTCCTAGCGATTCGGGGGCGGACGGAGCCAGTAAGTCACCGTTTTGAGTCACTGTATCGACGTCTCTGATGCAGGAGTCGCGTACTACAGGACGGACCTCTCTGACAGTAGATTCCGCAACCGTAGACACATTGTGGACTTAGCAAGACCATCTCGTGCGATCGCAAGACGACAGGGAGCGGCGGATGATCACCTAATTGCACAGATTTAGCTGGCACTGGGACTTGAGGAGCAGGGCGACGTTGGACGGGGACGCGCGAGCCTGACGTCGAGTCCGTGGTCATGTCGCCTCCGAATCGCTACTCTGCTTGGCTTGGAAGTATACTCGGCCCTCCAGCATCACCGGGCGCCCTCCGCGTCGACCGAGGTCCTCCAGGATATATAAGCGGTACGTCGCGAGTGCTCATCCCCAGAACACTCCCAGGTTCAACATCCCTTGCCTCTCACGCCTCAGCAACACAGCAGTCCGCCGTAACAATGCCTTCTGTTACCACGAAGAACATCAAGTTCACCGCGTACGCTACGCCATTGCTCTGTTTGAGCGTCCTGCTCACCGTGAAACCTATAGCCAAGGACTGGGCGCGAGCTGCAAGTTCATGCTCGCCATCGTCCCGCCCGGCGAGGACACCTTCAGGACCACTGGCATGACGCCCGTCGCGTGGAAGTGAGTCGCAAAATGCTTCTCGCCTATCCTGGTCCAGTCTACTCGGGCTAACCATAATCGCATTCAGGGTTTTCTCCCTCAAAGACGGAGGTATACCGTTCAACTATCTGGCGTGGCAGGACCATACTCACACCCGCTCCACAGAGTCTTACGAGGTTACCTGGAACGACCGGTCAGTCCCCTCGCTCTCGAATTCCATGGAAAGCTGGATGATGACATCTCATTCACCCCACAGTCTCGCTGCTTGCCGTGCGATCATCGACAAGAGCACGAAATCTGGCAATGCAACTGTCGCTGCCGTGGAGTTCCGGGATTTCCAGGTAGGCGGCTCAGGGCCGGCGATCGCGTTATGAGACATGCCTTATTTCTCATGATGTACAGGCTAAGAAGAGCTCCGACCTCCTCCTGGACGCCACCCAGCGTTACCCAGCGTATCGCTTCTCGGTGAGGCCCACTTTCGCCAATGTCGCTGTCGTACTTACACGAGGTTTGGGCTGGCTTGTCAGGACCTCGTGCCGCTCCGCAACTCGGAGAGAGCTCGTGTTGTGAACAAGGCCGGGCTACCCGTAGCTATTGGTGCAGGTATGTTGTGGTCTTGATCTGTTGAGGCCGACAGGTGCAGCTGGTAATGAGCATCCGACATCGTCAGGCTTCATCACCGACGACAGCGCTGGCGAAGAGCAGATGAATGTCGTCCTCGCCTCCAATCCCGTCAGGTAAACCCCTCGCTTCCAGATCCTCCCGGCGGCGTAGCGTGCTGACGATCGAGCACACAGCAACCGGCGTACTGTAGACGTGGACTACACCCCCGTGTTGAAGCTCTGGGCCAACGTCGACTACGAGGAATCGCAGCTTCTCAACGCTGACATTAGCAGAGTCAGCACGGTCTGGGAGCAGAATCTCTTGGATGTCAGCGGCTCTGGGGCCACTGTTATAATTGCACGCGACGAGAAAGGCAAGATCACCAATGTTATCCCAGAAAGTGGCAACCTGCCGACCCCCGAAGAGGAGCTGGAGGGTACTGATGTGAGACATCCTTATACGAGCGTCGGCGGGATACTCATTCAGCTCGTCTGTCCTTAGGTTCTTGCGGTCAAGTACACCGCTACCCTCGCATTCTCATCTCCCATGCTCGTCATGGACGGGCTGATGGCATTAACGAGCGCGCTAGGCAGCGTTGGCCAGCAGAGTTCTCAAGTTGCCTCGTTGTTCAAGGTAAGTGCAGCCTTTGACGCATCATGGCACGCATCTTATGACCACGACGCACCACCGTATACAGGAATCTAGTGCGGAGGCGGAGCTCACGCTCACGCTTGGACCAGGGTTCTCATGCAAGGATGCCCAGCTCGCCGTCATGAAGGCCCTCACGACGATCGACGCCGTGTTTAGCAAGACGTACATCGTGGGCCACCGCGGGGCTCAGCTGCTCGTTTGGGAGGACGGCCTCCAGATCTGGATGGACATCAATCTTGCGGCCGACGCCTGGGAACTCACTACATTTGACGACGGGACGGTATGTTGTCGGGTACGGTCCTGCGCTTTTGCGGATCATAGCACTAAACCACTTCTCGTGATGTTGCTAGGACATCCCCGACGCGGACGGCTCGAACGGTGCGGATGGCGCGGATGGCGCTGACGGGAAGTCGGCCACCAAGGACGGCAAATCCGGCAAGAGCGGCCATACTCACCGGCTGCGTATCCAGGACTTGGTGCATCGCGGCGGGCGTCGCAAGTTGTTGGGAGGGAACGGTGGCAACGGCGGCAATGGTGGCAACGGCGGCAATGGGGGATGGGGCGGGAACGGCGGGAATGGCGGGAACGGCGGGAACGGCGGGAACGGGGGCTACGGGGCTTGGTTCTACTATCGCTGAGCCGGAGTTCGGACACTAGAGTTGTTCTTGCGAATATCTCATCCACACCTCCGATGAGCTTGAGATTTCACAAGCAGGTTGTAAATGCATTTGCCTACCTACATCTAACTTTCGGAACTGGTATGTGCAGGAGGAGAGGATAGCGCCGAGGGGGGAAAGTAGTGGAGGCCCAGTGTTCGAACATTTCTCCGAGGACGAGTAATGCGACTGTCACGCAGCCGAAGCATGCCGGGTTCAATCTCAGCGATTAATCGAACCGCATCCTCCTCCTCCTCAGCTGTTTTCCGAGAGCACTTCCACCAAAGCGGCCCCGGGTTGGCGCTTGCGGTCCGAGTACGAATACTTATCTGTCGGGGTCCTTCAAGTGTAAGTCACGCCCAAGTTCCGTACTCAACTCCCCGTTCAAGTACACCACATGAGGTCTCGGGAAAATCGGACTGGAGTACGAGTACGCATTGCAAGCGGTTCCTGGAGGTTGGGTGCGGAGCGCCCAGCAACACACTTTAAGCGACGACCGGACTCGGAGGCAATTCAAGAGGATCACCAACTCGTAGAATCTTTTGCACAAGATCGCACCCTTCCCCGCCTCCGAAAAATTCGTTCTTTCTCTGAGACGTGCCGAAGACACAGCATGATATAGCTGTCAAGTTCTGTGACTATCGGAGAATCCGGTGGAGGGGTAGCACGAAGATGTCCGAACACTGGACCCCGTCCGAACACGATCGCGACCTGTAGCTCAGCTTTCCAAGTACTGCTGCTTTCAGCCGCGATGCGATACTCAGCTCTATACCTCCACACTAGAGTTGCCCGGCAAGTGCTGTCGAGACTACAGCCAACCTTGAATGTCGACTTTCGTCTGATCGCCCCGCCTGTGAGCCCTTGGCTCTTAAACAAGCTATAGGACACGGATAGTAAGTCGAGCAAGCCTGTTTGATCTGGAAGGTCGCTGTACTACGGAGCCAGCCTTCTATACGAGAGACGAGGTATAGCTCTCCAGCATTGCCCCTGAATCCTGAGGCTCTGACTCCGTGTGCGGCTTTCGGCAGCAGCACTCTGAGAGGTACGATACGATGCGGGCCTCTGGTGTTGCCGACCCTGCTGATCTACTAGGAGGATTCGATCGAGAACAGGGTCAGCAAGACAGACGGTCGCAAAGTCGACGGTCGCAGCGACATTGATGCAGCACCCTGATGGGACGGCCTTCACTTGCGTGCTGAGTTTTTAGTTGTCAATTGGCGGAACCGAGAGGTCCTCATCATCCCTGTAATCGTTTACACCTTGCGATATTATACCCACATACTCTTGTTGAACGCCAGTCGCTCATGAGGACAGCGGAGTGTCCGAGAACCAGCTCCAGCCCGCGCGCGGTGGACGCCTTACGGCGCTTACTTCGCAAGAGGTCGGTAGAGCTGCCTGATTGGGATGGCCTGTCAGTCTCTACAGTGCACCCAGGGATGGTCGAGCCGTCGATGTCTGAAAGATGGCGCAGCCGCGGGCTCGCAGGAGTGTAGGCTCTCAGGACAGAGAATGACAAGTGAGACTTACGAAATCTTGCCATGCTGCGACATATATCATACACAAAGGGACACAATCATGATACTTGCTCGGACGATCCAGGATGTACGAGCCACAATCTGCGTTTCGCACAGCATGAGCAGGCTCCAGATCCGGAGGACCCGTTCCGGATGGATGCTGGATAGGGCCTACATCCCGGCGCGTCCAGCAGGCGCGGGCAGTCGCTGTTGACGTTGATGAGGCGGAATTGCAGCCATACACAAGCGCCAAACATCCTGGGCCAGACGGCATAAATCCGTATTGAGGACGCTTACGTGCAGGAGAAGGACAGGCACATGCTGCACGGTACGCTGGACTGACGACTAGGCTCTCCGGAGCATCTGCGGCGAGGGTTGGCAGGCTAGGCCAGTACTGCCTATATCATACGCACCTGAAGGCGGCTGGTCGCACGGAAGATTATGTTGAAAGGACGATTCCGCGTCACTTCTCCATAGCTGCGCGTGGGCGTGGCTCGGCATCCTGGACGAGCAATGGCTCTTGTTCGCCAGCGTCTTCTTCAGGGGAACTACTCCGGCATGCACACATGTTGTCCACACATGTATGCCCTGCGATGCAAGCGGCTCAGCATCCTGGTGGACCTGGGGCGGCGGCCGGGCCCGCTATCATTGGTGAGCGATATAGAGACTCACGAGTGGTCCAGAACTCGAGACATACTCCCTGACAGAGTTCGGCCAGACATAGGAAAACGGCCTCACAGCAGCAGCCAAGACACTCATGACACATAGTTACAGGATGGACTGAAGCCAGCTTTTGTTGGGTGGATGACGGTGATGGTTCGAAGCAAAGGAACTTGGCCTGAGGCGCGCAGAGGCCAGGCCTGCGCCTACTGCTGTCGGAGCATCGGACCGAAGTCCGTAGTGCCCAATGCAGGCGCCAAATCAATATATCTCGGCACGTTTTTCCAGCTTCAGCACTCTTTGCCTCTCGCCTTCATCTCATCCCGCAATCCATCCCCAACATGACCAGAAACAGTGTGTATGGTGTGTCTCTGCTCGACTGAATACTGAATCTCTGCGAAGAACACCGCAAGCTGGACGTTCCGACGAAATCTAGTACGCCGTAGTCTCCTGTGGCAAATCGTCCCGAGAACGCTAATCACTGCCGCCCCGACAGAGCTGAAGAAAGACCCCGGAGTCCCTCGTCTGCCCAGCTTGAAGGCTCGGAATGCAACCAAGCATGCTCGCCCTGTACGTCGCACCCGACTCAACATGTATGCGTCGGTGGCTCACGACATTGTGTCCTCAGCCTCCGCGTCTCGACCCCGATGCACAGATGGCGTCGGAACCTACCCTCTCCTCCCTCGCCGCCCTAGCCGAGTCCTCTGCAGCCATAGATGATGAAGCCTACTCAGGAGACCCGTCGTCTTCTCGAGGTGCCCCTAAGACAAAGGAACAGCTGCGCCGCCACTACATCCGCGCCCTGCACAAAGTAATCGATGAGAGCGACATTGTCATCCTCGTACTCGATGCACGGGACCCCGAAGGTTGCAGAAGCAGGCTCGTAGAAGAAGAAGTCCGCCGCAGGGAGAGCGAGGGCAAGAAGCTGGTCTTTGTCCTCAACAAAGTCGGTGAGTATCCCATCGCGGTCCTTCCGTCCCTCTCTATCTGCCCGGTCTGCGCGCAACCTCTCCCACTGGTGCTGACGCATGTATGAAGACCTCGTACCTCGCGACAACGCCCAAGCCTGGTTACGCTACCTGCGCCATACCACCCCCACCCTTCCCTTCAAGTCCGCGAGCGCCAACCAGCGCTCGAACCTCTCTTCGTCCACAGCCCCTGCACTGCTGCGACTGCTCAAGGCGTACAAACCGACCGCGCAGAGCATCACGGTCGGCGTCGTCGGATACCCGAACGTCGGCAAGAGCAGTCTCATCAACTCGCTGAAGCGTTCCAAGGTGAGCATGGCCAGGTTTTGACTCTCGAGCTCGAGGCTCAACCAGCACCCGTCTAGGCCTGCGCAGTTGCCGCCCAGCCTGGCCACACGAAAGAGCTGCAAACGGTGCAGCTCGAGCGCGGGCTCCGCGTCATCGACTCTCCCGGTGTCGTCTTCGACGACGACGATTTTGACGATGGCAAGGGGAACCGGAAGAGCAACATCTTGCTGCGTAACGTAGTCAAGGTCGAGGACATCGATGATCCTGTAGCAACCGGTATGTCGACTTACATTGGCAGTATCACGGCTCGCCCATGCTCATTTGGTATAGTTGAGGAGATCCTTAATAGGACCGACCCTGCGGTGATCAAGAAGCTCTACAATGTCGAGGACTTCACTTCACCGCTCGAGTTCCTGACCATGGTGGCGCTCACGACTGGGCGTCTGCTCAAGGTCAGCTATCTGCCTCGCTTGACCTCTCCAAATTATGCTGACTCCTTTCGCACAGGGCGGGACACCGGACATCCTGGCCGCCGCACGACAAGTCCTCACAGACTGGAACCACCAGAAGATACCATACTTCTCCGTGCCACCTACCGTCCACCCGTCACTTGTGCCCTCGACCGTCCCCGGCAGCAGCAACCAGGTCGCGCCTGGAGCGGAGAACGTCGGCCAAGCCCAGATAGTAACCGAGTTCGCGAAACCGTTCACGCTGGACGGCCTGTTCGGCGCTGCAGACGCCGGCGCATTCGGCGGGGACGCTCCAGCGGACACCGAGATGGCCGACGAACCTGAGCCCGAGGAAGCGCTTGAATCCATGGACGAGGACGGGTGAGCACTCCTCGTGCTTCCAGCATCGCGTCGCCCTTGTCTGACAGCTCCCTCCCGAGCGCGTAGGAAGCAAATGGAGTCCGACGACCTCGCGCCGCACATCCCGCGCAAGCGCTCCCGCTCGCCCTCCCCGTCCGAGCTCTCCGTCTCCACAATCACCACGACCACGCGCGCCTCCGTCACAGTGTCCGCAAACGACGACGCGCGGCCGCCCGCGCCGAAGCGCCTGCGCCGCTCGCACGACGTGCCCGCGTACGACGCGCCCGTCGAGGAGCACGCGCGGCGCGCGATGGCGAGCGCGAACCCGCTGAGCCGGCGCGTGCTGAAGCGCGAGGCGAAGAAGGCGCGGCGCGCGGCGAATCGCGCGATGGGGAAGCGCACGGGCGGGATGGAGGTCGACGATGTGGGCTTGGGCGGGACGTTCATGGGGCCGTCGACGTCGTAGACGGGCGTTGTACTGGTAGAGGGGCGCGGTTTGTCGACGTTCTGTGTTTTATAGTCATGGGTACGCTGCTTTGTACCGACTTCAATTGTGGGGTCCACTGTTGTCGTAACGGCTCAGCCGGCAGACGCGTAGAGTGCTACTGCCCCAGCATTAGCACTCGCGTCAACACTGTGATTCGGGCTCCTCAAACGCCACGACCAGCACACTCAGGGCATGTTACACGGTCGTCCTACCGGACGCGCCGGGCACTGGATGGTACGCCTCATGCATATCTCACGGGCGGGACGATCGACGTTCTCGAGTCACACCTGAGGGCACACGAATCCCCCCGCGGGAGGCCTCTACACGACGAACGCATAGAAGCATGTGGAGTGCATGAAGACAGCGAACTCTCCGGAGCATCAACCAATTCCTTCCGTATTATAATACATCTTCAGCATGCGGCCACGGTGCGCGATACATGATCAAGAGAGCAAGAACGTTACTAGTAGCTAGCAGTAGTGGTAAGTGGCAGTGACCCGGACATCCGACATCCGCACTGGTTTGGTTTGATATCCGTCATTGAGCGCGAGGGCTTGCCAAGTAGTATGGTATACAGTGACTTTCCTTCCGACCGTCCTTCCAATTGCAGGGGCTCCCTCCCGGTGCGCAAAGCGAGCATCGCGTGCCCGATTCCAAGCTTCGCACGCAGCATGTTCTTCACATCCGTAGGTATAATCGCGCGAGCCTTTTTGCAGGGTGCTCGCGGTTTGGTTTGATATCCGTCATCGAGCGCGCCGGTGCGGGCTATGGGAACGCGTCGCGCTTGTCCATGGCGTACTCTGAGTGCACGCTCTGCACGATCTCGTCCGCCGACGCCGTCTCGCCCACGATCACCGTTGTGAACTGCCCAGCCATCCGCACACAAACACCAAGCATCGTCAGCGTCACTTCGAATCCCACACACCGCTCTCATCGGCGCCAACTGCGAAACGCACCTCGATCCCGCCGCCGCCCGCCTCGGGGTCCGACGAGGACGGGTCGTACGAGCTGCTCGGGTCCGTCGACATCGTGAGCGTCGGCGTCCGGAACGCGATCTTGCTCTGCACCCCGCCTCCCCCACCGCCGCCGCCGCCACCGCCGCTGAGAGCGCCGGAGGGGCGTCGCCGGGTGCGCGTGCCGTGCAGGGAGCCGCGCGCGTTCAGGGTCGCGAGGAGCGAGTTGACGTATACTGTTCGGGAGGGGAGGGGGGCGTCAGATCAGGCGCGCGGGTGGGAAGAATGCGAGTGGGGATGGGGGAGGGGGCGCAAAACGGATAAGAGAAACGCACGTTTGCTGAGGACGAAGTAGAACGCGAAGTAGATGAACTTGGTCGGTTCGGCCGCGTACTGCAACCGCGAGGACGGCGTCAGTTCAGTGTCAGTGTCGGCGTCAGCACGGGTCTCGGACGGCCGATGTGCTCACCGAGACGAGGGCGCCGATCGCGCACATGCTGAGCGGGAGCGAGGACGGTCGTCAGCATATCCCGTTATCTCCGTTAGAGGGGAGCGTAGGAGGGAACGCGCAAACGCACCTCGTGAGGAGCCCCGTGTTGATGCTGTACGTGATCAGCACGCGGATGACCATGTCCGTTCTGCGGCGCGAGCGCATGGGTTCAGCTCTAAGACCGACCGGGACGGCGGAGGCGAGGAAAGCGGGAGAGGGGGCGTACCTCCGGATACCGGTCTCGAAGCTCCTGAGGAGGACGCACTGCGCGAGCGCGACGATGAGGTCGACGGTCGCCTCGACGGACAGGCCGAGGTAGAGGCTCCACTGTTCGCCGAAATCATGCGCATGGGGCGGTCAGCGAGTGCGGTTCGGAGGTTGGGGGCAGGCGGATGAGGAGAGGGAGGGGGACGTACGGAGAAGTCGCTGATCTCGGCGTAGCTTGAGATGTTGTATCTGTGCGGTGGGGAGAGGTGAGCGGATATGCGAGCGGACGGCGAGCGAGAAGGGAGGGTGAGGGCGTACAGTTTGGCGGTAAAGTCTGGGGTGCAAAGGGCGTGTGAGCGGGAGCGTTGGAAGAGAAAGAGGCACGACTCACAGGTGGCATCCACTGGACGGGCGGTGGAGATGGAGAGGTCGTGAGACGTCCGCTCGCCAGAGAAATCGGCATATATGCGCTCAGATAGACGTACCGAATATGAAAACGGACAAGAATGCCTGAGCACGGGTGGTTCAGCAAGTGATCGGTTCCGACAAGCAGCGAAGGGCGCATACAATGATACCAGGTAATACCCAGTTATGTTTGCTCACTCGTGGAGAGTTAGTGCACCGACTCTCTTACTAACAGAACCTGCAAGCTCACATTTCCATACGCGGTAGCCGAAGATGCTGTCCGGAAGGTGAGGACCTGGTAGGCGTACCGGTTGGACAACGAGGGGACTTACCCGCGTACTATAGAGTTACTGATATTCTGAGCGAAGTGGTAAGAGTCATTGCAGAGCGCGTTGGAAATCGGGCCGTGAAGACTTACGGAGACGAGAACCATCGTCTAGCGGGACCGCCCAAGGGTAAATATCACTTCGCACATTGTCCACGTACCGTACAGACGCACCGGTATAGGCCTGCGACGGTCGGTCAACCGTTCAGCCACCTCACGACCCGGAGCAGACACTCACCAGATCGGTCTTTGGATCGCGAGCAGATTCGTGAAGTTCGTGATGCAGTACCAATACATCGCGCCGGTGATCAGGCCCGCATGGAGGCTGTCCAGGAGCCTGAGCAGATCAGCGCTTTAGCGAGTGCGCAGTGTGATCGAGGAGCGGCAGGTAGTTACCAGAGGACCAGGACCTGCGGAGGAGAATGATCGACGTTCAGGCGTCCCGCACGGTTCGGGAAGCGGAAATGGTGCACGTACGGAGAACTTCAAGGCAGGGGTATCTCTGTGGTGCCTCCTGTAGTACATGAACGCCTGCAGGGTTGTGATCCCGTAGAGCCTAGAGACGTAGGGCGTCCAGGCACCCCCTGTAAGCCTCTACGAGCCTCGGAGAAATTGGGAACGGGAGGAGACGTACACCGTGGTGACAAAATGGCCCATGAAGGCAGCGCCGAGGGTGTCGTCGAGGCGTATCTGCCCTCCGGGCACTTGCAGGCCCTCCATGATGCGAGAAGACCAGCCAGAAATTGTGCCAGAGGCCGGAGAGTGCGGGTGCGAGCACAGGCGGGCTCAGAGGCGGAGGGCGCAGATGTGGGCAAGCATAGGCAGCGGGGCTCCGCTAGGAGCTGGGGCGGGCGGTTTATAGCAGCGAGCACGAGGAGGGGGACCGAGAGGAAGGAGAGCAAGAGACGAGCAGGGCGGGATCAAGCACCTCTGCTTTACTTAGCTCGGTCTCCCTAACCGAAAGCCTCTCAGGCGCTTACTCTCTAGCGCCGGTGCCTGGCGGTCTGCGATACGCCGCCACCGTAAGTACATGCAGTCCGTCGCAGATCCACCCGCGACCACACGCAGAACGCAGCAACTCACCATCTCGGTCATCTATCATGCCCAGTTGTCTCTGTCGGCGCGCCCACCCTGGGGAGAGGTCGCCAGCCCTGCCAATCTGCGAGGGAGGAGACGTCAAGCACGGCGTGATTGATATGTCAGAGCCAGTCCCATCCGCACCCGGCGGCGCACGCAGCACGCCCTCCCCATCCGCATCGGTGAGCTCTTTCTCATCTTGCGCCGTCTTCTGCTCTGCGACTGCTGCTTTCGGCGCCGCCGCTGTCGGGCTGGGGTCGTCGGGGGTCAAAGGTGGGGTATACGAGGTTGTTGACGCTTGTGGGACTTTTCGCCTCGGTGGTCACGCTGTCAAGGCACCGCCGGCTTGACGTATCGGTCGTCGGGATCTATAGAACGGGCATTGACAGCGTGTTCGTTGGCGAGCTGCGACGGAGGTCGTCGTCGTCGCTGCTATCGTCCTCCGGAGGGGCATGCATGCGCGGGCGGTGGCCTCCTTGCAGATCCCGTCAGCACTTGACTCACGGACAGGCGTGAGAGATACTAATCGCGAGCCGTACAGCCGTGTGCTGTAACACGGGACGCCGCTTCGATCTGCGCCGCCGATGTTACGACCTACGACGCCCTGACGTTTGAGCTCTTCGGGTCCTCGAGGAGGATGAACAGGGCTCGGAGCTGCGCCACAGCCATGCGACCATTACATCTCTGAGGTTGTATGGCAATGCTATGCTTTGCCAGACACGTCCGCTGCGTTTGGCTCTCGACATTCTACCAATGTGCGGTCTTACGGCAGACCCTGCTCGTCTGCATGTCGAGTTTCCTGCTTTCCGCGCAATTCGTCGATCACGCATCACGAATCATTCACGAAGCGGATTGTGCAGCTGTGCCAGGTACGTTAGTTAATCGAGCTGCGACTTTCTTCATCATAACGTCATGTCCGCATTCCCCAACCAGAGTGCTAATCGAGCGTACCGCCTCACGCACATGAAGTGATACATTCGAGCCTTTCGGGAACTCTTGGGCTTGGTTGCCGACATTCAGCAGCGCTGCTCTGCTGTCTCCTCGAACACCGCACAAATCCTACTCACAAGATGGGAGATGATTGCTTGTGGTGCCCTATGACGAGCTGGAGCAGCAGCAGGTGAGACATCTCGCTCACTCAGAGACAGCGTCTACTCACCGGACGGCCCCAAGCAGAGCAGTCAAGCTTCCTCCTCACAAACGCTTGGCGATCGCCCCCGCTCGGAACTCCTCCTCGCTCGCGTCGGAACACGTCCACCCGAGTCGAGTTACACGCTGACCCCCCATCCAACCATCAAGTGCCCCGAACGCGCCTCGCCATCTCATGCTTGGCGAATCAGCACTCTGCATGTTACGTTACCCCGACCACTCTCGCAGTCGCAGCCACCACCTCCCGGGGCTTCTGCGGCTACGCCGCTCCCTCCCCGTGTCTGTCTGTGCGCGGCGTGGCGCGGTTTCGAACTCTGTCGCCCCACCCGTCTGCCACTCTGCCGCTCACTTGGCTTCCCTGCCGCCGCTGTCCCTCGCTCGCGTCAGAGAGAGGGGATCTGGCTTGCTGAATGTTCGCTGATAGCGGCTGGCTTGCTGCTCGCCGCTCGGGGCGCCTGACGGAGCCGACCTACGGCTTGTGGCTCCGTGCTCGAAGCTGTGCGGTGTTTGAGGCGAAGGGCCCGATGATACGTACGTATGTTTCGCGGTATGGAAAGGGAAGTGGTTTGCCTTTGAGATGCTGCTAGACGACCGGGATCCGGGACCGTGCACATGTCGGAAGGGGAGTCGATCGGCTCTTTCAGCATACGGCGCCGTGGTGTCCTTGGGTGGCGGTGTGTGCTACGGCGGGCTCTTCGCTAGCCAGGGGGATGGGTATATGCGCTTACTGGTACGTTGACAGTGGTGATATGCGCTTACTTGTGCGTTTGCAACTTCGGGGAATGTCGCTGACAGTGCCAGAGGTGTAAGGTCGACGACCTGCTGCCAATGCCGCACGACGACCCCTGGTTCGACCTGGGACAGCCGTAGTAGGTAAGTCGGACAGTCAAGCGCCTAGGGTTGCAGGAGCTCGGGTGTCGGCCACGTCGTTCAGGATCCCACCCTCCCCTGGTCTGCGTATTGCAGGTGAGTGGCCATGGTATGCTTCTCAGACGTACAGGTCCGTCCTGGCGCCAGCTCTAGTCAAGTCTGGGTTCAACCGTACTGTCGGCTGGATTTGCTGCTTCTGCGCGCCGCGTGTCCGGTGGTTTCGACAATGGCCTCACAAGGGAACGACCCGGAGCGACCAAGTTCGGTGCGTCTGTTGTCACCCGCATGGGCCGTAGCCGTTCTACGGATGGAGACGACCGCTGCTTACAAGATCGTCGGTGAGTAGATCTTGACCTTCACTGAGGGAAAGCTGGATACGCAGGTACGCATGCCTTGGGCCCCGTTGCAAGCCGTCAGTTAGGTTCCGACGGGATGCGAACGCTGAATGCAATATTCAAGAGATCAAGCATCTTTGCGACTTACCGAAGTGGTAGAAGCTGCCGTGTTCCGCACCCGAGGCCCAGCGGGCTGAGATACAGCTGAGAGACTCGTACTGGTGGCTTTGGCGGCTTGCAATGGACCTCTCGGGCGCTCCCGGCGATGTCGTCGAGAATTTAAACCACTCTGCGCTCATCTCTGGCCAGTCGTGTTTCAGATTCTCATCCATGGCAAAATGCACAGGGCAATGAACTTTCAGACTCCAGAGTACAGTACTGTTATCCCCCTCGTCCCGGAGTTGTTGGTCCCGTCCTCGTGCTATCGAGCGCTTGCTGCACGTGTGCATACTCACTTCGTGGGCGCTTATATCATCCTGTAATCGGAGGTCCCTCGTTCGACTACACCATCCACCACTCTTTTTCGGTCCATCTCATAGTTTTTCCTTCCACACTGCGTGACCTCCACCGTCAATTTGGAATGCTGAGCGATCCTGTGTCTGCACGAGGGAACACCGTTTGAAAGCGCGAGACCGTGGTTGGAGCCCGCGAGGGGACGACGCAACGCGCGACTCGTCAGTGGTCATTCGTCCGCCACCATGCAGCTGCTCCGCACGTTAAAGCCCGCGCTGAGCGCACGGACGCCGGTAAACCGCTTCCAACCTCCCCCGCACGATGTCGTCCACCCACTACGCCGCTGAGAAGCAGGTCGCCGTCGCCGCGGTGCGCCGCGCGTGCGTGCTCACCGCGTCCGTGTTCAACAAGCTCGTCAAGCAGGAGACGCTCACGAAGGACGACAAGAGCCCCGTCACCGGTACGTGCACGTTCCCCCTTGCGCATTGGCTGGAGCGTCTCTGTGAGATAGAAAGGCTGATGGATGGACGTGGATAGTGGGCGATTACTCGGCGCAGGCCGTCATCAACACAATCCTCGGCCGCACCTTCCCTCAAGACCCTATCGTTGGTGAAGAAGATGCAGATGATCTGCGACAGGAGTCGGGCAAGGCACTCAAAGAACGCATCGTGCAGCTCGCGAACGAGACATTGACCGCCCCGCTCGTCGAGGGCGAGAAGGAGGAGTGGGGGCTGGGCCCGAGCCAGGGGCGCACGGCGGACGAGCTCCTCGACGCGATTGATCGTGGAAACTACGATGGCGGAAGGACAGGACGTGCGTTCCCTATCATACTCTTCTCTTATATCTGGCTGATCTGCTTCTAATTGTGTTCTAGGATTCTGGACACTGGACCCGATCGATGGCACGAAGGGCTTCCTGCGCGGGGAGCAGTACGCCGTCTGTCTCGCGCTCATCATCGACGCCCGCGTCGAGCTCGGCGTCATGGGCTGTCCCAACCTCCCTGTCTCCGCGTCCGATCCCTCCGGTCCGCGCGGCTGCCTCTTCGTCGCCGTGCGCGGGCAGGGCGCGTACCAGCTGCCGCTCGACCGCCCCTTCTCCGGCCCCGGCACGCGGCTCACGATCCCGCCGACGACGCCCGAGACGCTCAACTTCCTCGAGAGCGTGGAGAAGGCGCACGCGAAGCTGAGCTTCAACGAGCGCGTCGCGCAGATCCTCGGCGTGACGCGCCCGCCGACGCGCATGGACAGCCAGGCGAAGTACTGCTCGCTCGCGCGCGGGGACGGCGGGGTGTACCTGCGCATGCCGACTGGGACTGGGTACAGGGAGAAGATCTGGGACCACGCGCCCGGCTCGGTGCTCGTGGAGGAGGCGGGCGGCGTCATCACGGACGGCCGAGGGAAGCCGCTCGACTTCGGGTTGGGGCGGACGTTGGGGGAAAACTATGGCGTTGTCGCGGCAGGCAAGGACGTGCATGATAAGGTGATCGCTGCGGTGATGCAGGCGAAAGCAGAGGAGGATGCGGCTGCTCAAGTCCAGCAGTAGGCATCCAGCTCCCATGCATGCGTAGGACGATAGCACCGCTCCCAGTGAGTGTTAGTATGTATAACTAGAAAGACGTTCCCTTTTTCGAGGCTTGTCTTGCACGCATGTTGATATTCCGGCCTTGAAAGACTTTGAGAACGAAGAACTCAGGTAAGTACGTAGATCATTGACACCGTGTGGTCTGTACGCCATTCCTTGTGCCACTTTTTGATCACCACCAGCATTCGGAGTGTCAGCTCACCCCTGTCCACAGTGGCGGTTCATTCCAACGGGCCGCGGGTGGGCGATCCAGTCTGGCAGGAAGGACAAGGACGGGAAACCGCTCTATTTGTCCTTCAAGAGCCGCCTACGCGATGAAGCAGTCCTCGCAGCTTCCACGTTGCCGCTCAGCTGGCACGTGGCACGTGTGGAACGTTGATGGCGCTTTGCGGTGAGTTTCTGGGAGGAGTCTACCTCAATCCCAAGCTGAATGTACCCGGTATGCGTCGACCCAGCATCACATGGCCAGATATAGACTATGTCGTTGACCTCAGCGACTGGGGATGCGACAAACCCGGCACTCATGTATGTTGTATCCAGCGTCCTGCCCAGTTTCCTGCTCATGCCATCGACCACTAGGTCCAACTGAAGTGGCTGAAGGAGGGGGAAATGTGTCAGCTGTGGTACTTCTCGCGCTGCAACGGCTTTGACATCGATCCCAAGGCTTGAATCTGCTCGTCAGCCCCCACTCCTTACGGCGCTGGCTTCTCTCCGTGAATGATACTGGTGTTTGATGATGTCTCAGTAGCGCAAGTCAAAAGTTATGTGTAAGCACGTCTTCCATGATCTGGTGTGCCACCTCATGTCAGTGTTCTCGCTGCTAGATCAGCCCCGGCCGTCAGGATGAATCGCCGGTCTTACAGCTTGTCTGCCCGATGCTAAGCGCTGGGGTGCCAGTGGTGCTCCGACCTCGATTCACACATCACTCAGTACGGCCCATGAAAGCAGACCTAGTCGCCGCATTGCCAGTACGTACATGCCGAGCTTCAGATTCTTCAGGTGTCTCAGGCTGCTGTAGGTGATCTCTGCTGTAAGGGCGCGTACTACTCGTGGGCGCTAAAAGTATGGAAACGCCCGCCCAAATCGGGATGATATTTTCTCAGGCCTGTATTTCGCCATATATCATGCTCCTTTCAATGATCTCTTGCCATTCGAGAATATGAGTGAGTATGTATTGTATGGTACATTCAGTGCCTAGTTTACTGTCCGTGTACAGGAGATATAGAGATGACCTTGATCCTGGTCTCTGATGTCTCACGCTTGGCCATCTTGTTATGTGTTCCTGCTTGCATGGATTCTGTTGTTGCCCCAGATGACCTCAGGTATGGGTAGACCCAGAGGGCACCTTACAGCCACTGTGTTCAGTATGAGTCTGGTCTTCCTGGTCAGAATTAAATTGGCCAAACTTCTGAGATGTGTAGATAACCGACCCTGTTGTGTACGTCGTAGTTAGCATATTGTATAACAATCCTTCTCTTGCACTTCTGAGCCTGGCCTTCCACATTTAGCACCCTCTGACCCATCTGATTCTGCATTTGTGTAAACTCAATGAATCGGGAGTTCTCACAGGTTTATGTGGTTTGACTAAAGCATGTCAGGGATTGTGAACCAAGCCACCTAAGTATATTCAAAGCTCGTCTGCTCTAATTCCAACAAGGACAATCTGGCTCATAGTAACCACACCAGCTGTAAGGTCCCTTCTGGCTCTACCCATACCTGAGGTTATTTGGGGGAATGACAGAATCCATGCAAGCAGGAATACATAACAAGATGGCCAAGCGCAAGACATCAGAGACCAGGATCGAGGTCATCTCTATATCTCCTGTACAGGGACAGTAAACTATCCACCAAATGTACCATACAATACATCCACACCCATATTCTCAAATGGCAAGAGATCATTGGAAGAAGCCATGATATATGGCGAAATACAGGCCTGAGAAAATATCATCCCGATTTGGGCGGGCGTTTCCATACTTTTAGCGCCCACTAGTAGTACGGGCGTCCGTTACCCGTTCAATTTGAACTGGTCGCATGGCGGCCGACGTCGCAAGTTGTAGGGAGGGAATGGCGGAGACTGTGGCAATGGTGGCAATGGCAGGATTGGTGCATGGGGCCGGAGCGGCGGGGACTGTGGTAATTGGGGCAACGGAGACTGGTCCTAAGTACTGCGTCTCATTACGATGGGACCCGCGGCGATACCGATAAGATGAGTTGCTGCCATTGCTCATCACGCTCCAAGCCTGTCGAAAGCCGGACTTCTGTACTCGGACTCTGGTGTTCATTCGAGTTTTCGAGACTATGACTAGGGTTATGTACTCAGCATTGTCGTAATGGGAATATGCTTCTTGGGACATTCGTGCTGAGCACCTTCGAGTTGTTGCTGGAGAGTACACTGAAAAGTACCACGAGTACCACGGATCGGGTCTGGCACAGGTTCGACGATGTGAGATGATGAGTACTTTGAGTGTGACTCCAAGTTTCACAGAAGAGTGAACTACCAACGTACATTGCGACATGGAGATATAGGTTCTCGGTCATAGCCCATAGCAGCGCAAGGATTATCTCGTGCGGCAGAGAAGCGTGAGAACTGACAGCGGGTCAATGGACGTACTGTACTTACTTACTGCAATCGCGGTTACAATACAGTGCGTAAGGGCGCTTCCAGGCTGCGGGCGGATTGTTGATCCTTCTCCGGAAAAGGCAACACAAGCCAAGTGTGTAGTTCACAGGCGCCCAGCGCTTGCCTCCAAGCCCCGACGACCACGAAAGCCGATTGTGCGTCTCTCCATTGTCCCCCCCAGGAAGCCCGAATAATCCTTTGTCTAGATAGCACGCTGAAGCTGGGCTTGAATTGCTCAGCGTAAAGCCTCACTTACCGTAGCAACATAGCCATACCGCAACGTGGTCAGTTTAGCCACACTAGCTCGCGCATACATATACCTGCGCGACTTCCTCCCTGAGAAGGTTGGTAGTCCACCGACAACCTTCTTCTCACTTCTTGCTTGACATGAGCCACCATCCTGACACCCGTTTTCTTTCGCTGCCTCCAGTCGCTTACCGGGCCCCGGACGGACAGAAGAGCAGCCCGTACAAGGGAAACCGTATTAACAACTTCGACCCCGGAAAAGCAGGGAAGCCACTCCCACCCGCTGCCAGCCTCGACAGACTGCTCCTAGGAGAATCTAGCATGGGCGCCACGCTCTTAATCGACCTCGAGATTTTCAAGCGCGATATCCTCCCGCCGTTGCCTGCTGGTGCGCGCGAGCTTCCCAAGGACAAAGTAGCGTCTGTGCGAACCAAGTTGTTCAAGAAGTTCAGGGGTACGGTCGAACCTCATGGGCCTGTGAAGTTGGCCGAGGACCCGATTGTGGAAGTAGTGGTGCGTATCACACAGGTGTCCGCTCATCGCTCTTCGTTGACAACCACAACTTCCCAGGTCGAGGCCATCAACGAGCTCAATCTCCCAGATGGCTACCAGGCTAAGCTCTCTAGATACAAGGCGGATCTTTCGGACAACACGGGGTCAAAGGTCGACGCTGGGGTCTATCCACCCGGAGCCATTCCCCATGACGAACGTCCGGACTGGACGAACTGCCGCCTTTTCATTGAGTTCAAGAGAGGCGACGTCGCCTACGACCCATGGGACGATCGTCCTAGGAAGAGTTCGGAGGCGGAACGATCGTCCCGCGCGAGGGTTCGGGCGCAATTGATTGCCTACGCTCAGAACACCTTCCTCTATCAGCACCGCACCGCTCTCTTGTCACTCTTCGTCATCGGAGAAGAATTTCGGGCGCTGTGGTGGGACAGGTCCGGTGTATGCGTCTCAAGGAAGGTGAACTACGTCGACGAGCCGGAACTCCTCCTCGGCATCGTCTGGCACTACGTGCAGCTCAGCGCGCAGGGACAGGGCATCGATCCGACAGCAACGTACATCGCGGAGGGCTCGGCAGCCTTCAGGATTATGGACGAGCTCGCAATGCCCAGCACACTCGACATGGACTACCTTGAACCTGGCTCTGAGCATATCGAGACGGAATCCTCCCGTCCCCGCCCGCCCGCCCCCACCGTTTCGTCTACGCAGCACACATCCGAGCCCGCTGGCAGCCCGACGTCCCCTCAGCTCGCAGGCGATCATTCTGCTCAGCAGTGGGTGGAGCTGCAGCCGGACCCGGATCTCCCGGAGCCCAAGGACGATGGCAAAGACCTTGGAGTGTTCAAGTACGTCCGCGAGAAGTTCCGTGAGTCGCTCGCGCCCGGCTGGCCTCGCTACAAGCTGAGAGTCAGCGACGACGATCACATCTTCCTCGTCGCGAAACCCATATTTAACGCCCCCTCGATGTTCGGCCGGGCCACGCGAGGATACATCGCCGTCGATGCCCAGACGCGCCGCTTCGTATTCCTGAAAGATTCCTGGAGACCCTATTACGAGGGCGTGAGTCCCGAGGGCAGCTACCTGGAGCTATTCGCTGACGACCCCAACATGGTCGTCCCTACCGTGATATGCCATGGAGACGTCCGCAAGCAGGAAACCTTCAATGCTCGCTACGACGCAGATTCGCAGAAGAAGCTTGCTCGTAATCGAAGTCACCTCAAGGCTCTTCAGTCGCGTGCGGACCCGTCCGCCTCTGCACCAAACGAGGCGGTGAGCAAGAAGCGCCGTCGACATGACGAAGATGATCGCGTAGCTGGCACGGACGAAACCGCAGGTACCGAAGGTAGCAGTGTTTCGGACAATTCCCTCCGCCATCACATGCACTACCGCATCGCTGTCAAGGAGGTCTGTCTGCCGTTCTCGGAGTTCAGGACGACGAAACAACTGATTCGCCTGATGTATGACTGTATTGCGAGTGGGTCGCTTCTCGCTGCCTCTCGCCCGTAAACTCTCTCTGACAAAGCGGTTGCTCTTTTGACGTCTTAGCTCACTATTGGGCCTATACGAGACACAAACTCTTACACCGCGATATCAGTGCCGGGAACATACTCATACTCCCGATGCTCGGGAAGAGTCCCGCAGGGAAAGAAGTAGTTGGATGGCGTGGGCTTTTAACCGATTGGGAGCTTGCCAAACCGCTCCCTCGGGAGGGGAAGAACGACGTGGCAAGACAGCCAGAGCGAACGGTACGTGCCAAGCGTTGCGGATGCGGGTCTAATGCTCACCTGTCCACAGGGAACTTGGCAATTCATGTCCGTGAACTATGTCGAGTCACACTGGACACGTCCGGTTGTTGTCGCAGACGAGCTTGAATCCTTCGTCCACGTCCTCCTGTTCTATGCAGTCCGCTTCCTCCGGAGCACCCTCTCCGACGTCACAGCTTTCGTCATCGAATATTTCGACACATTCCAGCGTAACGCACAATCGGACCGCAGGTGGTGTAGTGCTCTCAAGACTACCGCTATGAAGCACAGGGAGATCGAGTACCAAGGGATGACTCTTGAGTTCCAGAGGACAACAGGCGACATCGGAAATCCGCTCAACACCCTGCTCGCGCAACTCCTTTTCCTCATAGGTGCGCGCTACAAGGTCCTCAAGTTTGAGCGGACACTTGCCCAGACGCGTCCGGAGCATCGCCAACCTACCGCGGCCGTCGTGGGCGCGAGTGCGTCAGGCGCTTCCACTGCGCCAAGCGACGCGGAATGCGCCGTATTCGCTATCGATGAGCCTTGGGACATGCCATTGATACCCCAGGAGCCCCCCAAACCCAAACTCGTGTTGAACTAGGCGCTTACTCATAGCAGCCGAGTCAACCGGACCGGACCCAGACCGATCTAGGTCCGCGTTTAGTCGCACTTAGTCATAAGTGCTGACACA
>MU277991.1:595543-693177 GCA_022385765.1 Trametes cingulata
GTGTTTGCCTCTCAACCGCTCCACCAGGTAAGCTGAGCGTAGCGGGCTATTCGCTGCGTGCAAAGCCCTCCTCAACAACTCGATCCAAGGACCGTCGCAATGGCAGAATCACTGGAGACGCACATCCCATTCCTGCAGATCTTCAAATCCGTGATCAGGAACACTCCGGAAGGAGATTGGCGCGACACTCACGTCCTCCCGAAGGATCGCCTCGTGAACTACGATCCCAGGATCATCATGGTCCCCTTGGGGGGGTATTCCACCACCGGGTCCACGAAACGCGCCAAGACGGTCTCGACGTCCTCCTCCGTAGCCAAGAAGGCCCCTGCGACAGATCCCGGCCTCGTTCTCACCAATACCAAGAAGAAGGGAAAGGGTCGCTCTTAATACCCAGCGAACTCTAGGAGCCCATGCATCACTGAGGATCCCTCCCACCGCCGCTTGCCCCTCCTTGTCTCGCTTCCCCCGTTTCAGTTTCTCAATTTGTACTCACCTTGCCTCGTCCCCTTCTCCGCTTATATCCAGTTTCTCTACGATATCACGTCGAGATTTGCTGTCTACGCGCGCACCTATCTCATATGCTCATCAGTCGTTCCGTATAGTCTGTATAGTTGTCCGGCTCTCTATGCACTCGTCCCGCTCTCTACGTACTCGCGTTAAGTTCGCAATGTTCTGAGATCTCCTGATGCACGCCGCTATCCTTACGCTCATCTATTGATGCACTTCCGTGTCTCGAGACACGTTCACGAATCATGATCGCGCGCGGGGTCTCTATTGACAAAGAGAAGACACGACACGTGGGCTTAGAAAGCAGAGAAGGAGGAGTGGGGACTGGGCCCGAGCCAGGGGCGCACGGCGGACGAGCTCCTCGACGCGATTGATCGCGGCAACTACGACGGCGGGAGGACAGGACGTGCGTTCCCCACATACCCGTTCTCTCATCTCTGGCTGATCTGCTTCCCACGATGTTCTAGGATTCTGGACGCTGGACCCAATTGACGGCACGAAGGGCTTCCTCCGCGGAGAACAATACGCCGTCTGCCTCGCGCTCATCGTCGACGCCCGCGTCGAGCTTGGCGTCATGGGCTGCCCCAACCTCCCCGTCTCCGCGTCCGACCCCTCCGGTCCGCGCGGCTGCCTCTTCGTCGCCGTGCGCGGGCAGGGCGCGTACCAGCTCCCGCTCGACCGCCCCTTCTCCGGCCCCGGCACGCGGCTCACGATCCCGCCGACGACGCCCGAGACGCTCAACTTCCTCGAGAGCGTGGAGAAGGCGCACGCGAAGCTGAGCTTCAACGAGCGCGTCGCGCAGATCCTCGGCGTGACGCGCCCGCCGACGCGCATGGACAGCCAGGCGAAGTACTGCTCGCTCGCGCGCGGGGACGGCGGCGTGTACCTGCGTATGCCGACTGGGACTGGGTACAAGGAGAAGATTTGGGACCACGCGCCCGGCTCGGTGCTCGTGGAGGAGGCGGGCGGCGTCATCACGGACGGCCGAGGGAAGCCGCTCGACTTCGGGTTGGGGCGCACGTTGGGGGAAAACTATGGCGTTGTTGCGGCGGGCAAGGACGTGCATGATAAGGTGATCGCTGCGGTGATGCAGGCGAAAGCAGAGGAGGATGCGGCTGCTCAAGTCCAGCAGTAGCCATCCAGCTCCCATGCATGCGTAGGACGATGGTACCGCTCCTAGTGAGTGTTAGTATGTATAACTAGAAAGACGTTCCCTTTTTCGAGGCTTGTCTTGCACACATGTTGATATTCCGGCCTTGAAAGACTTTGACTACAGTGCCGGACAACCAAAGTCGACAATTTTGGTGAACATTTTTTGTAGGCCTCCGGAGTCATCGGAATAGATGCACATTGAGTATAGGACTACTACTGTCCACGTCCGAGTGAAATCCATCGAGCCAATCCGCCAGAAAATCCCATTTAAGGTAAAATGACCCCCAAAATATTGGCCAACCCCGAAAACGGGCGCTACGGGCACGAAAACGGTACCAATCGACTGCATTTGATTGTCTGAGTCTGATGGTGGTCTCGGTTTGTCCGAAAAAAAATCCCATAAGTGTCTACGGTCGATGCAAGGGCGGCACGTGCACATCATCTCTCACCGCATGTCAGAACCCAAACGGCGTCGCGGCCGTCCTCCTGGGACTGGTAAAAAGGCAAAACGCGCCGTACAGAATCTCAGGGGACAGCCTAATCCGTCTGAGGATGGTTGGAACTCACCTGAGGAAGAGATGGCTGATAGTGAGCGGGAGGAAGACACTGGCCGCCGCAATACCTGGGATCCGCACTCCGGTCTGAAGCCCTCGTCGTTGGATGGAGCTGAGTCCGACGTTGACACGGGTCTCGATGGGTTTGATATGCTTCCTCCATCCAAAAGTGGGCTTGAGAGGCTCCGTGGTGTCTTGGTGGATATGCTGGATGACTTCGATGAGGAGGATCCGAGAGATCGGGATTGGCTTCCGCCCGAGGCTCTCAAGAGGTTGAGACGGAGGAAGGCACCAGGTGAGCATCACCAAAGGGACATCAGACCAGCAGAGGAACTTACGGCGATCTTCAATTGCTTTCTAGGGGCGCCAGTAGAGCCACGGAAAGCGCATTATCATGGACCAGTCCTTGAAGATAAGTCAGCAAGGACACAGCGACGTCCTGAGTGGAAGCGAGCACGGAAGGGTCAGACGAAGCTCACGACATATAATTTCCGCCTCCTGCCAGACCCTGTGCCTTCCGAGAGCGAGCACGTTCGAAGTCTCTCGCCGTCGAGTCGGCTGTCGCCCAGTCTCCCGCCTGCAAGCGTGTCACCCGGGCCCTCTCCTGCCGCTTCCGAGTCAGGGTCGCTCTCGCGAATGGAGTCCGTTCCGCCAGCTGCGAGCGCGGCCGTCCCTCGCTCCGAGTCACAGCCTCCGAGTCCCCATGTATCATCGACAACTGACCGTGAAACTGTGTCTCTCCCTGCCGTCAATAACATGCTCCTGCGTCACCTGGTAGAAAGAGAACCCCTGCCTCACCTTCAAGCCTCGAACACGGGGCGGCCAGCGACAGGAGCACCGGTGTCCTCATCCCGTAAGCGTCCGCGGAGGCAGTCGAGTCCAGTCGCGTTGCAAGACCCGCCCCTGGGGGCAAGTGGATCAGCAGAGTATCAAGCCGAGAATGTCAGAGTCCCGGGCCCTGAGCCGCCGCAGTTGCCTCACCAGTGTACGGAGGAGGACACAGGAGAAGTAGAGCTGAGTGCTGACATCTCGAACGCCACTGCGGAGTCCACACCGCCCAGTGGCTCCGCCTTGCTGGACTCGGAGGCTGGGCCTATGGATAGCGATGCAGAAGAAGACTTGGATCACAGCTGTATGGAGGCGGCAGGTGCAGACCCGAAGCCGAAAGAGGATATCCGTCCTTGGGACGCCCTGCGAGAGCAAATCAAGGACGACCTGTCAGCAACACGAAAGCAGCGTGCAACGCTCACCCAGATCAATCAGCTCCTCATCCTCCGCAACTTTGCCACTCTCCGACTCAAAGGCTATGGCCGCCTCGCTGCGAGTCAAGAGATCGCTCGACAGTGGCACGAAGGCGAGGGTGTCCACTTCGCGCGCCAAGTGCGTGCCCTCGCACGTCACTATCAGCGTTTTGAGCAGCTTCCAGTGGAGCGACGTGGAGGAGACAGAGGTCACTCGCTCCTCAGTGATGAGCGGGTCCAGGCAGCGTCTCGGCACTATCTCTGCAGCCTCAAGACCGGCGAGGTCACACCCAAGCTGCTGCGCCGCGCTCTCAATGAGCAGATCCTCCCGTCACTCAATATAACTCTCAAGAAGCCGCTTTCGGAGCGCACGGCGCGACGATGGCTTGTGAGGCTCGGATGGAGACGTACACGGTTAAAGAAAGGCGTTTACATGGATGGGCACGAGCGTCCGGACGTGCAGCAGTACCGTTCAGAAGTCTTCCTCCCCAGAATGGCTCAGTATGAGCGGTGCATGGTGCAGTGGATCCCGGATGAGACTGGTGAGAAGTTGGTGCCGGTCGAGCCGACATTGGAGCCAGGCGAGAAGAAGATTATTGCCATCTTCCAGGACGAGAGCTCTTTTCATGCGGGCGAATACAAACCTAACATATGGTAATTTAGGCAGTTTTCTCTGTGGGCTCAGAACCAATCTTTGCTGATACCCTCTTATCGTGTCTCATTGAAGGGTGCGCGAAGGTGAACAGAAGCTCATGAAGAAGGGCCGGGGACGTATAATCCATGTTTCCGATTTTGTGGTGGAGAAGACTGGCCGTCTCGTTGTTCGCGATGCAGACGGCACCATAACCATGGACGCACGGCGCATTATCTACCCTGGCGCGAATGGAGACCCATGGTGGGATCACGTCCAGCTGCTTTCGCAGTCTGACGATGCAATGACCATCTTCGAACTGCTTTACCCCGGCTGTATCGGCCTCTTCATTTTTGATCAGTCCTCCGCACATGCCTCCCTCGGTCCGGACGCCCTCCGCGCATTCGATATGAACAAGACGAACGGCGGCAAGCAGCGCGTACAGAAGGACACGGTCATCCCGATGAACAATCCGGTTGTCGAGCTTCGCGGCAAGCCTCAGAAAATGACGACAGAGGCTGGCGAGGCAAAGGGGTTGCAGCAGACTCTTGAGGAGCGTGGCTTCGATGTGCGTGGCATGAGGGCGAAGTGTTCGCCTGTCTGTCCTTTCGAGAACGAGCGCTGCTGCATGGCGCGCCTGCTCAGCAAGCAGGACGACTTCCGTAACCAGGAGTCGCTCCTTGAGCAGAAGATCAAGGCGCGAGGTCACCTGTGCATGTTCCTCCCGAAATTCCATTGCGAGCTCAATCCTATCGAGATGGTCAGTCACTTATGGGTCATGCTTTCTATACGGTGATTCATTCGCATGCTGATATTCTACAGTACTGGGGCTGGTGTAAGTACCGGTATCGCGAAGTGTACAAGGAGAAGTTCGAGGACGCGAAGAGAGTCGCGCGCGAGTGTCTCGACGCGTGCCCTGACGAGGTGATCCGCCGATTCTTCAATCGATCCTGGCGCTTCATGGACGCATACCGCAAGGGATTGACAGGACAAGCAGCAGAATGGGCAGTGCGCAAGCAGAAATCGCATAGGCGAGTCGGACAGAGGGCGATGATGTCTCTCGATGCGATACTCAGCTAGAAATGTACCTGGCTTCGCTCAAATGACCATTTGAGGATGCGTTGAAATCGGCCAAAAATTTGGCCAACCCCGAAAAGTCGTGGGAAAAACTTCGGAGGTGTGTTTTTGGACGTTTTCAGCCTCCCGGAACATGATTCCGAAGTCAGATTGCCCGAAAAAAAATCCCTTCGAGCGCTAGCCAAATTGTCGACTTTGGTTGTCCGGCACTGTACGAAGAACTCAGGTAAGTACGTAGACTGTGTGGTCTTGGTCTATCCGGGCTCTGGGACCAATCTGCAAGTTGGCACTGTGCTGCCCGCAAACTGACGTCATCAAACGCGCATGAACGCTAGCGCTCATCGACATCAACGCTGCCCTTTCCGCAACGACCACCAACCTCAGGCGATCTCTCTGACCCCCTCTGTATCTCCTCCTTTGCGATAGCTGGGTCTATTAATTGTGGTGGTGGTGAAGATACTAGAAACCAAGAGGAACCTACGCGTACAATGGTGGAGACACGGCGGAAGGCACATGCGAAAGCGGCCTACGAGGTGAGCGCCCTCCGCTGTGCGGACGTTCACGCCTGCTCACATATGCAGCATGAATATATCCTCAGACTCCCACCAGAGCTGCTTAGGATGATTGTTGAGTATCTGGAGTACGAAGACAAAGTCTGGCTCGCGTCCCTGGCGACGGTGTGCAAGGCCCTCATGCCCGAGATCGAGGCAGTCCTCTACAGAGACATCGAGGTCGGCAAGTGCAGATACGCCTCCGTCCTCTGCCGCTCCCTGGTGAAGAGGCCACATAGGGCGGTCGCCGTGCGCAGACTGTGCATATCGCTACGCGGGGGCACGAGCATCAAGCAACACCTGAAGCGCGCGCTGCAGGTGGTCATGAACGTCTCCTCGCTCGAGCTCGTTGTGGACGACCCTTCTCTCTTTGAGTTCCTCCTCAATGTACCTTTCCGTCTCAAGATACTCATCGCTGGGGGCGACTACTACCCCGAATGCTTCGAGGACATCCTGGCCAGCCAGCCCTCCATCGAGCTTCTCTCCGTCGTGTTCGTCGGGGCGGGCACCGAACATACACGGCGCGAAATCGCGCGCCCGGACATCCTGCCGAATATCCACACACTATCCATAGTTACGGTCCGCTACCCACTGACGCTCATCAAGTGCGCCTTCCCTATCAAGCACCTCTCGCTGAGCAGAGCCCGGCATGGCGACCTCGTACACGCGATGAAGCTATTCGGGAGCACGCTGGAGACGCTCACGGTGCTGCGCTTCCTGGACGACGCCTGCACCGATGCCTGCTTCTGGCCGACGTCGATGTTCCGGGGCGCGCACCTTCCCCAGCTTCGCTTCGTCGACGTGACGGATTTCTACCACCCGGCCACCGATGTACGCCATTCCCTCCTTGAGCTTTCTCTTCACTCCGCTCACAAGCCACGTCACGCAGCTCCTTGGCCGCACGGAGGACATCGTCTTCCCTGGTCTTCACGAGGCTTGCCCCGCGCTGAAGAGTCTCGTCTGGGGGGTCGACAGCGCGGCCATGGACGACCTCTACTTTCTGCAAGCCTCCGACCCCGAGACGATGCTGTTGGAAGAGTATGCGCGTACGCTATTTGACTCGCTCCCTGCGCTTCAGCGTTTTGCGGTGTACGACACGGAGGAGGCGGTACGCAGGCCGCGGTGGGAGCCGTACGGCGAGGTATTCACGCGGGCGGAGGATAAGTCGGTCAGCGGTCCTGACTACTCGGTGGTTGAATTCACGCGGTGGAGGGATGAGAGCTTGTAGGCTTCACGTCTGGTGAGTGTTGATTCTTTCCTTCGTCCCTATCATTATGAGGTGCGCCGCTGAAGTGTCGACATCTCTCGATAAGATATACGACTTTGGAGACTCGCTGTTGTCGTACGTGGTTGATCTGACCGGTTTCCATCGCTTATGCAACGGCGGAGAGTAGATGAATGGGCTGGAACCGTTCACTACACGAAGCATGCTCCATCTTGGGGCCCATAGAGAGGATCTGAGCACTCTCCATCCTGCCGAACTTCAGAAGATGCAAGAAACGATCACGTGATTTTGTTGATGCAAGCGACTCGGACGCGCCCAGCGACGTCATCCGCGTCTTTGCTTTCCACCACCACCACCATCACCACCCTGCTCCTCGCACTTTTCCGTCACTCGACACTGCCGCAAGTCTCTGCAAACGCCGTACTAGAGATTGGTAGGATTTTCAACTACGAGTGCTGCTGTCGAACTTTTGAGTGATCGTCAGTGTCAGAAACATGCCTCGAACTTCGCGACGAACAACTGCAGGCGAGCCTTGCAAGAACGGAATGGTAAGAGGCTGTTCCGTTCGATCGTGCTGGCCGTCGCTGAAGCAGAGAATGAACAGCATGCCGGAGTCCTCAAGCTTCCACCTGAGCTTTTCCGCATGATCTTCGATCACTTGCCACGGAGCGATGCGGCTTGGCTCATATCACTTGCTACTACTATCACTGCACCAGAGTTGCACAATCTGGCTTCTAATTCAAAAATCTCGGCCACAATTCAACGGGAAGGTGTGATTCGTTCAGGGTACATTGAAAAATGTCTTCCCTTTGCGGTTCTGTATTTTTGAAGTCTTCAAAGCGGAGAGGGCAATGTCTAGGAAGTCGACAATGGTCGCAACAGAGATGCACAGAAATGTCACGGAAAGTCACCGGTGCCTACGTGCCGCATTCGTGCCCCGACTGGCCGTACCGCCTTGGAGTCGGGCGCTCCTGCTCGGTTACTGCTCTGATTCACACTCCGACAGAGAAGCGAGCCAGAATTGTCACGCTTTTCCTCCCCTCCACCTTTGTTTGCGCCGCCGAAGGTGCGTACCGTGCAGGAAAAAAGTCGGAAGCACCCAGAGATGTCAATGAAGTACAGAGCCATATAATCCTCAATTATGAAGGCCTGCGGATGCGGCCGGGCGTGAAGCGAGAGCCATCAGCGTGGAGGATACCGTTTTGCAGTTGCTTTCGGGGCCATTATAAGGGAACCCCTCATCCTGAGCCTTCCAAACTTCACAGAAAGGTGTATACTATGTAGAAGCATACTCGTGCCAATTTTTGAGGCGTAAATGCAACGGGAGCGCGAGATAATTGAGTAAGAGTGCCGATTGTGCAACTCTGTTGCCTGTGCAACTCTGGTGCAGTGATAGTACATGCAAAGCATTCCAGCCTGCTGCCGAAGCACTCCTGTACAAGGAAGTCGTGCTTTCTTCGTGCCGGGCAGCCAGTCACTTCTGTCGCTCCGTCCTGAAGAAGCCCCATCGCACCTCTGCTGTGCGCAAACTTGACATCATGCTCCGTCGCGTCAGCGGAGCAGCACTGAGGAAGAGCTTTGGTCAAGCGCTCCGGGCGCTTGCGAATTTGAAGTCTCTCGAGCTCGACGTTCGGGATCCGTTGCTCTTTGAGCTGCTGGTTGACGTACCCTTCCGCCTGCGTTCTTTCACCGCTGGAGGAAAATTCACACAATCTTGCTTAGAGGCCGCTCTAGCCCACCAACCGTCGTTGGAATACCTCTCGATATACTTCTGGGAGCCTGTTGAGGACGCCACGGGCGCGTCTCACGCGATATGTCGTCCAGACATCCTACCGAACCTTCGCACGATTCACGTCTCGGGCTCGTACGAAGTAGACGTGCCCTTGCGCTCGCTCATCGGCCACTCCTATCCTGTCACGCATCTTCAGCTCAGTAGTAGACACAACGACGTCGTGTACGCCCTGAAGCTTTTTGGCGAGACCTTGGTGACAGCCTTGCTGGACCGCTTCATCGATGCCAAGTCTGGACAACGGAACCTCTGGGCGACGTCAATCCTACGCAATGCCAAGCTACCCAAGCTCGAGCATCTAGAGTTGAGGGACTTCTACATGCCCGGTTACTATGTCCGTCATCTATATCTTCTCTACGGCTGTGTATACTCACGAACCGCGACATGTAGCGCTCTCTCGATCCAAGAGACATAACGGTAAGCGGGGTGGGAAAGGCATGCCCCGCGCTGAAGACGTTCCTTTGGTGGGTCGACGACAAGACGATGGAAGTCCTCTTCTCTCCCTCTCGGGAGAAACGAGGGGATGAGACTGTCTTAGCCAAATTCGCGCACAAGCTCTTCCAGTGCTGCCCGACCTTAGAACGCTTTGGCGTCCACGACGAAGAGGATCCCGAACGTGGGCCGGACCTCCTGCGCTGTGCGGAGATCTTCGAACGCGCGAAAGACGGGTCGGTCAAGGGACCCGAGTACGGCTCGGTTGATATGCACGGGATAGACCTGTATGCTGTCGGCGCATCTTCGCGTGAGTACCGCATCGCTGAGTGTATTTTGTGTATCTCCAGAAAGTGACTGATTGTAGGGACTGTGTAGCGGAATCGGAAGTCGACTCAGAGTGAGTTTTTGACGTTCCGCCTGCCGCAGTTGCAAGGGAGCGTCCTGCCGTGGTGCGTTGCCGTGGTTGCATTTCGTCGGAACGCGTGCGTTCTCAAATGTCTTCTTTCAGGAGCGCGGCTCGCGCGGTCTTGCTGTAAAGCTAGGACTTGTGTCACGAGACACTGTGTTACTATTGCCCTGTTACTATCAGATGGTTTTCGTTGAAGAACTACAAGAGGACACCAGCTCACTCAGCCACAAACACTGGCAAGCCTCCGATGTTGAAAAGCTTCAGCTGCGTCACCCGCTATCCGATTCATGAACGTTGTGCGTACTTCACCCTCATGCCCCATTGACATCTGCTCTGTTCAATGTACACGGACGGACGATGCTCCGACGGTGTTCAGGCATGTACAGTCCTACGACGCCAGTGTGTTCGAGGCGCTTTCTGCAGAACGGCGATCCGCGGTTGTCCTCAAGCCGTCCCGCCCCACGAGGGGAACAAGCGCCCTCTATCTCCTACCGTCTGTGCGACCCTTGCTGGCGCATCCTTGCACTTGAGAACTCGTACTCTGATCCCTTAGAATGTTACAGCCGCAGCTCAGAAATTCGCGGCCCCGCGATTTGCCGGACAGCGAAGGTATCGCCATACTCATCTCGCGGCACGTCTTCTGTTCTCATGTCATAGCAAGGTTCGGCCCCTGAGTGAATTCGCTATCCACGTCAGCTTCGGGACTCGGTATCATCGCTGATTGCTCATGTCGATCACCTTCGGCGCACGGCTTTCAAGGAACCAGGTTAGCTGTACACTCATCATTACTATCCCCCATACTTCATGGCGAACTCACACTCTCAGAGTTTGCAGACCGCGGTCTATCTGCCAATAAAGCATGGGCTTCTGCTGATGCAAACAGTCGTCTCTCCATCCGTCGACCGTCGGCCACGGACGTCAGGTGATGTCTACCGCTCTTCTCTGGATTGAAACTAGGTTCGTACCCTGCCCATTGCGCACGAGCTGGCATCTATAGCGGATGTACTGCACGTTCACGAGGCCGTTCTCCGCTAAACGCTGGTGCTGACAACGAGGAGAAGCACCTGCAGGACGTCTGAATGCGAGCACAGGTCTTGGCGAGAACCCTGCTTCAAGATGCCGAATCTCTCAAAGACTCGCCGCACTGTTCTGAGCTAACCCGACTGGCGCGTTCGTTCGCTCATCGCATACCTCTCCCCGCTCTTGACCCATGGCGTCCAACGAGACCGTGACGACGGCCGAACAGATTATCGCCAACCATGCGTTCTTGTGAGCATGCTCTTCCGCATATCCGCTTGCCATCGACGACTATGGTGAGCTTGTGGAGAGCTCATACTAATGTATGCGCACAGCATGATTGAGGATTGTGCAAACTACGCCGAAGCGGGTAAGCCCCCATGAGGCGTCTCCTCGCGGTGTTCACTCTATTCGCGAGCTGACAGCTGACTCTGCGATTCCCTCAGCGGTGATATTCCACGAGTACCTGATAACCCTCGACAGCGAGATTCGACTCATATGGAGGCGCAAGATTACCGGCGCGAGCGTCTTGTTCATGCTGAACCGGTACATTTTCGTCTTCCAAAACGCAATCACTGTTACGTCCTACTGGCCTCTCCCTGTCACTGTGAGTGGTAATTCGTAGTGCTAGGAGTATTTTCTCCAATCCTCGGCTGACATGCTACGGTATTCGCGCGCAATCAGGCGTAAGTCACAGAGCACCTGAAGAGTATAGACCCTAGCGCTGACGCGTAATCGGACATTGCCTGATGCTACATAGCTGTAACGTGCTTGGATGGATGGATATCGTACTCAACCTTATCCCCTACTTCATCTGGAATGGTACGTGTTCTTCGCTCATTCACTCGCAACGGCCTCCTGACAAGCAACGGACTTACACGCAGCTTTCTCGACGCTCCGGGTGTACGCGCTCTGCGGACGCGACTGGCGCCTCGCATCGCTCGTCTCCCTGCTGATGATTGGACCGATCTTTGGCAACCTAGTATGTCTCCGTGCTACAGCAAGACGCGTCTCCATGAGGACTAGCTCACACGTCGTTCTATAGTACAACATACCCACAATGAAGCCGGATGACATGGCGCAGCCGTACAACTGCTCTGTCGATAACGGGGTGTCGCTCGCTATGCATAACAGGTACGCAGAGCTCCCGCTACCTCATCCGGCTGTATGCTGATTGCGCGTGTGTGGCGTGCCCCCATCTCTCGGTCGGCAGACGTATGTTACCTCGATGTGGTACCCCTTATGACCGCTCGGATCGCTGACTGTTAACCCATGCAGTCGTCCTGATTTCTCGATGTTCGCTGATTGCAGCGGATTCCATTGTACTTGCCGTGACCTGGTGGAAGACATACAGACTCAAGAAGGCCGCCGATGCCGCCAACGTCAAAACGTCCATCGTAGACCTCCTTCTACGAGATGGTGCGAAATCCTCCTTTCCGCACTCGTACGGTAGCTTATCTGACCTCTCTTTTGCACGCAGGTACGATCTACTTCGGGTACGCAGCGTCTATCTACTGGTAGTGCGCGAGTGGGCTGATGACATCCGTGCTTGCAGCACAATGCTCGTCCTCAACGTCCTCCACATCCTCATCAACTTCGTGGAGGTTCGTATACTCCTTCCCTCTCAGATGAGGATCTATGATCACTGAGACATTCCTGCTGCAGCAAGTGTCGTTCATGGGCGACATATCGGACGTGTACGTGTTCTCCGAGCGTCGCTGCAGAGTGCGTAAGCTGATCCAGACTTCCCGTTCATACAGCCTCACGTCCATCCTCGTCTCGCGATTCATCATGAACCTGCGCGACCTCGACACGGAAGAGACGAGTCAAACGACCCGGGGCACCATCCTATTCAACGCGAGCGGTTTCGTCCAATCCATGGGCGAGCCGTTGGATTTCTCAAGCCGCCGGTCCGACTTCGACGAGTCGCCCGACGACAGGATCTCTCATATGGAAGGAAACACCGATATATCTGAGGGGAAGGAAGGGGACAGCGAGGACGCGGTCTAGCAGCCACGCACGAACGTGGATACCATGTAGGCGCCCTGAGGTTCGTTCCTGCGACCTTTGCACATCATCGACCCGCGACGACTCCCAAAATCAGCATGGTGCTTACGGATCATACGGTCTCGAGTATCTTTCATGTCTGCGGCATTTTCAGGATGTCTTTCCCATCTCAACAAAGAGTGGATGCGGCTCTGCATACTCGCCATGCCGGAACGTGGACGAGCCGCGAGCTGTTGAGTCACAATCTATCTGTCATCCCAGAAGTTGTCCACCGCTCTGATCCTCGTGTCCGCAAGTGGCTTCTCAACGTTGGCAGACCGTCTTCGTGCACCGCTGTGGGATTGCACCTTCCTGATTTGCGGCTGTGCCTCGTGTTTGTGAAGTTCGTTCGTCCATCCTCCCTTCTGAGAAAGCCTCGTCCTGAAAGCCGTGCACGCAACTGCTATGATCATCACGACTCCTTCATCACCAGTTGTGAGTCTTTTCACTCAATCTCTTTAATAATCAAACCTCGCTCATTCCTCAACCTCGACTGGCAGTGCGTTCACAGGTGCGGAGTTGCCGAGAGGTTTCGCTTCTCACGGCAAGGCAACGCTTGGCTTCTCGCGATGATTCAGCAATACCCAGTCTGGACGAGGTACGGTTCCTGCTTCTCAACATCTATATCAGTCGAATTGACCTCCGAACTTTACAAGCGCCGTCCATGCTTCACCAACCGGCGCTAGCTCATGCTATCGTTTTTTTGATGCTCGGAGTCCATCCTGCGGCCGGGTAAGTCGCGACGACTGGCTCAAGTGTTGTACTACAACACCCTGTAGCTTTCTGTACAACTCCCCGCCTCCAACCTTTGTGCACGCTTGGGGGCAGTGATGGCGTTCAAGTTGTCCGGAGACCACGGGCGGTTCTGTAACGCCCCCTTGTACTTCGCTGTCAATGGTCAACTTCTTCATTGCTCATCAAAAGCATCCTCGTGCCTCGTCCACGCGCAGACATACGCCTTCTCTGTTCGGTCGAGTCGCACAGCAATACTCACAGCACGACTCGCAACGGAGGCAGAGAGGCTATATGTACCGCATGCACCCCGTCAGCCGCGATGTGCCCTTACATTGTCTCCCGGGCCCCTAGAACAAGGCCACAACGATGTCTTCAGCTGCAACGGAGTCCGGCGCTCAGCAAATTATCGCTAATCATGCCTTCTTGTGAGTTGGGCACCTTTCTTCATTCATACCAGCTTCTGTTTTCGCCCTTCCGCTGTGCTGAGAACGCCGTCTGCAGCTTCATCGAGGACTGTGCAAACTTTGCGCAAGCGGGTCAGTCTACTTCTTCCCGTTCCTGTTGAAGCGACATGCTCAACGAGTATCGTGCTCTTAGCACTGATCTTCTATGAATACTTTATCACATTTGCTAGCGAAATCCGGCTGATATGGCGGCGGAAGATCACTGGGGCGAGCGTTATCTTCTTTCTCAACCGCTACATCATGGTGTTCCAGAACGGAATCACCGTCGCATCCTACTGGCCACTCCCTAATCTTGTATGTGGTGCGCTTTCCATCATTCCCTTCCTTGGGACGCTGATCATCCCGTGTGGTATGCGGCTTCCTTCGGCTCCAGTCGTAAGTCCAGTTCGACGTCACTCAAGTTGAGGCCTGACGCTCACCGGCTTCCGTTGCCACTTCTCAGATGTGACGCACTCGCGTGGATGGACATCGTCCTCAGCTTGCTCCCATATTTCGTGTGGAACGGTTGGTACCAGTCCACCGTCTTCTGGGCCTCCGTTTCGCTGTCGCTCACCTTGAGCATGGTGGGATAGCCTTCACGACTCTGCGTGTCTATGCAGTCTCTGGGCGCGACTGGCGGATTGCCTCACTCGTGTGCTTACTCATGGTCGGACCGATCGCGGCTAACGTGGTATGTCCTCAGGTTTCTTTGGCTCACTGACAGAGACCCTTGAACGAGGGCTGCGCTGATTGGGCGTTGGCATTTGCGACAGTACGTTATCCCACTGCAGACGCCGGAGAACATGCCTCCCCCGTACAACTGCAATGTCAACAACACGGTCAGCATCGCCGTAGATAATAAGTTCGTCTGTTTCTTTCTTCTCACAGCTTGGCCATTCATGCTCTTTATATTCCATGTGCTGACGCTGTCCTATGCAGACGTATGTGTCGTCCTCTCTGACTGCTATTCACACAAGACCAAGTGTGCTCACTCGGACAAATATCCTTCGCATGTAGTCGTCCTCGTCTCAAGGCTGACCCTCATCGCTGCCGACTCGATCGTCCTCATCGTGACGTGGTGGAAGACGTACAGGCTAAAGAAGGCCGCGGATGCAGCTCGCGTTAAGACGTCCATTGTTGACCTTCTCCTCCGTGACGGTAGGTGTTTACGCAATTTAGTTGTCTGGTCATCATGGTCAAGCTACATCTCATTTGTTCATGCTTGTTCGTGTTCAGGCACAATATACTTCGGGTGCGTCGTGCGGCACTCAGTAGGCACAATGCTTGGTGTTTAGCTCTTCTCTGCCTCCAGCACGATGCTCGTCCTGAACCTTCTTCACATCATGATCAACCACGTGGAGGTCGGTACTCGAGCCTCATTCTTACACTGTGACTTTGCCTAACTCATCGACGATCACGATTTGCAGCAAGTCTCGTTCATGGGCGACATCATCAGCGTGTAAGCCACCCCCTGCATGGCAGTATGCTCTACCACGCTGACGTCTCGTGGACTCAACCCGCGCCAGCCTCACCTCGATCCTGGTCTCGCGCTTCATCATGAACCTGCGCGATATTGACGGGAAAGACACCGGACAGATCTCGCGCACAGAAGGCGGAGCTGTAGACGGCATCGGAACATGGCACGCAGGCCCCGGAGCTGAGGGCTGGACAGCGTCCGAGCAACGCGGCACGATCGTTTTCGCACGCGCAGGCGAAATCGTGGACTCGATGGGCGGACCGCTGGAGCATTCAATGGCGCGCCTCGAGGATGATGATTCGTGGATCGAAGGCTCCGAGGAGGCCCTGCGAGACGATGAAGTCGAGGAGCCCGTGGAAGACAGACGAGAGGGCGAGAAGGGTGACGGGGATGGGAGTGTGTGAGCTGCGATGGCACAGAATTCTTATGCTGGCGGACATACCAATCCCACTTTCCGAGCATTATGAGCGATGTCTGCTTTGCAATTAGACAGAGCAGTGATGATGCTATTACGATGATAGAGTACAGAGCGATACCAAGGTTCGAATAATCGGTTCACGCAAGATGGAAGGAGGGTGTATTGACTGCAACGAGAGACCGCATACGTGTTGCCGACAGGTCTGAGGGACGCGAGCAAACGAGGGACAGATGCGCATATGAAGGAGTGTGGGTTCAAGGGCAGGCTACAGCGTACTAGCGTCCAGTCAGCACAACCGAGCAGGTCGATAGAACAACATCGCAAACATACCGTCATATCAGAACTGCGGGCCTCAAGCACCGACGGCAACCGCGCGCGGGAGCGAGGCGTTGAAGGCTGGGCAGTAAATGCAGCGGCAGTCCGGAGAGTGTCCGTTGGACTGGGCGCCGTTGCCGTTGCCGTTCCCGCCGTTCGTCTGTGAGCCGCCAACGAAGCCGCCGCTGTTGGACTGGGCGCCGTTGTTGTTGCCATTCCCGCCGTTGTACTGGGGGCCGCCGAGGAACGTGGTCTTGTTAGATTGGGGACCGTTGCCGTTACCGTTCCCGCCGTTCGTCTGAGAGCCGCCTACGAACCCACCGCTGTTGGATTGGGCGCCGTTGTTGTTCCCGTTGCCGCCGTTGATCTGGGGACCACCGAGGAACGTGGAGTCGTTCGAGAGGGCGCCATTGCCGTTGCCGTTCCCACCGTTCGTCTGGGATCCGCCAACGAAGCCGCCGCTGTTCGACTGGGCGCCGTTGTTGTTGCCGTTGCCGCCGTTGTATTGCGGACCGCCGAGGAAGGACGTCTTGTTGGACTGCGGACCATTGCCATTGCCGTTCCCACCGTTGGTCTGAGAGCCGCCTACGACGCCGCCGCTGTTTGACTGCGCACCGTTGTTGTTGCCGTTGCCGCCATTGATCTGAGGACCGCCGAGGAAGGACGTGGAGTTCGACTGCGCGCCGTTGCCGTTCCCATTGCCGCCGTTCGTCTGCGAGCCGCCGACGAAACCGCCGCTGTTGGACTGGGGCCCATTGTTGTTCCCGTTGCCTCCGTTGATCTGAGGGCCAGCGAGGAAACTGGTGAGGTTGGACTGTGGGCCGTTGTTGTTGCCGTTCCCGCCGTTGGTCTGGGACCCGCCGACGAACCCACCGCTGTTCGATTGTGCGCCGTTCTTGTTGCCGTTCCCGCCGTTGTACTGGGGCCCACCAAGGAACGTCGACTCGTTCGAGAGGGCGCCGTTCCCGTTGCCGTTCCCGCCGTTCGTCTGAGAGCCGCCGACGAAGCCTCCGCTGTTCGACTGGGGGCCGTTGTTGTTGCCGTTCCCGCCGTTGTACTGAGGGCCGCCGAGGAAGGACGTCTTGTTGGACTGCGGACCGTTGTTGTTGCCGTTCCCGCCGTTCGTCTGCGATCCGCCGACGAAGCCGCCGCTGTTCGACTGGGCGCCGTTCCCGTTACCGTTCCCACCGTTGTACTGCGGGCCGCCAAGGAAGGTAGCGTCGTTTGAGAGCGCGCCGTTACCGTTTCCGTTACCGCCGTTCGTCTGCGAGCCGCCAACGAAGCCGCCGCTGTTCGACTGGGCGCCGTTGTTGTTGCCATTGCCGCCGTTGAACTGAGGGCCGGCGAGGAACTTGGCGGAGTTGGACTGTGGGCCGTTCCCGTTCCCGTTGCCGCCGTTCGTCTGGGACCCGCCGACGAAGCCGCCGCTGTTGCTCTGCGCGCCGTTGTTGTTCCCATTGCCGCCGTTGTACTGCGGACCGCCGAGGAACGTGGCATCGTTCGAGAGGGCGCCGTTGCCGTTGCCGTTCCCGCCATTGGTCTGCGAGCCGCCGACGAACCCGCCGCTGTTCGACTGGGCGCCGTTCCCGTTCCCATTGCCTCCGTTGTACTGAGGGCCGCCGAGGAAGGACGTGGTGTTGGACTGGGGCCCGTTCCCGTTTCCGTTGCCGCCATTCGTCTGGGAGCCCCCGACGAATCCGCCGCTGTTGGACTGCGGGCCGTTTCCGTTTCCGTTCCCGCCATTGTACTGGGGGCCGCCGAGGAAGGAGGTAGAGTTAGACTGCGGACCATTGCCATTGCCGTTCCCGCCGTTGGACTGGGAGCCGCCGACGAATCCGCCACTGTTGGACTGGGCGCCGTTGTTGTTCCCGTTTCCGCCGTTGTACTGCGGGCCGCCGAGGTAAGTCGCATCGTTCGACTGGGGACCGTTCCCGTTCCCGTTTCCGCCGTTGGACTGCCAGCCGCCGACAAAGCCGCCGCTGTTGGACTGGGGGCCGTTGTTGTTCCCGTTGCCGCCGTTGTACTGCGGGCCGGCGACGAACTTGGCGGAGTTCGACTGGGGACCGTTGTTGTTGCCGTTCCCGCCGTTGGACTGCCAGCCGCCCATGAAGCCGGAGGAGTTCGACTGTGCGCCGTTCCCGTTCCCGTTGCCCCCGTTGTACTGGGGGCCGCCGAGGAAGGACGTGGAGTTGCTCTGTGCGCCGTTGCCATTGCCGTTTCCGCCGTTGCTCTGCGAGCCCCCGACCCAACCAGCCGAGTTCGACTGAGGGCCGTTGCCGTTGCCGTTCCCGCCGTTGTACTGCGGGCCGCCTACGAGCACGCTGCGGTTCGACTGCGGGCCATTGCCGTTGCCGTTTCCGCCGTTGGTCTGGGATCCTCCAACGAACCCGCCGCTGTTCGACTGGGCACCGTTGTTGTTCCCGTTCCCGCCGTTGAACTGCGGGCCGCCGAAGAAGCCCGAGGTGTTGGACTGGGCTCCGTTGCCGTTGCCGTTGCCGCCGTTGAACTGGGAGCCACCGAGCCATCCCGCAGAGTTCGACTGGGGGCCGTTGCCGTTGCCGTTGCCGCCGTTGTACTGCGAGCCCCAGAAGGCGGCAGCCCCGACTGGAACTGCGAACGCGGCCGTCTTTCCGTCGCCAGCACCAGGCTCGAATCCCTGCGTCAGAGGCGTCAGCATGTCAGCGACGCGAGATATGGGGCAGCGCATTAAGACACGTACAGCGGGTCCGAAAGCCGAGTTGCCGCCCCACATGGCGCCAGCGGGGTTGACGTCGACCCACTCTTCGAAGCCGCCCGAGGTGGAGAGGAGCATGACGCCGGAGTGGCCCTTAACGAACGGGGTCCCGTAGATGGGAGGGAGGGACTGAAGGGCGAGGACCGTCGCGCGCTCGGCGTCCCGGCAACACACCCCCTCTGTGAGGAGCATCTCGAGCGTGCCCTCGGTGTCGTAGCCCTGTACATGCCGCGTTGAGTCATGCGCATAGATAGCGAGGACGAGTAGATGTACCTTGTGAGTGAATTGGAACCAGTAGAAGCCCTGGGTGGAGAGCTCCCTGGCGATGGCTCTGATGCCCTCGGCGACGAGGTAGGGCTCGGAGAAGGCGATGACCGCCTTGTAGATGGTAGGGAATTGCTGGAGGGCGAGGTGAGCGTGTGTACAGTCCGGGGACAAGACGAAGTTGCTCACGCCGAACTGAGCTGTCGCGGCGGCAGCGCCATCCGCGTCCAGGCTGGAAATGCACAGTGAAGTCAGTCGATCAGCGTAGATTCTTGCCAGGAAAGTGCCGAAGCTGGACAGACCTCTGGAACGTCGACGTTCTCTGGCTGACGGGAGTGGTCATTGTAGGGATTCGGAGGATTGGTTTGGCTGCTGTAGGAACAGGTGAACAGTTGAGACTGCGAGTTGCTGAAGAAGACGAATGCACTACTCACTGCTTTATATACCCGAGGCCTCGACAGCTCGTGGACAGTCTGACGGTCACGAAGACACGGCACCTGTTTCCGAGGTGCGTCCTTCCATCGTTGCTGTCGCTGCAACGCACGGGCTGGACTTCGGCGAAAGGGAAGACCAGTGCCGATGAGTGCGTCTGTGACTTCACAGTACAGTAGGTGCCTGAAGAACGAAGTGATTGAGTGCACTCAACAGCGAGAAGCGACATACCGGTGTCACTCTGGGCGCGCCCGGACAATATCCAAGCGAGCGTAAACTCGCAATCTATTGTGGCCGGAGAGCTAACGCGTGCGAGTCTTTGGGCGCTTGGAGAGCATGCCGACGGCGTAAGCGTTTGCTCTGGCGTTCAGTAGCACGATGCTTGGCCCATTTCCGGTAAAAGCGGACACTTGAAGGGACCGGAAGCGGAGCCTGCGGTGACGACCGCTTGTCGAAGCTGTTACAGGTCCACAATCGAGTCGACATGCAAATCTATGTGAAATACGGTAAGGGAGCATTGATACGTGGCGTGAGCAGGTCACCGATTCGGACAGCAAGCATGGAGTATACATTGACGGCGTGGGCTACATACTACGCAGGACGCGTTCACCTGAAATGCTATGCGACACTAGCATATAGCACGCACCGTTTATTAAACGTTGCCATGATTCCAAGAGGTCCGCAGAGTGACATGTATCTGCCAAAGGTTTGTGGCAGGGCCTTGAACGGAGGCCTCCGAGGCCCAAACTGGCATGAACTGCGCGCGACGGCCCGCAAGTATGATTTCAGCGGAGCCTGACATCGTTCTGTATCTGCCGCTGCCAAGCGGTGTTTCTTGGCCGCAGAATTGGCTCCAAGCTAAGTATTGCCTTCACATGGCCTAGAAGCGACTGAGGCACGGGTGGTAGTGGCGGATTGGCAGGGTACCGAGTGCGAACCCTCGTGGCGCGAGAGCAGAAGTCTGTGACTGGGAGAAACCATACCAGAGTAGTGATATTCCTGAAGAGGAGCGCAGACAGCGGCGAAATTGTACCCTAGAAGCAGAAGACGTACGTTCAGATTGAACGTCGAGACTCGAGAGAAGAAAGCGACACCGGCGCTTGTGACTTGGTGCCTCTGCACCAGCGTCACGTGGCTTTGCTCTGCAGTGTCCACTGCCAGTGCGCTTTCCTCAGGCGCATCCTCTGCGTCTGCAAGTCTCAGCAGGTCACATCTACGGTGCCAGGAAACCGTACCTGTTCCCCTAGTCTTTTGGCTCCGCGCCGGTTGTGAACTCGATGCGTACTTACTACTCGAACTCCGACTCGTCCTCCAGCCGCGCGCCATGATACACATCTCGTCAGGTGTCCCTCAAGCATCCACCGCCAAGCTACAGACGCGTACTTCTTGCCGCGCTCGCAATAATTTCTGCGCAAAGCTATGTCCATGCATATATGACATTGAGAAGACTATATCACCGGTATGCACTTGCCACCGACTCGCTTCGTTTCCTCTCCAAGAACTCACTTTGCGTGCACCCTGTCGCGCATCCCGCACTAGTACTTTATAGTCTGCGCGGACGTCGGCCGCCCTATTGAGTACTCAGCTAAGCGTGGAAGCCGAAGGCGCGCCGCGGGAGCTGTGCCTTCCGTTTCTCAGCGTTCCCCACGTATAGTACATGTCGTGATCACGTCCATGCTTCACGTCGCTCACCTAGAGCGGCCTTGTAGGCATCGCCCGGTGTCGGAAAGAGTACGCGATCTCTTCACACGTCGTATACATCCTCGCCAGCGGCCGCTGTGTCTGATGCCGGGCCCTGACTTTCGTGGCAGATGGATGTCGGCAAATGCTGCATGGTAGCTCGTCTTGCATTCAGTTCGCATCCACGAGCGGATCGTGATAGCTTACGCCGACCGGGGACTAAAGACTTCCTAACTGTATCTGTCGGGGCCAGCGAAGCTCGAACAGCATGGCAGGCTCCGCGCCCAATTTCAGACCCGCGGACGTCGGCACACTTCGAAAGTAGCATTGATCACCCGTGGGCCAGAAATGTCATCGGTAAGACCATCCTCGTCGACATCCGCGACGCCGCTACTGACATTTCGTGCCTTGCACCTCTTCGTCATCCGTTCGGGTGCTGCTTACATCCTGGAAAGGCACTAGTGGTTTTAAGTTGCTACGGATAGTACTCGATGTTCATTGGGACGCATCGCGGTGTCTGGCCTGGATGTTCCGTCTGCCAGCTCAAGCCACCTTCGGTGTCCGTCTGATACCTGCCGCGCCGAGGCTCTCGAGCGCTCTGCACGATTTGCAGGGCGGATGAAGACTCACATTCGGACAGTGGTCAGCCGTGAGCGGCTTGAAGCTGGAAGTGTCACGTTGCAGGTGGGCACGGTTCCTCTTGCGAAACCCTCGTGCCATAACCCACCTCCGTAGCTGATGCACGCTGATGCGTATCCAGTCCAGCCTGATCACCCGCGCCCGCACCCGCCTAACTTGAGCTCTTGCTCAGCACGCCGCCTACTCAGCCTGCAGTCGTCGCTCACGTTTTGTCGGTCATCGACCGCAGGCGGCATCTCCATGTGCATAACCTGCGCCCGAATTTACGTGAGGTATGTCTCAGTCTGGCATCGGTTGCGTAGATTGCAACACAGCGTCCCGGTGTCGCGTTCCGCCGTAGACATACACGGCCGAGTGAATGGCACCAATGAGCAGCCCGAGCGAACGCAACTTGAAGGTAGAGGGACGCGGAGGTCGTCACGTACTAGAACACCACCACCATCCTCATACATCCCAAATCTATAGATGCGCTGCCGGAGTTCACGAACTCTACTGGTATGTCGATGGATGGCGACTCGGAGCAAGACGAATAGCAGCTTTGGGCCCTGGCCGCTGTGTTGGAAGGCACATCACGGCTGCAGAGGGATGGAGAGACTGCCGTCGACTTCGGGCTGACGACAGTAAGCTGTAGGCATGTGCTCATACCGGTCCCTGGCATTCGAGGAGCAGGGGACGTTCCACTGAAGTGTGGGCTGCTTCTAGTCACAGCACGGCGCGCCTGACGGGTCGAAGTGCTTTGCATCCCGTGGGCATCGGGGTTTGAGCCAGCAATCAGTAAAAGCATGTGATATATTAGTAAAAACGCGTGAAGGTAAGACACTATGGCCGAGTGGTTAAGGCGACAGATTCGAACGCCCGATTATCTGTTTCCCTCTGGGAGCGCAGGTTCAAATCCTGCTGGTGTCGTTTTTGCACATCGAGCCTTTTTCCTCGATGCGCCTGCGGGCTGCCTTCATCCATGCAACGATATCGGCAGCCGCATCGAGCCCTTCGTCATGGAAGAGGAGGACACTGGTGGTTCATTGAATGGCCGAGATTTACGTACTTACGGTACTCACTTAATGGTCGAGCACTCGGCAGCTGACCATGCCTGTGACAGAGGGCGGAGGACAAGACCTGGCGAGCTGGCTGGCCACCTATCAGCTGGGGCCTTCTCCTGGCTCGAGCTGAGGCATCGCCAGACCGCTTGCACGCATCCCACACACCGTCAAATAGACTAGAATCAGAACGTACCTGGAAAGCACTGCGAGCTACGCGGTGCCAGCCCCAACCTTGATAAGACTCAGCGCATACAACCTTGCGTCGTTATGCCGCTCAGACCGTGGTGTGCTGCTGCTGCGAGTCTCGCACGTTGGCCCGGAGGTGTGCATGCGGGAGCTGGCAGCGAGCTCAGATTGTCACGGTGTAGGAGTGAAGGTGGGCTGCCTGCTGACTCCGTGGCGGCGCGGGCGGCGGGTCGGACCTGACATCGACTCCCCGGCGGCGCTTCGCGGAGTCCGCTGCTCGCCGTCCAAGCCCCGCTGAAGAGCTCAGCGCATCCTCGTTGAACGCTGATGGACGAGCGCGGTGAAGGTTCTGATGGGACGGACCGTGAACGTACTATGTGCCCCTCATGGTGCTGCGGAACGCACCTCAGGCCTCAGGCCTCAGCGAGTATAGAAACGATATGTCACGGCCATGTCTTACCGAGAAGCCATGTCACGCTGGCCAGCGAGGCTGGAGCTGCTGTGATGTTGCTCTCCAGAATGAGCTCGAGCGAATGGTCGCGACTGGCGTATATATACATGACCGCAGCTCAAGGAACTTGAACGCGATGTGTGTATTCTGCTTACCTCGATCGAAAGGTTCTCGATATTCCTGGCTACGCAGGTGGACGTCTAGAAGCACAGCGGTGGCAGCCAATTATTGGACTATGTCAGAGCTGGCTTACTTGGCGTAGGGCGATTCTACTCGCGGTCAACTTGCAGCGGGAGGGTTCCGCCTGTGAGGATCCTCGCTAGGAGTGCGTCGGTGTCAGCTCTTGGGGCGTCTTTGGCAAGCCGCCGTGTATCTTTGTTCGGTAACACATGATGGATGTAGCCTGGAGCCAGAGCCGCTGAGAAGGTGAACGTTGCCCCTACGTGGAAGGGCCCTGAACGAGCATCCTGAGGCGGAAGAGCGAGCCAGGGTGGCGCAGGACCCGATCATGTGTGGGCACTCCTGACATCCTGGAGGCAGCTCAGGGAAGTGCGGCGGTCGGAGTCCAGTACGAGGCGTACGTACAGATCGTCCAGATGCACATCCGAATGCGCGCACGTGGAGAAATTTGGACAGATAGTGAGAATGCCTTCCGTCGGGTATCGTCTGCGAGAGCTTGCACGGGGGCAAGCCAGACCGAACAGGTTACGACCGCAAGTCTGTCCTTCATTCCCGCAAAAATTGCGAATATGACATGTGCGAGTCCTGTACTGTGCGCCACTCAGCAGGATGAAGAGTAGGCACACATGTGAAGGATACGACAGACTTACCTGTCGCCAACGACGGCATCACCCCTTAGGCCTCAGTATCGGCGATTTGGCTGGAATCGAGAACGGTTGGTCTTTCTGTGAGGTGACTACGTACGCGAGGAACCATCAGTGGCTGCTAGGAGGATGCCGGGACGCTGCGAAGCTGTCGGAAAAGCTCGCGGCTACCTGCGCCTCCTTCTGTCAATCATCCTTCGCGAGTTGACCTGGGGAGGTCAGCAGGCCAGGTTGTGTGGTCGGGGCCTGCAAACAGCGAGGAGCACCTATGCTTCCGCTGCGCTTCGGAAAAGCGCGAGTGCGCGGCTTGGCGCGCGGAGAGAGCATAAAAGGTGGGCGAGCTCGCAGGGAGCTGAATCCTCACCCCTCCACCCAGTCCAGCCAGGTACGCAGCCTTTCAATCCTCACATACGCCACGGTTACTCACAGGCGGGGCCGTTGTGCAGAAAGAATGCAGTTCCTCACCATCGTCAAGCTCGCCCTCGTCGCTCCGGTCGCCATGGTCTTCGCGACGCCCGCCACGCTCGAGGCTCGTCAGAGCTGCATCCTGAGCACGTGCAGCTCGTCCTCTCCCTGCTGCGCCGGCGCGACCTGCATCGGACAGGCACCGCTCGCTGTGAGTCTTCGCATCCAAGCCCCCGAGGTCAAACAACTGCTCACCACTGAACTGCATCTTACAGGTGTGCCTGCCGGCGACGTGCCCCGTCCCGTGCTCGACGACCGCTGATTGCACCTCCGGGTGCCCGGGGCTCGGTTTGACGTGCCAGTCCGTGGCTGGCGGATTGTTTGGGATCAAGGTCAGCCGTGGCCGCGCCTCGCTTTGCGGCGTTTCTCGTAGGACTCACATCGGATGCGCAGGCTTGTCTCCCCGCGATCTGAATTCCGCCCGCTATGTGAGGTTTACAAGAGGCTACGGTGCCTGTCATAGTCAAAGTACGGGTTAGTTCAGATCGCCACCGCAATATCGCTCAGTATCACTGACAACAGGCTCCAGCTGCCCATGGCAGGCCCCCGGTTCAACTGGCACTCGTTCCGCTTTCGTCTGATGTCCGTCGTGTGCACGTACGAGGAGTATAGGCAAGAAAAAGCGTAGATAACCCAGAAGGATGTGTCCCGAATTTGTACAACACTGTCATTGTCGTGGAGTAGTAAATGGAAGTGTGTCTTCCCGAACAGCTCTGATGGCCATGAACTTCAATTCTCTGTGACACGGGGCACGTGCGTTGTGACCCACGCGCCGTTGGCGTATGCCTGTCTTGTCACGCTCGTCTCACGGCTTGCGCATCTCCGCAGTGTTCGGCCAGAGTCGAATGCACGGTCATTCTTATACAGGTATGCCATTCAATAGCAGCGTGAGGAGCGGGAGGAGTGGCGGGGCGAAGGAGGAGGACGAGAAAACATGGTAGGCTGTGTCCACCTCGGACAACGAGCCTCACCGGAGCTCAGCTGGGATGCCTACAGCGCTTTCGTTGCCAATTCCAGAAAGTGAGCGTACGGATTGACGGCCACGCTTCTAGAGCAAGTAGGATCCGGGATTGCTATGCAAGGAACTACGCATCGACTAGGATACAGTGCTTATCAGCTGACCCCGCTTCCGAAGAAGCAGAGACGAGTTCAGTGCGCGTGTCCCACACCTTCAAATAAGCTACCACCAATTTGCACTGCGGAACGCCAGCAGATGGACTAGCTGCTCCGACGTACCGCATTGTCTATTGTGCACGCATCAGGACGAAGGAACATGCCGCTGGTGGCGTGCAGCGCGACCGGCGCTGAGGTGCGCGCACTGGACACATGTGGCCGCTCGGACGCGCTCATTCGCCAGCGCACTCCGCGTCCACCGCCCAAGCTCCGCATACGCGCTCAGCGCGCAGTATGTGAGCTCAGCGAAACACTCAGAAGCTATGCATTCCGCCCACGGTGTCGGAACGTACCTGATCATCCCGCATCAACCGGTGTCACGGCTGCGTACGTTCTCTGGCTTGTTACAGCAAGAAAGTTGGATGTCACGCTGCAATACAGCAGGGCTTCTCCGGCTCGTTCTTCGCCACCAGATTCCGCTGCTCCTGGAGACGCCACTTACGCCTGTGTGATGTGGATCTGACAGCAGAGATCAGCGGACGAACATGGTGAATATCACACACGTTCTGTGAACTCACATCGATTCGGCTATGGGCCTTCCGCACTCCACCACGACACCGACTATAGCCGAGGCGTAGGACCGACTTGGGGGGCGCGGTGTGCAGGATGGACGCGAGCTGGAGATGTCAGTGGAGATCGAACCGGCAAGCTCGACCGAGGAGAGGCGGTTGCGCCCAGTGGAGAAGGTCCATCTGGAAGTCACGATGCAGCACATGCCAGCCACCGTGTCCCACACGTAGGATAACGGCGGACGCGTACGGAGCTAATCTGGCATGATCGCGTTCCAGGTAATTCGGAATTGGTGGAGGTATAGTGGCGATGAGAATGGAAGCACTCCCGCCGGCCCGGGAGACGCTTGCGACGACCATTCGACTGGCTCTCCTCTCTGGCAAGAGTCGGCGCTGGCAAGTTGCAGACGCGCCGCCGAAGGGAAATGCAGGCGTGGCGCTCGAACGGTGTGTGTAGGAATTTCCGAGCAATCTGAATGGCGACGCAGAACATGAGCTTCGTACTGAACACATTGCGCCGCAATAGCGTCCCTACTCACCGTGCCATCTGCTCAGCTTCCGGGGAGCGGTTCTAGCGGCTGTGCGCAGCATGCAGACGTCGTAGGTAAAGTGACAGATGCGTCTTCACACTTCGCACCTGGCGTCCTGTACTTGCACCTTCAATACAGCCATTTGTGGACAAGACACCTCGTCCGCCAAGCTGCTGGGTATAGTGCCGTATGGGGTATGCTCAGGCGACGTTCAGAAGACGGGACAGTGGTGGAGTCGAGGTGAACAAAAGCAGCTAGCTAGTGAACATAATTTCAGCAAACAGACTCGTGGTCGACCGACGGCGCAGCAGCGGCTAACCGTGCTCCAGGTCGGAGTACTAGGTCGACTCCGCATGAGGGGCGGATCGTATCGGCTATACATGTTCCGGTGCAGCGCTGTCAAAGTCGACAGTTGAGCCTAGATCGGCACATCCGGAGTTTTCCCTACCTGGAAGAGATTTTGTCAGGGAAACGAATCGCGACGTTGCGCCTAGCATGTTCGCCTCGCCTCCAACGATTCCAGCGATGCTACCACCTTGCGAAGTGGTTGATGAAAGCACGGGTCCAAACCAAGGACCCTTGCAAGCGTTTTGCAAAGAGGCTATCGGCTGACCTCTTCACGCGCAATGCCGTCTTCAACGGTGTGCGCTGCAAGGTGTCCCGAGCAGAAAAGTCTCGCCATCGCACGATGGAGAGTATGGGCCAATGAGCATACAGCGGGCTCACCTCATACCGTCACTCTGTCCTTGTGGGGCGTGTATGGATGGGGCAGCGTCGTCTAGCACGCGTCCACCCTGAGGAGCCATCAGTGGCTGCTCTAGAGGCGCGGAGAGTTGATGCGTACCTGCTGAAATCACTGAGCACTAGCCCGTATTCGTGCGCCATATGACCTCGTTCAGGCGAAGGACGGACATTCGCGGGTCCGGGCGGACTTCCACGACCGTCAGAGACGGTATCATGACGAAGGATTGAGGTCAGTCCAGGACTGCAGAGGGAGCGTCGAGGATGGCTGCTGACGCCCTGCAGGATTATAAAAGCCCGTAGAGAAGGCCGCATCCTACAGCAGAACCCGCTCAGACTCGCCACTCGCAACAATCGAAGTGAGCCGCTCACCATCCTCTCCGATGACCGTACTGAACGATCACGTCAGACAGCATGCAGTTCTTCACCCTCGCTAAGTTCGCCTTCGCCATCTTCCAGGTGGGCGTCGCCGTGGCAAGCCCTTCCGCCCTCGAGGCTCGCCAGCTCTCTTGCCTTGCGGAGGAATGCACGCCTGGCGCGGCCGGTCAATGCTGCCCGGGTGCGGCTTGCACGAGTGTTTCGCTTCTCGGACTTTCGCTTCCTGGAGTGAGTTCTGCGTCGCACGATATCGTCGTCCTACTTGACTGAGCTTTTACATCCCCAGGTTTGCACCCCGTCGACTTGCGACGTTATTTGCTCGGACACAGTTCCCTGCTGCGCAGATGTTGCGGGTACGAGCTTCACATGCCAGTTGATCCCGGGCCAAGACGTCGGGGTACGTACCTGGGCCACCTTCTACTATACGCGAGAATTTGCGATAATAATCCAAATGCAATAGGTCTGCATCCCTCAGGTCGTCTGAAGAGAGGACTAGTACCTTCAGCTGACGACAACCGGCACAATATCGTCACCGGCTTATCGACAGAGGTTTACCGGCTTGCGCTAGCATGTTCGAATTTCTTTGCCTTCTTCGTGACCGTCAGAAAGGAGCAGAAAATCAATGAATCGGAGGAGCTCGTCCGTTACTTTGTACAACACCTGTGATTGATCAAATGGAAGCCCGCTTCCTCATATTGCGTGACGACAAGTTCCTGCGGCCTCGAGAGCAAGGGAGTACCTGACCCCCGTCGCATGAGTACCCCTCGACGTCTCCCGCAATCGATCGCACCTCGCGGTCCTGCCAAACCGGAGCCAACACAAGTCAGAGTCTGTGAGAGTCTTTTGAGATCATCTGACCGTACTCGCCGTGTCAATGTGTACGAGGCTTGGAGCGTTTCTTCTCCTCATGCAGAAAGCTCTTTACTGGGGCTGCTACCCACACTCATAGAGCACATAGGAACGTCTGAGGAGGGAAGGTTAGGCAGTGCTTACCTAGGAGTGACCTGAATAAGCACTCCAGTTCAAGGGACGTCCGCGCTACTTCACTTGGTGAGTCTTCAGAAGACATCTATAGGGTATTTCAGCTTCGGAAAAGTGAATATTCCCGCAGCACAACGCAGGCTATGGCTGCCCAAGCAGAGCACGCGCCTGCTGATTGCACCGCCTGTAGCCCTACTAGTAGCCTTGCTGATCACTCGAAGTATCGGCAGAAGAAAAGGAATGTGATAGGCAAGGCGAGAGAGAAGGCCTGACGCAGGAGGACAGATGAGGATGCAAAGGAAAACTCGTTTACGATGGAGTCACTGAAGTTGGATGTACAGTGACGGCCGCTTGCAAGAGCACTGCGCAGTGCGTACCGTCGAACCGCAACCACGCCACGTGGCAGCGTAGCCATTTGGTCTTTCGGCGCTTCAACGAATCCTACAGCGGCGTAACAGCGCCACTACGAAGTCGACCAAGTATCGACTTGGCACTAGTGACTCTGCGGTTTACGACGAGATGGTCGATCAAAATGCTGATTCACCGGCGCGTGTCCTGCGCTATCGCAGTGGGGTCAGTAGTCGTTGAGCTTCCTCTGACTTTCCCGCAAGCTAGGAGCTGCAAGACAGTGCTGTTGAAGGAGTCTTTCGTGAGTGAGAGGCTTACCGGGAGGTCGAATAATGACACGATCGAAACGCAGCACCACATACGCGTGAGCTTATGTGGGACTCGGAAAACGATACGATCTTGACCGTCCACGATTGCATTCGGGGAGGGCAGGAAGTGTCAAGCCAGGTGAGTGTGGAGACGAGAGGGGCTCGCTGTGGCGGTTGACATTCGCTGAAGAGGACTGACTCGGATATTCGTACAGTATAGGTGCATGCTTACACTCTAAGCTTCAACTTGCGGGCGCGGCGCGAGTCCATGCGTTGTTTTGGTAACCTGTGGAAGACTGGCACGGCAACCTCCTTATGATCTCGACAAGGTCTGGGCTCTCACCCCTCAAGATTCAGCGCGTGTTTCCTCACTCACAGATGCAGATCGCTGCACTTCCGTATGGGACACCGTATTCCAATTCTAGCTGATGCCAGGGAATATGTTCGGCGTAAGCCTTCCCGTCTATTCTTGTACTGTGCCATCCACTAAGAACAACACGTCAGGTTTGCGTACCGTATTTAACCTGACGTCCCCTTCTCGGTGCTGACAGCCGGCAGGCCAGTATACGTACGTTGCATTACGCGTAACGCGGTGCGTTCGCCCCTTCGGCTCCGTCTCCGGTCAGCGGAAAATGAAGCGGCTTTCCTGAAGAGGCTCCCGAAATGGACAGTATGTATGTGTATGTATGCGCAGCGATAGGCATGCATGGCTTACCACGTAATTAGCCTTTGTCAAGCACGGGTGCCCCATAGGGTATCGCTCACAGCCCGTCGTTCTCAGCTACAAGGCCGGTGAATGTGTCGCATCCACGGTAGTGCTAGCTGTTCGGCTGGACTGTATGCGCCGCTTCGTATAGCGTCCCTGTTCCAGCTCTTTCCATCGCGCGCTCCTCAGACTTCCCTGGCTGACGCCGCCACGGATCGTGCCCAATGTGCTGCCCGCGAACAGGAATCTTTATTGCAGCCCACCGGCAAGACAGCTCGTGCTCCTCCCTGCCCATTATGAAGCAGCAATCGCAGGCACAACTCCTAACCAAGATGGACGGGCTGGTAGACGTCCAATCTCTCGTCACGTCTCCTCTGTGTCTTGGCCGAACGAACGTCGCTCTACGACCAGGCTCGCTTGTCCTCAGCACTGACTGGCTCGCAGTACGGTTGCCGCATGTACAAATTGAGATATGGACTCTCCAAACGGTCGTCTCGCTCAGCAGAACGCTACCGAAAGTTGAGTAGGGAATGCCAAGGCTGCGCGGTTGCCACTAGTGCATGAAGAGACGTGTCGGACCGGCGAGCGACCGCCCCGACCCGTCTGACAAGTCGACATGACCAGCCGTACCACGACTAGTATTTGCGTTCAGGGTCGGGGCCCCTTGCCGTATGAGTGCTATTCTGAACCGCGGGAGGTCCTTCCACAAGTGACGTCAGTATGCAGTCGGTTCGTGCGAAGTCAACCTACACGCATGTCGGTCCCACAGGCCCAACAAGCCTTGCCGCCGACTTGCGACATGCACCAATGATGAAGTGAAACCACTACTGATACCGACCAGTCCCACGCTAACGCAGGCGAACGAGGTCCGGTGATGCTGAAAGGCCCACTCGAGAGGGTGCGCGCACAAGAGGAAGTGCCATAGCCGGCTCGCTTAGAGCAAGAACAAGCATCGAAGGGGTCTGAAGCGCGGCATTATCTGTCACTCATTCAGTCACTCCAGATGCTCCCGGAGACAGTATAGACCCAGAACCGAGACATCGGGTGGAACAGGGAGAGTCTCTCTTGAATAGGAACTACAAGGTCAGCCAGAACTCGCTGGGCGGTGCCGAAAGAATGCTTTGCGGTGCCACGCACCTCGCACTTCCCACTCGTACCGAGTGCGACGGGCTTCTCGTGCAAAGACGCTGTACCTTAAATGACAGATACACGTCCCGGAGTCGCTCACGACAATTCGCTGATGTTCTCCAATTCTGTGCGCTGGAGAAAGACCAGCGCGAGCCATGCTCGCGGTGCTCAATGGCCTGCAGGAGTAATGTCAACACCCACGATTGACGGGAGTGGGGCTCGTCTCCGGGTGTAAAATCCTTCCGAGTCCGAGCGCAACTCACTTGACTGTATGAATCAATCAGGTTGAGGAAAACGCCTGACCGCGAGCGTGCCGTCGGACTACGAAACGATCCCCCGACAACCCCGTTCGGCAGTTCTCTACTTGGAGTCTATGCGCGAGAAGCTAGCAACGTTCGTTCCAGCCGTGACATGATTTCTCGAGGAGTTTCGGCTGCGTTGCTTGACATAAGGAAGGGCCCTCGTTTGTTGTCTGTGGGAGTACTGCAGACGTCTCATGCGAGAGCCGCTCGCTACTCGACGTGCCAAATAAGCCTTTGATCCTCGCATGCGCTTTTGAAGTCCCGCCTAGAGCAATCACGCTGCAGGGTGAGCAGGTGTGCACCGTCGCTCAAGGCATAGTGCTCCTTACCACTTCCAGGCACCTTCAGGATGCATTGGAAGACCCGAACATCTTGCGGGCGTGCACATCCCGCCAAGTTCGCCTATGGTGGGATACGTGCATACGTTGGAGCTAAGGACGGACTGTGAGAGTGCTATTGGCTTCCGAACGAGTTCTGGAATACCTGAGCGCAGCATGATTCAGCTGTCCAAGAACCTCCACATCGCTCCGCGCCTCCCGTCCCCACCAATCCTGAGTCGGCTCAATGCCATATGTGAGAATGTCTGCAAGGCAGTGAGTGACGCGTCGGACAAATGGAACATGTCAGCTGAACATATACCCGCCTTCGTCCGGAATTTCGCGCTCCGTAAGGGCATAAAAGCTCGAAGGGTCTCAACGGAGAGCTGCAGCAGCTCACCCGCTACCCATTGCAAGATAGTCAGCCAAGTGCGTAGTACCTCCTCCCCTGCCCGCGCTCTCCATTGACTGATAGTCTCCGGTCAGTCATGCACTTCTCCACCTTCACCAAGCTCGCCGTCGCTGCTGTACACGTCGCCATGGCCGTGGCTGGGCCTACCAGCCTCGAGGCCCGTCAGCTGTCTTGTCTTGCCAATTTTTGCGCTCCAGGCACTGCAGGCGCCTGCTGCGAAGGGGCTACGTGCACCAGTGTTAATATTCTCGATCTTCCGCTTCCAGGGGTGCGTATGACTTATCCGGATATTATCACTACTATTCGCTCGTACTCACTGATGACCCGTCTGGCAGGTTTGCACGCCAGCCCTCTGCGATGTGGTGTGCTCAAGCACGGCGGATTGCTGCACTGATATACCGGGAATGACGTTCACGTGCCAGACGGTTCCGGGCGTGAGCGCAGTGGGCGTGCGTACAGTGTCCTCCGTCGCTGATGTTTTGCATGCTGATGGTTCCATGCCAGGTTTGCGTCCCGGACCTTGTGTAACTTTCTCGCCGCTTCATCTGATGCTGGATCAATCACCGCCCGGACCAGCGCGCGCATTTCTGGAGCCGGAAAAGGGTGGATAGCGACCGCCGAATAGGGCCAGCACCAGTGATCCGAGGATCTGTACATTGCCTCTGTTTGAATATTGCACATTCAGTGCCTCGAAATGTGATTTGACCCATAACATAGTTGGCCCGAGCGACGCACCGTATTCCCACCGGGTGACATCGATACGACCGCATCCATTCCATGTTACAGAAATCGCCTCAGGGGCGATGGCATTGCCGACTTGCAGTCGTAACGTCTCAGGGTCGAATGACAGGATAAGGTCAAGCGAAGTGCTAGCGAATTGTTCATCAATTCCTATGTTCAGAGGAGACCTAGGATCAGCATATCAGAGCTGCATGATGAACGACTCGACTCCCGTTGCAATAGTACTTGGGTACTCCCAGTTGTAGGGCCAGAGGGAGCTAGTCATTGTAAAGGCGTGCGAGCGGTAATCTGGTGTGACCCTGGCTGAATAGCTACATGCGCAGTCAATGTGTGGACGACGGGAACAGATTCGGAGTGAAAGCGCTCGGTGAGGGCGGTTTGAGTGAATCTGCCCCTGAGGCGAGCAGACGTCCAGCCTCCGCTACTGTTGATTGTCCTGGGATCGTCTTCAACCACAGCGCGGACTCTGCTGGCTGATTCAGTAGATACGTTCGCCCTCTTGAGCTCCGCCTTACCCCTTACCTCTGAGCGCTGGCGGGCTGACCGGGACAAGTTGGCGTTTCCTGGACTTCGCAAATTCGTGGGAAATCCAGAAACCAACAGTGCGACGACACCGAATCTCTGCTGGATCTGCTTAATATCGGATCTTCGTGGTGATCTATATGTACGACAATTACCTCAGTCTCCTGTGCTCAAGTCCCACATGGACCCACCTGCATCGCTGTGCGAGCGATGAAGAAATTTTGGCATCGTAAGGCGTGATTGACGTCGGGTTAGGGTTGTGGGTCCGCTTTTCTCTCATGCTAGACGATACTGGGATTACCACAGCACATGGAAGGCGAACTACGAGATACGGGTTATACAACAGCGGCGGCAAACTTTCATTCGGTGATCCCCAGGTGATCCCCGACCCATAGATCATACATACAATACTGTGTCACGAGACGATTAACCAAAAACACTAGGAATCCACTGTTGACGTACACAAGATCAGACTCGCCCATTGCCCTCAGTGAGCAACGGCCGCAGTGGGAAGTGAAGCAGCATGACCGGCAGATGGTTGTTTGCGGCGATAGTGCATGACCAGCTCGGCCGATTGCCGCCAGACAAATTGGCGCACAGCGGCGAGGGTCATGTCGAGCGGGAGGACCATATCGTTGCACAGAATCTCGTACTGGTCCTCCGCCCGCGGTTTCGGATCCTGCTCTGATCGCACTCGCCCCGAGGACATCGAGCGCCTGTCGAAAGAGGAGCGCGGTGTGGCGACGGCGGATGCGGGCGTACCGGGGGACTGCGTTCCCGCCGCGATCCTCTCGAGCTTGTCTTGAACCTGCGATGGAATACATGAGATTGTAACCCTAAGTGCAGGACGTGCGGCTTACGTGGTTCGTGAGCTTGCGCACTCGCAGGAAGCGACTCGCCGTGAGTTTCGACTGCGCACTAGGGACGCAATCAGTCGCGAGCGGCTAGAACAGATAACAAGCGCCACGTACGTGTTCAACAGCTCCGGCAACTGCTCTCCATCCGGCTCCTTGTAGGGCAACAACACGAAGCTGACCTTCGTAATCGGGATTGATGGCGTCTTGTTCTGAAGCAGACACTCGAGTAGCCAGAGCGGCATGACCTCCTCGAGCTGGCGCGCGTCGCTGCCCGTGCTGGACAGATGCCCGCGGTACAGCGTAACCCAGCCCGATGGTGCCTCTTCGGAAATGACGATGGACGTGTGCGGGGGCAGAGGCAACGCTGGCGCTTCGCTCGAAGGAGGCGGACTCAGAGGTCCGGACAGAAGGATCTGTGCAGGCGTCTTGGTGACGGGATGAGTGAGGGACTCCTGACAGTGGAGGATATCAGCACAGCCTAAGCGAGAGGCGCTCCCGTACTCACCATAGATGCTGCATCGGGAGGCGGAGAAGTGAGTGTTCCGCCAGGCGTGACGACGCTCGCTGGCTCGCTCGCTTGCCGCTTCGAGCTCTTCCCAAAGGCTTTCAATCGGCCCATGATGCTCCCCATCGTCGGCGTGCTCGGTGTTGCCAGCCCACTCGTGTCTGGGACAGACTGAGAGGAGGGCTTTCCCCATCCTGAGAAGTCGTCTGGGGTAGGTGCGCCGCCAGATGTGGACACTGACCCACGCCTCCGAAGCGAGAAGTAGTCGTTGTTGCCTGCTGGAGGGTACGAGGACGGCGGCGCTGCCGGAGTTGCCGCGCCGTCCGCCTTCGGGTTGTCTGTGCGGCCGCGCGGCATGGGCGTAGCCTCTGCTGTACTGGGTGACTGAGGGATAGGGGAGAGGGCGGAATCACGTATAGTTCCGTGCAGGGGTATCATGGGTGTCATGAGCGGAGAAGAGCGAGGAGCGGGGGAAATGGAAGGGGAAACGGCGGGGAGCATGTTAGGTGCAACGATGATTGTAGCGCTCCTTGTACCTTGTGCGTTCGAGACAGCGCTTCGTGAGGAGACGTCTGACGACGTCCGACTTCGCGCAACGCTGTTCGGCGAGTTGATATCGATGTGCGTGGGTGCGCTGCCTCGTTGCAGTCGATGATGCGCGGGGTCGTAGACGCCGTGTTCTCGAGCGCGACGTGCCGCCATACGCTGTTCCTCGCGTATGAATCCTTGGAAGAGATTTCGCAGGACCCACTTCCCGATGTTGACTATGGAGGATGAGCGTCATGGACAGCATTCAGCTGAATAGCGTACGTACGTCGTGCCTCCTCGTTGAACTGTCGTTCCGGTCCGTACCCAGCTTCATCCGCATAGATTTCCGACTCGAAGCACTTCTCGTTCAGGTGCACGGTGAGCACTCCGGTCTTCGTGTCCAGCGATGACCACGACGCTACGACGGCCTCGCCTTCTATGAGTTCGCGAACGGTCTCCAGTGCCTCCCGCGGGCTGCGCTGCTTCTCCATGACGCTCCCGCTCCCCCCAGCGAAGCTCGCACTGATGTCACTCCCGCTGAAGCTCGCAGCGGCAACGTCTTCGCTCGGGTACCTACCCAGGCACGACCCGCGCACGACGTCCCACACCGCGACTTCCCCCGCGGTGTCCACGGTGAGCGCGTGCACGCGGTCGTTCAGCATCACGCAGCGCACGAGCCCGTGCTCTCCGTGGATCACCTCGTCTGGCTCCTGTTGCAAGGGCACGGCGTCGGCTGCGACTTCGCGCTCGTCGAAGGCCGCACGCGGGCGTGGGATAGCATGTAGTGTCTGGTTCTCCTCGCTGAAACGTGTCCGGGATTGGATAGTGTCGCTGCGTATTGGGCTCGAGCTCCGGAGGGCGGACTGTGCAGCCGCGGACGCGGGTTGCACCAGTCCGGAGGGTATCGGGGAACGCACCATGCGGGGGACGCTCAAGACCGACGCCGCTGAGTACAGCGTCGCGACCTCTGGGTCATGTCCGCGCATAGAGCGCGCGCTCAGGCCGAATCCGGTGTCGTTTGGCGACGTCAGGCGGACGAGGCTGTCGAAAGGAATGCCGTACCAGGTTTCCTCACCTTCGCGGTCTGGGTCTATGTCGAGATCAGGGTTCATGACAGCGTTAGCGGTGGCGGATGATGTAGAAGGTGTGAGTGAGGCCCGGTGGGCCTTGTGTAATGATGGACTGTTGCTCCTGGAATGCTCATACGAGAGGGAGGAAGAGCGCATGGGCGACATGGTGCGCGCGCCAGGGAAGTCAAAGGAGTTGCGCTTCACAGAACGGGAGGTGTAGTAGTCGCGAGGGGAATCCAGTGGCGGAGGTGAGTACACGGGACTATCGACTGCGCCTTCCGCACTCAGAGCGGCTGCTCTGACAGCTCTTCTTGCTGGTAGACGCCAGCGCTTGACGCTCGAGCTGCCAGACGCGGTCCAGAGCAAGTTATCGTCCATGACGACGATCTTGTTGATGCCCTCAGCGCCAGACGAGCCAGTACGGTCCGCCCCCGAGTCCTGGCAGATGACGATACATTCGCCCTCAGAGACGTCTGCACAGCCTTCGACGTCAACCTTGCAGACAAGACCAGACCGATCCCCAGAGTAGAAGACCTCGAGAGCAGGATGCGAGGAGAAGAGCGACCAGACAGAGTCAGTGTGATGCGTGAAGGTATGCAGGCAACGCTGAGAGGAGAGCGACCAGAGCTTGATGGAGGCTGCAAGGCGGTCAATGAATGTTCTATGAGACCTACAGCATGCGTACCATCGGCTGATCCAGTGAGCAGCTGCAACGACGTCAATGTATGACCGTGCAGCGCAGAATGATACGCTCACGTATTTCGCGTCCTCCGAGATGAGGATAGCGCGGATGTTATCGGTGTGGCCCACGAGCTTCGCTATTCGTTTACCTGACCTTGGATCCCACATCCTGATCACACGTTCTGGAGAGCCTGAAGCGATCACCGAACCGTAGGGGTCGGTAGCTAATGCGTAGATGGACGCCTTTGGTCCAGCCGCCTCTGGCGGTTGCAGTGTCATGAGCGGCTCCGTCTTTCCAGTCGCTGTCGGTAGATCCCAAAGCTTGATCGTACGGTCGAACGACCCGGAGGCGAACCACTGCTGTTCGCGGCTACACCAGGTGAGACGGAGGCGGCGACTGCAGGTAGCAGACTCACCAGTAGGCGAGACATCGGACGTAGTCTGTGTGAGTGCCAACCACGGCAGGTTCGTGCAGAGGCGCGTTCTGACCATGGGAATGTGGTGTCCAGGCCTTGACGGTCCCATCGGAGGAGGCGGAGACGACTGCACCTCTGTCAGAACCAGGAGTTGGCGCACGGGAGAGCCAGCGTACGGGTTTGATTATAATTACAAAGTAGAATATCGTTGATCCAATCTGAGTGCATTTGCACTGCTTGACGGAATTGCGACGTTGGAGGATGTGCCTGCGTGATTCGTTCAGCAATTCTACCACATGGGGAGAGTGGCAGAAGTGTGAGACTACAGGAGACGTACCTTGAGTGCTTGAAAGGCGTCCATGTCTGTCTCCCACTGCTCTTCGTAGGGTATCGACGTGTCTTGTGGAATACGCCTCCGCGCTTTGCCCGTGACCTCGCCGAGGACATCTCCGTCGCTGCGATATTCCTCGCCCTCTTCGGCCTCCTCCTCAATCACGTCGTCCGCCCAGTTCGTCATGACCTCCCATCGTCGCAGGCTCCGCCCAGTGACACCATATCGCTGCGTGCGACGCTTCATGGGAATGCCGAGGTCCCAAGAGATAACAAGCCCATCCCGACCACCCGTGTACAAGATGCCCTCCGGTGAGGCGCGGCCTACTAGCTGGGTTGTCGTATCCAAGGCGAGACATGATACGCCGAGTCTATGTCGAGGATGCTGAGCGCGTTTCGATGCCGATGGCGGAGGTGAAGACGGGGCTTGAACAGGAATGAGCAAGGGGCCAATTGTGCCATTTCGAGGTATGCCGTGAGGGGGAAGTTGAAGACGTGGGACAGGTTCTGAAGGAGGGGGTATCACGTAGGACACCCTACGGCGTGGCGGGGCCATGCGGTGGTGAACGGGCAACACGCCGTCGTCGACGTCGTGGATGATGAGCACAACTCGAAGGTCCCGGCTCCGGACCAACGGCACCGGCGGTCCCGGAGGGCTCTTTCAAATTGCATACCGTTATGCTACAATTTTGACAATCAAGCAATCCGATATGGTGTAGTGGCTAACATTATCGCCTCTCACGCGATAGCCCGGGGTTCGATTCCCCGTGTCGGAAGTCTTTTTGAGGATATCTGCTTTCGTTGTTCCTTAGAGCTTACCTCCTCGCTCCCGGTTCGGACCCGCGAGGTTCTGTACGTCACGTTCACCGCCTCCCGAGTAGAGTACCACAATCTCATGTGTTCGTTTTTCTTTCTTACCTCAACCTGAACCGCAAAACGCACTCACCGGATACTCGTAGTAGCCCTCCTAGCATGGTCGACTCGCAAGCATTAGATCACAGTTCCACACAGTTCACCGCATTTAAAGATGCTCTTGCTCGTCGAATTCTCGCTGAACCTGGCGTCCACGGGCAGTCTGATGCCCAGGCAGAAGCGGATGCCTTGGACGATTTTGCATCATACCTAGCGGACGAAGCATGGTCATCCCTCCCTGATGCACTACGCGAAGCGACTTACGAAACTCGAGACTCCGTTCCCGACGTTGACGATCTCCCGCTGGAGAACGTACCTACCGCTTTCGCGGACACCCTTATCTCCTGCGGACTTGTCGAGGATGAAGAGTCCGCGGCTGCCTCCCTGCGGAAGACGTTGCGAGACTACGTCGCTGACGCGTGCGCTCCACCGCCGGTGTGGTCGAAGACTCGCACGAAGGAGTGCGAGATCTGCGAGCGCGAGGTCCCTCTCACTTACCATCATCTCATACCGCGCGAAGTGCACGACAAGATCCTCAAGAAGAAATGGCACCCGGAATCGATGCTGAATTCTGTCGCGTGGTTGTGTAGGCATGTACCTGCTGAAGGAGTGTTCCAACGGCATTTGGCTAACTCGGTGTACAACTCACAGGCCTTGTCACTCGGCGGTACACCACGTAGCGAGCAATGAAGTACTGGCGAAGGAATACTATACGGTCGACCTCCTTCTGGCTCGGGAGGACATCCAGAAATGGCGCAGGTACGCTGCAAAGCAACGCTTCGGCGTTCGACGAGGGTAGACCTGCTGCGACATCGGACGCTCCTCAACTTTCTTCTTCTACCACGGATCGTTCTCGACCGTTGAACCAGTCGTCCAGTCCATTCGATCCTCTCCTGTGGCACTCCCCAAGGGTTTCCGCGCCAGGCAATGCAGCCCGTCTTCCCTTCTCATGTACAGCTTCGTGGATGCATGACTCGAGTGACTGCGGTCTACCACAGAACCAGCGAGCATACAGATGCCGACGTCAATCCAAGTATACTCTTCGGTACCGAAGGCCTATAAGTAGCAAGCTCGTACACCGCGAATTTGACCTCATAGCCGCAGTGGTATCCCGTCCTTGCGGCCTCTCCACATCGCCCAAGATGAAGCTTACAGCACGCTTCTACGCAATGCTCGTACTCGCACAACTCTCCATGTTAGCCCGCTCGACCACCCTCCTCACCCGCCAGTCGGACGTCTGCCTCAACAGCGGCCAAATATGTGCCGGGAACGCCCAGCCCTGCGGCTCTGCGTGCATCTGCATCGATCCCTTCGAAAGCGGGCACGGCGTGAGTACACCCTGGTGCCGACCTTGTCGTCAGAGAGAGCCTTTGCTGAGCGCCGCGTGTGTAGGAATGCGTCCCCTCTTCCTGCGTCGGCGTGCGCTGCAACAGCACGGCGGACTGCTGCGCGGAGCCGCTGCCGTTTGTCTGCTTGATCGCTCCCGGGGAACCCGATCCCACCCCCGGGGTGAGTCGTTCGCTCGAGTGATCGAGAAAAATGGAACCTCACAAATCCGTCTGGTTGACTCTGCAGATATGCGCGCCCTCATTTCCGCCTGGCGATATACAGCCTTAGAGCTTCTTCGCGTCACTCATTCCTGACATGCTACACGAGATGAGGGGCGTTCCAGCAAAGCGCTGCGTGTAGGAGCACAATACGCTTGGGCACCCTGGCGCAAATGTATTTGAAGGTCTCTGGTAGAACGTATCATGGTACACTAGCGTGAACACGCGGCGGCGGTGTGCCGAACTCCAGTTATAGCACGTATCTAAGGGGTTTGGGATCATGGATGTGCACGCAGCCCGTTGAGTGGATTGCTCACCTGTGATACGGGTTCTCGAACTCCGTCAAGTCGTGCATGCCAGCCTCTAGTGACGAAGGAATGTTCAGGTTGAGGGCGCAAAGCACGAGCAAATCACAGTACCTTCTCCCTTGAGCTGATCTTCGTAAGACGTCACTTTGCCTTGCTCGCGGTCGCGCTGGAAGATCTTCAGCACCTGCCGTCGAGTGATGTATGGGAGCACCAGCTTACTTTGATATTGCTCCACAGCATGTAGAGGCCAAGTGCGAGATGAGCGACTGTGTGCATGGTCATTCAGAGAACGAGCTCGCGATCGCATGCAGCATGCTCACCGGTCTTGATAACATAGCCTTGGGGGGTCCGCAGGTGTACTCAGTGCGGCTGCGAAGCAGAATGTCCGGACGTACCTATGAACATTGCCGTCTGGAAGAGATTGCGCGTCAGCTAGGAGACCTCTGTCATAAAATCGTGATAGTCACCGTTCCGGTGGTGTATCTTGGCGCCTCGCTGTCCTACAGAGGACCGTGAGCTAGTGCGATCGGGGCTCTTCCTCGGAGAACTCACGATGAGGAAATGGGGCCTATGTCGCGAGGTCAGTGGCGCTCCTACGCTGTGAGCCAGAGTAAACCGACCCAATGACATTGCCGACGCAGTACTAGTCCGGAATCGATGTCAGTACGGGAGGTGAGCTATAGACTGTCACCCTACCCACCCCGATGAACGTGACGGCGATCGTGAACGTCTTCTTAGTGAACCCTCCGATCTGCGACACGACTTAGACAATCAGTACAAGGGCGCATACCATAAACCGCTCACGTTGTTCGAGACCATGACTAGCGAAAGGGAGAAGCCGACGGACTACAGGGACATGGATCAGCGTTTTTACGAGTCGCACGCAGACTAACTCCCACCTGGAACTGGGTGAACCAGAACGCGACCAGACGGTTCCACTTCTGGTCGGAGGGAAGGTAGGTCAGGCACGCCGCCGCGATGATGCAGGTGATGTTCCCAGCCGCCATTGTGATGACGCGCACTGTTTGTCGATCGCGAGTGAGTCAGAGAGGTGCCCGAGGGAGAGAAGAGCAGATGCTCACTGTTCTTGAAACGCATGCAGATCCACCTGAACAGCTGCGGTGAGCGTGTATACGCCAGTGGAATGGACGGGCAACGCACCCGGCGAGGAGCAGACTGGAGATCTGCACTCCCGAAGAAGCCGCGTCGAGCAACGTGCTCTGCAGGGTGGTGAATCCCATTCCCTGAGTAAGCCGGTACCTCATAAGCCTCGAATGTCGCGCTATAGGTTGCAGTCAAGTTGACCTTGATGACAATCGTCGAGAAGTTGGACACAATGCTGGAACACCACAAGTTTGAGCAGTTCGCGGTAGATCATAAACGCATCACTGGGCGTACCCGTTTGGGATCTGAGCGGCGATAGAGGCGACGAAGAGCAGCCACGTCTTCGGATCGACCAACGCATGCCTGATCTACAAGCGACCGTTCGGTACTCAGATGCGACTAGAGGTGAACGCAACTCAACGTACCTGGTACCACTTGAACTGCTTGTTCTTGACACCCAGCTTCGCTTCGGCGACGCGCTTCACCGCGATGACCTTCTCTTCCGCGGTCAGGAAGCGGGCGTCCACGGGTGAGTCGGGGAAGAAGAACCACAGGATGACGGCGACTACGGCTCTCAGTATCTGGTTGGCTCTCGCAGCCCGTTGCGACTCACAGATGACGCTGATAGCCCCCAAGATGAGGAAAATGTACTTCCACAGAGCTATGTGGGGATGGTCCAGATGTCCGATCTACCCGCCGCCCAAGAATCAGTAACGTTCGACGGTGTGCACGGTGAGGGAGACCGCTGCAGGTACTCACGCCGTACGCGACGAAGCCGCCGAATATGCCCGCCCAGCCGTTGAACGAGTACCATATGAGAGAACGGAACGGCACTTCTGATTGAGCGTACCAGATTGACGTCAAGACGGTCAAACCCGGAGTCACGATAGCCTCGAGGAGACCCAGGAAGAAACTTGTCGCATACTGGGTCAGCATGTTGCATGCTGGTACAGGCGAGACAAGCCCACCGGTTGGCCATGGTCCCGGCGAAGTTCGTACATGCTGGAGTGCTTCAGTTACAGTGAGCCTGCGGTCATGGCAGGGAAAGGTCGAATGCATACGTGATCACGATCGTTCCCCATATGAGCGTGGCTACCGAACAAGCAGAACATGAGTAGGAATCCACAATCCACAAAGCATGGGGATAGAATACGCACTGACGGCGAGGACTTTGCCTGTTGGGAAGTGCTGCAGCAGCCAGCTATCTGGGTAGTTGCCGATGAGGTAGCCTAGGCTACACCGAGTTCATGAGACACGCTTGTAGAATACTGCGGGGTAAATGCTCACTAGAAGACTGCGCTCGCCGCCGGTGCGTATGCGCATTCAGTACGATCTTCCGAGACAACTGACCAAAGACTCACTGCTTGCAAACCAGCTGAACTGGTCCCCGGTCACATGAAGCGCTGCCTTCATGCCATACAGATTGCCATAATTGAGACTGCCGGCGACGTCGATGAGCTAAGCGATTGCCCGCAGGACTCAAGTCGCGATACGTACGCTGTCTTATCCACTGCGCCTATGATCAATGCAAGCCCGTGAGAGGATGAGTATGAGGCTGCTCACAGTAGCTCATTCCTTGCGCCATGCAAAGCTGGTGACGAGAACACGGATGATCGTCGGACGGACGGCTGTGTTACCTAGTCAGTTAACGCACCATAGGGAGGATCCAGAGGTCGATCTTCCTCGCAATTCTGTCCAGATCTCAAGCTCAGTCACGCTCAGCCACAGTCAGACAAGGGTAGGATGTACCTTCGGTTCTCCTCCCGTGTGACTCGGAGGCCGGTTTGCTTTGCGATGTCGAACTCGTGCAAGCCGACATTGACCTCCTCGCTGCCGCTGTCTCCATCATGTACGTCGGCCTTCTCCAGTCCTGCGCCCTTATCTCCATACGAGCCAGCCTCTGAAGCCTTCTCGAGCGAGGCCCTATCCTGTCGCGACATCAGCAAACTGACGAGCCGGAGCGGAACTGCACGAGGAACCAAGGGTGATCGACACGTCGACCGCAGGATCCGCGATATGCATCCCGCACGAAGCTTTATACTCCGCGTCCTCGATATGAGACTGAATGCGCCGAAGGAGAAGCAGTGGCGAAAGCCCGTGCTCGCCAAGGATGGTGTGCTTCTCTCAGGCACCGTGCACAGAAGACGCAATCTTATCAGCCCTAGTGCGAGGGCCCAGTGACCGCCGCGAGCCGCGCGTGCCGTGACCGCGCCGGAGGACTGGAGCTGACAATTGCGCGAGCGAGCTGGGAGATATCGGAGCGCAGTAAGCACGAGCACTAGGACCGATACGAGGCAGACCGTGGGTCAGGCCGGTATCAGTATGGAGTGAGGTACAGAGTACGCACCGGCTACTTGCCACTGCAGGAGGACGTTCGCTCACGCCCGAGCTTGTACAACGAAGCATTAAAGTCCTACATGCGTCTATATCCAAGCTACTCGTACTAGCGTCCGATAGCAGCGCCCAGGTCGATTAACGACTAATCTACCGCTTTCTCCTTCTCTTTCCCCTTCTCTACCTTGGACGGGTCGTCGGCAGATTTCTTATCTCGTCTCGCAGCGTACGCGTACAGGCGACGTCTCTCTCGTCGGCGCATGTACCACGTGAAGACAGTCATGGTGCAGCAGGACATGATGATCCATGCGACGATGACAGCGATGTTCCTTCCTAGGTGCGAGGTCGTGTCGAACATGATGGTGCGCAGGGCTTCCGAGCTTTCCGGGATAGGCGTGTTAGCAGGGCTATCTCTCTAGAGGTACAGATACTTACAGGTTCCTGGAACGCATCGTCAGCATTCATGTGGTTTTCCAAGAGGGAAGCGGGAACGTACCAGATAGGGAAGCCACTGCCGTAGACATATATTGGAGGCTGGAGCTCGTCTGGGAGGACCACTGGCGAGACGTTGTAGAGGATCTGCGTAGGCGGAGTCAGCGTCCAGGACGGTCAGCCTGTGCAATCGTACCTACCAGCAGGAAGAGGAAAAAGGGCGTGAACCGCGGCGTCAAGATCGTGATCATGGCCTCCAGGGAGAGACCCAGCGCGGCCATCCCGAGGTAGATGTAGACCCATGAGATCATGAAGCCCGCACCAAGACCGAACCTGGATGCCGGTCAGCGACGGAAGAGTTCCGGTGAGCGTGGCTGCTTACTTGGTGCCGAGTGGTAACTTGAACGCGAGGTTGACGAGAGCGTAGCTCATGCTAAGCGGAAGGTAGGTGATGAGGGGGACGGCGAGGCGGAGCGCTAGGTAAGGGAGGAAGGACATGTGCGGGCTGACGATAGCCCTTGCTGTCGAGTTCGCCATAGTCTGCACACAAGTCAGCGGATTTCCTTTGCTAAGAGGTTGATCGGCTTACAATCATGAAGCTGCAATCGCTCGTCAGCATGACCATCGGCATGAGATGAGGAAGGACCAACTCACGCGAAGATACATAGGAAAATGTTCCCAACAAGCGTCGCCGCTTGAGCAGCAGGCGCTCTATCCCAAGCATGGTCAATGTCCGCCCGGAATACTATCGCTCATAGGGACTTACTGATACGGCCGAAGGTTGACCATCGTCCAGCTAATTGCTGGCGAGATGGTCTGGGGCGCGTTCGCGATCATCTGCAGTGCAGTCGCGTTAGGCTCGCCGTTTGAGTTGATCTGGGCAAAGACCCTCTGCGCTGTTGATGTCGCGTACGCAGAGGTCGTCGCCTGCAGCATCTGCGTCGTGAGTGGGACGATGTAGTTCCCTGTCGCAATCTCGTTCCGAGCCTGGTGCATATTGTCAGATTCTTGTTGGGGACATGGTGTTGGGGGCGCAAACCTGCGAGTAGTACACCTTGACCGCTGTGCTAGGGTCGTAGGTCTCGTCGCCGTTCACGCGAGCCGCAGATAGCCTAGTCGTTGCATTGGGTTGAACTGCGATGGTTCAGCACGAGCTTGTAATAGAGCGGCCGGTGATACCTACCGACGACGGCTACCCATACTTGGTCTTGGAGGACCATGTCGATGATGTCGCTGTCGTCTCCGACATCGCTGCCGCTGAAGAACTTCCAGTTCAACTGGGGACCTGGGGCGCTGTACTTCTGCACAGCTTGCGTTAATCCCCGACCGACGCGCGAGCCGTCGCGGTCGATGAACCACGCCTCCAGGTTGCCAGTCATTTTGGCCGAGTTGGCCAGAGCACCCCAGTATCTGTGCGTGCAACAACTCAGTACCGCCACCAGACGCCAGAGTGTACAGCCAGCGAGGAACATTGGAGGGATCACTCCGGGAGCCGGTAGCCCATATATCCCATAGCATGACGCCCGTAGTAGGACGGCGTTACCAGGCAGGAGATAAGGTGGGAATGAATCCGGCGAGCAGGGAGAACAGTTCAAGTAACCGTCCACAGAGCTACTCCTTGGCCACGTTGGGTAACGAAGCTTTCGATTCTCTGGAGTCTGCGAGATGGGCGTTTGGCACGCACCTCTCCTCGCCGGCGTTCAACAAGAACACGAGGGCAACGAGCGCTAATTCCCTCCCGCGCTGAGACGAAGGACTGTTCCGAAAGACGTACTTACACTGGGAGACATATCCACATCAGGGCAATGATCAAGAGCGTCGCGCGCCCGATGATTATAAAATACCGCCTGCGCATGGGGGCGAGGGCGGGTGAGAAAACTGGGAAGCCGGGTCAGATCCGGGAGGAGGCGAATATGGAGAAGAGATTGGCTCACAGCCCGCGCAGACGGCCGCGGGGGCTACGGGGAGTTCGGAGGGCTGCTCGGCGACGAAGGAAGACTTGCGGCTGGGCTTATTTTCATCGACGAAGTCGACTTGGAGGATGCCGCTCGAGGGTTGGAACGTTTCCGCCTGTGCCGTGTCCTCGGCATGCCGATCTGCCGATGCCCCGCGACCAATGGAATGCGCAGCCTGCATCTGGTCAGCGGCATGCTCCCGGCTGGATTCAGCAGGCGTGTCCATGGCCAACAGCCGGGGCGCGGAGAGCGGGAACAGGGTCGACGGTGCGGTCGTCGTGGTCGACGGCGGACGGACAGCGGGGCACAATGTCCCCTGAACATTGCCAACGAAGTCACGGCCCGATCATTCGGCCTCCTGCTTGCGGTGCTGTACATATAAATTTGATGCAGGTTATCTGTCAATCCGATATGGTGTAGTGGCTAACATTATCGCCTCTCACGCGATAGCCCGGGGTTCGATTCCCCGTGTCGGAATGCTTTTTGGTTCCCGAGAGCTTCCTCCTCGCCCATGATCAATCGCATGCCGTTGTAACGACCTCCCTACACTGTCCTCAGTGTCCTGTACGTTCAATGCGATTATTTGCGTGTCGCCTCGTGATATCATCGTCCCGTCAACATGATGCCTCACCTCCCAATGAAAGGGCTATACGACGAATTTTCCGCTCAGACGTGCGTGTCATGTCCAGGGGAATGCCGCGTCAGAGCCATGTTCATACTATCATACAGCTGGTAGATGCTACATGCTGAAAACTTGAAAACGTCCACAGGATAATCAAGAGTAATAGAAGGATCTTGAAAATAGTAACGCCATCACAGTAGTGCAAACTGATACGGTCTGTGCCACCTTCAGCTCCGAGACTTCATGCAGATGAATGCTGCGACGACGCACCGGCATCACTCAAAGTATACAAGTGGATCTCCTGCCGACACGGAGCCACCCTCCTTCACGCCTCGTCCAAAGCCCTTGATTTTCCGCCCCACAAACTCCTCTCCGGCCTCCACGTTGACCTCCGTCTTCATCGCCTCGAGGATTATAAGGACGTCTTCTGGGCTCTTGATGACGTCGCCGACCGCGCACTTGATCTTCCAGACGTGGGCTGACAGTGACGATGCGACGTGTTCTCCGCTCTCTTCGCCTGTAGCTACACACAGGGCCGTCAGCTCCAGGAAAAGGTCAAGCATCGCCACTTCGCTCACCATCCGTTGCCGGCGCCTGAGACTGCCTTGCTTCGAGCTCGGCCCTGCGCTGACTATCCCACTCCGCGAAGAGTTCACGCTCGCTGGGAGTGCTTGTCAGGCCAGCGTTCGCCAACAGCTCGATGGAGCATGACTTACCGGGCCTCCTCAGAGAGGATGCCTTGAGCCTGGCGTTCCTTGAACGCTTTGATCTCGTCCGCGATGCTGCTCACGAATGCAGCGTAGTCGGCCATGGAGAAAGTAGTGTCTTCGATCTTACGATGCACAACCAGTCAGTGTTACGTCTCCGTGAGATACATGTGCACGCACCTTGAACGCGTACTGCCCAGCGTCGAACCGTGTCTCATACTGTGATAGCGTGGGTCGTTGCATCTGACAAACGGGACGGTTGTTCCTACCTGCATGTATTCCTCCTCGGTGACGACCTCCCACGCAACCTAGAGAAATATACTCATGAAACAGGTTGATCTGGTAGTGGACAATGTACCGAACCTGATCGAATGGTCGAAGCAGCCAAGGGCTGTCTGGACTGAAGTCGCGGCCTTTGCCCCAGGTTTGCCAAGGAGGCAGCGTCCGACCGTACAACTGATATCCTCCCGGAGACTCGATAGGGTATATTGCTGCTACAACACCCGCGATACCGATCGCACCCTAAAGCAACCATAAATCGCGAAGAACGGCAGAGAAAGAAGTGAGGAGCACATACGCGGGGCGTATAGGTTCGTGAGGGGTTCATCTTCTGCCCTACGAGCCGACACCGCGGGTCGATCTAGAAGGCGGTTAACTCTCGACTTGCGCGTGAAGTACCTGGAAGACGTACCGGCACAAGGAACGGGCACGCGAGGTAGAAACCGACCCCCAGCACAAGCTTGTCAAAGCATGAGTACGACTCGGAACCACACCACCAATCCTGCAGTGCGGCAGTCGCTCACCCAGTCGGTCCGCACCAACAGTTCCAACGCCTCCTTCGCGCTCTTCAGCCCGTTGTTGCGAGCGAGGTACTCGATGTTGCTGGGCAGGTAGACGGCCTTGTCGCGGATGCTCCGCATATACTTCTCGAGCGCCTCGCGGTTCCAGCGGTCGTCGAGCACGACGGGGAAGGTGATCTTGCGGCCGGGGAAGCTGAGCGACTCGACGCTCGCGGGTAGCGAGGCCTCGACGTCGATTAGGGCGGCGAGGAGGGATGCTTGCGTGGTGGCTAGAGGGTCGAAGTGGACCTATGGTGCAGAGTGACTATGAGTGCACGCGTCAAGGAGGAGGCGAGAATTTTGCCAAACCATGGTGGATCTGATGCAAGGGGCGAGGAACCAGACCCCAGGTATCGCCCGCTTCCGGACCTCTGTCTCGAACGCGTGTATCCGTGCACGGATCGTGAAGTCGAGCGTCATCTCGCCAAACTCAACGAGGATGGAGCAGTCTCCAGCCTAGGCAGCATTGCACGAATCAGCAATGCGACAGTGATGTCGACACAAAGATCCTCTCACCTGACGGAATACGACACCGGGTCTGCCACTTGCAGGGTCTGCCGGTACCTCGTGCAATCGCGGGTCTATGGGCTGATTCTCCAGCGTTGAACTGGCTAAGACACTTGCTGTCGATGAGCTCGCCACGTTCTTCATCAGGTCGTTCTGCTGACGGAGCAATGCGACTGCCTGCTCATGCGAGATGCGTTTGAAGCGCACAGTAGCCCCCGCTCTCAGCTGCCCCAGCTTCCACCTACACGACCCCATTAGCCCCATCACCCACATCAGCACAGTACAAACGACTAGGAGGAACTCACAGATCCGCGCTCGCCACCGTGCACACGCACGCATACCCGCCCATATCCGGGCCCTCGTTCGTCAGAATCACAGGCGTGTCCCCGTTCACGTTCACGGTCCCGAACGCGTACCCGTTATCGAGGATGTTGCTCGGGTGCGAGCCGCCCTCCCCGCCCGTCGCGCGCGCCCATCCGATCGGCGGCCCCTCCAGACGCACTCCCATCCGGTTGCTCGCCGCGCTCACGCCCCACCGCGTCTCGAAGAAGCGCGTGATGCCCGTGGGCGTGATGAATGTCGCGTCGCAGTGCGGGCCCGGGAGGACGTGGATCGTCCAGTCCTGCGGGTATGACGGGATGAGAGACGCTGGTAGGGCGAGCGAGGGAGGGGCGTCTGGGGAAGACGCGCAGTCCCCGAGGGCAATCTGGTCTCCTGCGGCGAGCGCGCGGCCTTGGTACCCCCCGAGCCCGAGGGACGTCGACTTCGACCCGAGGTACTTCGGGATCTCCGGGAAGCCGTCCTTGATCGCGAGGTACATGCGCATGCCCGTGTCCTTGGCGTTACCGACGACGAGCTTCCCGCCTGCGGGGACGACGATGCTCTGCCACATGGGCACTTCGGTCCCGTTCAGGGTCACTTTGACAGGTGCGCCGGTCACTGCGACCACGGCGGGCGTGTGGAATACGAGTCGGCAGCCTGTGAGCGTGAGCTCGAGCCCTTCGGTCCCGGCGTCGTTCCCGACGAGAATGTTGGCGACGCGGAAGGCGTAGGAGTCCATGGGCCCGCTCCGCGGAATGCCGAGTCCGATGCGACGTCCGGGGTAGTCCTGCACCGTTGTCTCCAGACCACCACTCAGCACAGTGAATGCTCTATATACACGGTCAGCGATCAAGTGCGGCAAACAACACGGAGAGAACCATGTACCTCGGAGTGAAAGCGAACGTGTCCAAGAACGTTGTCGTAGCAGCGCCCGTCTTGAACGCCTCCGACTCGCATATGGCACGCAGGTACTGGATGTTGTTCGGTGGGCCATAAATCTTCGCCTCGGACAATACTTGCGAGAGACGAGCGATCGCCTCGGGACGTGTCGAGCCGGTCACTACCAGCTTGCACGCCAGAGGGTCGAAGAAGGGCGTGATCGTCGTCCCCGTCTCTACCTACCCGCCATCGTCAGTCCTCCTGTCACCACTCATTCAAGCACTCGGAACTCGAGCACTGACCCATGTCTCGACCCTCAGCCACTCGTGTTCCGGAATCTCAACCTGCTGCAGCACGCCCGGACACGGCTTGAACTGCGCAGCCGGGTTCTCGCAATACACCCGCACCTCAATCGCGTGGCTCTTCCTCTCCTGCGGCGGTACGGCGTACCGCCGCTGGTCGAACGCCGGGTGCGTGAGCACGCCGCCGTTGAGCTTGTCGCGCTTCGTGATCCCCTGCAGGATCATGAGCTCGACGATGTCGAGCCCGGGGTTTATCTGCTCCGTGACTGGGTGCTCGACTTGCAGGCGCGTGTTCATCTCGAGGAAGAAGAACTCGCCGGACGCGTCGTCCACGAGAAACTCGACTGTGCCTGCATAGTCGGGCGTGAGCGTCAAGCGTTGGGGAGCGAAGCGTATGGGAGTGCAGCTCACCAGCGGATTCGTATTTGACGTGCTCGGCGAGGCGCACAGCGGCGCTCCACATCTTCCCCTGGATGGCTATCCGCGTGTGAGAAATTGTTTAGTACCCTGACGGCGTATTCGTACCTGGACGGCGAAGCATGAAGGGACTCGGCGCCTCCTCGATGACCTTCTGGTGCCGGCGCTGAACGCTGCACTCGCGCTCGCCCATGTGAATAGCACGTCCTTCGCCGTCTCCGAATACCTACATGCGCGTATGTGAGCACATCTCTACAGGCACGATGTGTTCGGAACTCACCTGTACTTCGACGTGCCGCGCCGCCGGGTAGTACCTCTCGATGAATACACCGGCGTTGTGGAACAGCGTCTGTGCGTATCGCGCGAGGTTATCAGAAGCAGGTTAGCGTTGCAGCGAAGCACGCACCTCAGCGCGAGCCTGCGTAGACGCGAATCTTGCTCTCAACTCCTCCGCGGAGTTGCACACTACAAGGCCCATTCCCCCGCCACCCGCCGTGGACTTCAACATCACCGGATAGCCAATTCCATCCGCCAGACTCACGGCCTCCTCGACGTCGCGCAGCAGGCTCTTCGAGCCGGGCACAAGCGGCACGTCCACCTCCACCGCGAGCTCCCGCGCGCGATGCTTCAGGCCCATCGCCTCGATCGTCTCCGGGCGCGGGCCGAGCCACGTGACGCCCGCCTCGACGACCATGCGCGCGAACCGCTCGTTCTCCGAGAGGAACCCGTACCCCGGGTGCACGAGCGTGACCCCGCGCGCGCGGCACACCTCGAGGAGCGCCTCCGCGTCGAGGTACCCGCGCGCGTTCGAGACCGGGTCCGCGTCGTCTGGGCGGAGCGGGACGGCTTCGTCTGCGAGCACGACGTGCGGCGCGGTCGCGTCTGAGCGCGTGTACACCGCGACGGTGCGGATGCCGAGGCGGCGCGCGGTGCGGAGGATGCGCACGGCAATCTCGCCGCGGTTCCCGACGAGGAGCTTGTGCGCCGCGCAGGACGGCGTTTGGTCTTTCATCTTGGTTATTGCGGTGGTGGTGGTTGCAGTGGTGGTGGTAGTGGTGGTCAGAAGCAGGGTTCGGGAAGGGCGCGGGCGCGGGGTTCCGTGCGAAGGCCCCTCGGGCGGGAGTATGTATAGGACGCGATAGGGAGGGAACGCTCTGCGCACTCTTGGGCGAGGCGGGCGGCAGAGACTTGGCTTCAGATGCGCTGCAGGCGAGGATTGGACGAGAGGCGGGCCGCGAACCTCATGACCTGGAGAAGGAACGATCGCTGTATCGCATGATAGGCTCCTATCTACTCCAAGTTCAACGCCGCCTGCAGCGGTCGCCACGGCCGCCGCAGTATTAAAATCGACATCTGCGAGCTCGCGACTGTCGCGCACGCATCTCTTGAGAGTACGACTTCGTCCATCCACACGACAATCTCCGAGTTGAGCTCAAGCATCCTAGATATGGCTCGTATTCGTGTGACGCTCAACTGCGATATGGGAAAGGTGAGTCTCACCTCATTTCAGTCACCCATCCGTGCAAGCATGGTCTGTAAAGGCCGCGTCGTAATCGAGGGCGCGCGACAGTCACAAGTGGACCCCCGACATTTCATCGTGGACGCCTGAGGCCTGATCCTGACATTTTTGCGAGTTTTATAAGCGCTATCCCTGAGAGTAATGCGGCCAAATCAGGCCTTCCAGCAGACCAAACGTACTCAACTCACTCGGCAAGAGCTCAGTGAGCAGCGACGCAGGGCGCTAGTCAAGACTTTACAAGGTAGCCCTGGACCAGTACTTACGCCTCATCCACAATCCGCCCAGAAGCGTTGGAAAGGTGGGAACGCCTGATACTTACCATCCGGACGATTCGCACCCCCAGACAAGCCTCATCATACTCCCGGACGATCCCCAGTGGAATGCCGGGGTCCCTGCAGGAACGCTCTGCGCACTCTCGGGTTCCTGTGTGAGGCCGACGGCAGAGACTTGGCTTGAGGAGCGCTGCAAGCGAGGATTGGAGAGACGGCGGCCCGTGGGCCTCATGACCCAGCGAAAGAACGATCACTATATCGCATGATACGCTCCTATCTAACCCAGGACCTGCAGCAGTCGCCAGTATTAATATCGTCATCTGCGAGTGTCGCAACTGTCGCACACTCACCTCTACTTAACTGCTTGAGAGTGCGTGCTTGCGGACTATCTCATTCCACTCAAACTGTAGTACGACATTCCGACATTCCTGAAGCACTGCCTCAAGTATGACTCGCATCCGCGCGACAGTCAACTGCGATATGGGAGAGGTGAGTCTTGCGTTGTTTCATTCAGCCCGCCAGGGCGTGCATGGTTTGTGGAGGCCGCGTCGTGATCGAGAGCGAGCGACGAGCGAGAGGGACGGGACGGAGAGGGACACCGCGCCAACGCCACCGACGACGCGCAACGGGCGTCTACGTCCCCGGCGTGGCGGCACGGGACGCCGAGCCTGCCTTACACGCTGCCGCCTCTGTTGACCAGCTCGTCGTTTGACACGGCGCCATCGAGCTCGAGGCCTTTTGAAGCATCGGAGGCGTGATGCTGACCATACGAATGCGCGCAGGGCTACTCGCTCTACAAGATGGTGAGCGCACACTCGCCACTGGCAGATATCTTGGTAGGACCTGCGGGAATTCATGCGATGGGATGAGCGTAGGGAGACGATGAAGCTCTCATGAAGACGATCCACCTGGCGAACGTCGCCTGTGGCTTTCACGCTTCGTGAGTTAGCTCTCTTGTTTACTGACCGGTGAGCTGGAAAGCTCATGTGCACACGCAGAGACTTCGCGATCATGAACGAGACCGTGAAGCTCGCGAAGGCGCACAACGTCCTCGTCGGCGCGCACCCGTCTCTCCCAGACAGACAAGGCTTCGGGCGCCGCGAGATGGCGATGGAGCCCGTACGTCCTCATCCTTTTATCCGTTACCCACACATAGCTAACCAACGCGCACACAGGACGAGCTCGCGTCGTGCTTCATATACCAAGTCGGCGCGCTCACGGGCTTCCTCGTCGCCCATGGGCTCACGCTCAACCACGTCAGTCCCTCCTCTTGCCCCTTCCCCCACCGCCCCGCTTGGCAATTTAGCTCACTGCGAGGATGACGGCAACGCGCAGATCAAGCCGCACGGCGCGGTGTACGGCATGACGGCGCGGGACCCCGCGCTCGCGCGCGCCGCGGTGGGCGTCGCGCGCACGTTCGGCGTGCCGTTCATGGGCCTCGCGGGGACGTGCCACCAGGCCGCCGCGCAGGAGCTCGGGGTGCCGTTCATTGCGGGTGCGTATGTTGCCTTTCTTTCTCTGGTTTGGTTTGATTTGGTGTGAGTTGGGCGATTGACGTGATGTGCTGTTCCTTTTGTAGAGTGGTTCGCCGATTTGGAGTATAGCCCCGAGGGCAAGCTCATCATCACAAAGTGAGCCCCCTCCCGTATACACCCCTAGCATGCCTCCTCGGGCAGGTGACTGATTACGGACGACTGACCGCCCGCAGGAAACACGACCCAGTCCCGCCCTCTACCGTGCGCGACCGGGTGACCCAACTGCTCGAGCATCAGCAGATCACGACGACCGCGGGCGTCCTCCCCCTCCCCGCGGGCGTGCGCGAGGTCTCGATATGCTGCCACTCCGATACTCCGGTGAGCGGTGTTTTCTTCCTTCGTGGTTTGTTTTGCGGGTGCGGGGGTGCTGACGATGCGGTCGGTGGTAGGGCGCGGTGGAGATCGCGGAGACGGTGAAGGCGCTGGTGGATAGGAATAATGAGGAGGTGAGGGAGGGGTAGGCTCTGCATGGCGCTTGAGCGCGATTTTGGGCTTGTGAGAGGCGGGGTAGGTCTCTACTATACTGGCGCGAGTCGCCCCTGTACGAGTTCGCGCAGAGCGGATCCATCACTGCACGCACATCCGCCCACTTCGCTGCCTGACCTCGCGGGGGCGAACAGGTGACCGTTCTACAGTCTACTGGAGACTGACGATGCGAGGCACGCACGCCTCGGTCTCGCCACCCGCTCTCGACTGGTTGACTGTTCGCGATAGGATGAACAGATCACTCGACGCGAAGCAGGTCACGACGACCACCGCTAGCGTCCTCCAGGCTCGCATGCGCGAAGTCTCCATAGGACTATGGTGCAGAGCGCGTAGTCACCGCTACTTTTGTACAAGCAGAACTAGTCCCTCAATTTTGACCCGTTTTCTTACAGCTGTTTGCAGATCGATAGGCCCTTGGTGCGAAAGTTACGCACACAGTTGGTTGGTGTCCGACGGCGCGGAGTGCCTCGTTTAACGTCGTCTAAGGGTCAAGCGAGAACTCCGCTGACAGCGACCCTCCCTCCCCCGCCAACTCCGGGCGTTTGTTCCCTTCTGCCGACTCTCCGCCCAAAACCACTGTCCACGTAAAATCATTGATGTGGGTCTATCGATCTGCAAACAGCTGTAATGACTTGACAGATCGACTCCGATTGAGTAGGCCAACAGATCTGTCAAGCGGTTTCTCTTGAATCTCAAAACTGACCGAGTTTTGACTTTCTTGGGACGCCGATTTCGCCAGTGACGGGAAAATGTCCGTATATGGCTATGTACACTCTACATTTGGTAATTTAGGCGTCTAACATACGTGCGACGGTCTCGGGAATACGACGATGAGACTGGTACTTGCGCGAGCTGAAACGCTTTAACATGCTGTTGTGCATCCTTCGATCCCAAGCCCATCATGTAGGCATCCATCCACCGCAGAGTCAAGCTCCTCCAACTCGCCGCTATCGGTATCCGAGGACGCGCGGCTTCCTTCTCCAGAGCTCTGCCAAGGCGAGTCCGAGGACAGTTCACAATTCACACCTCCGGTCCACCTGAGTTCCACCTGGTGCGTTCGTTCTCTGAGCCAGAGCCATCAGATATGAGGATTGGTTGTGGAAGGGCTTCGCGAGAGCTGATGTCGGCTGGGGTGGGGCTCTTCTCGAGGGAAGCACCCCGGTGAGAATCCGCGAGGCACTCCTCGTCCACAGAATTGGCGGCAGCAGCAGCAGAGTGTATTTGTTCAAGCTTCACAGCGCGTGCATGAGTAATGGAAGCCCTTTTTGCCTTCGAGATTTTTGCGGGCATGTGGGCAGTAGTACTTCAAGGCGGACTCGAGCGATGTTTCGTCGACGACTGCTGCCTATCTAAGCTCCGAGCGCTAACATGACCCTACTCTATGGTTACGCTAGCTCTGGCCGGCCGATTTCGCCACTGTACAAGAGTAGCGGTGACTAGGCGCTCTGCACCATATATGTACTGCTACCCGGACGCTCTAGAGAGAGGCGTTCCTAGCGGTCTGGCATATGCGCATGGTCTGTTCTACGGACACACCAGAGTGCTCAGGCGAGACTCCGAGTCCGGCGGGGATCGGGCGCGGGACGTCGTCGTGGTGGACCAGAATAACGTACTACGAGCAGGTACGAGAGGCATACTTAGGCTCAGAAGGGCTGCCGAGGTGCCGAGCGCGAAGCTCGAGCTAACTTAGAGCTACGGAAGGCGGGAAGGTGCGAACGCTCAACCTTGCCAGGATATGAGGCGACACACTCAACGCGTATACTACATAGGCAAAATCTACTCTCCGCCCCCCTGGCCCTGGGCATCTTTACACACAGCCACTGGAGAGTCCGACGCCCCCTTCTCGTCTCTGAATCGGGGCCACTGGCACATCTGCGAAGTTCGAACTATCTTCCATGGTGCGACTTAATTCGCGCGTATACCACATAGGCATGATCTACTCTCCGCAACCCGGGCCCTGGATATGATTGCACTCGCACACACCGTCCGGGGAGTCCGACGCTGAGCCCTTCTCGTCTCTGGCATCGCGACTCGGAGTCGGTCTCACCCCGCCTGCCATGCGAGCCCTCCGGTCGTAGCTTCTCGAACCGCGCCGCCACTGTGTAGGTATCAATGCCATACTCGCACTTGGATTTTCATGCTGTGAATTCGTCGCGTGTGTATAGACACAGAGCGCAGGTGATGGAACAATGTTGGACCCTCTCCGGACGAGAGTCGGCGCGACTCCAACTCTCGGCGGGCGCTTACCGAATCTAGTAGGGAGGGCGGCGCGATCACGACCCCGCGTATACACACGCGCCGCACGCGTCGCGTGCTGGCGTCGATCTCACATGTACATACAGTACGGTACAGTCACCGTACAGGTGAGTGTGAGTGACAAGTCCGAGCGTGATTTCTGCGAGGGCTGGTTCTGCGGGATTTTCATCTCCGCGAGTCGGCGAGTCCGTGGTGTGGGTCCGCTGTATGGGAGTGCTATGGGAGCGACGGTGGTAATATGGCGGGGCGAGGGCGGACCGTCGGAGGACGAGGTCACGGAGTGTTCCGCGTGCGCGAGAGCCGGATGGTTGGGTGCCGGGGGCGACTCGGAGGTTCTGAAGAGAGCCGAGGGAGTGGGTGGAGAGTCACGCTGAGTGCTTGGATGGGTGGGTTGTGGGTGTGGCACTGGCTGGTGGGTGAGTGTGTGGATGTGTGGATCTTGGGAGGGTGTGTAATGAGGAGAAGAGGGTGTGTGCGCTGGGCGGAGGGCTGAGGATGCTTTGCTGGGGAGTATTTGAGTGGCTTCCGCTGAAACTGCTACGGTGAGTGATCGATTGACGAACTTGCGGGGAGTGTTGACCATGTACTTACTCGCCGAGTATGTCATCAGCGTACCTGCAAGACTTCCCGTCGACGGATTCTCCTGAACGCGGTTCGAGAATATGGAGAGGCCCAACGACTTCCTGCACGAGCCTGACGCGATATGTACGCGCATCTGAGTACAAGGCGACTCTATCCTGCCCAGCAAAGGGGACGCCATACGACATCCAATCCAGAGTCCGAAAGAAGGGCTCGCGTCTCACGCTCCCGTACATCGTTCCTCTATCGCTGGCCCTCAGGCCCGGTGAAAAACGCGTCCGCGTCAGTACGAGCGAATATGGGGTTCTCTGTAGAGTGCAGAGTGCAAGCGAGTGCAATCCGCGCACATCTGAGCCCGTCTGCAGAGCGCGATCTATTATTAGCTGGGCATTCCTTCCTCGAGTACATTATGTCTAGTGCCCTCCGAATTGAAAGACTTTCTGGCAAACCCCTGCAGAAGACTTCTCGACATGTTTGGCGGTGTCGCCTCAACAAAGCCACCTCACTGACTTTCCCGACAAATTCACAGTCTTCTACTTGAACGCGGTGAAGGGGGCGGCAATACAAATCTCCGTTACTCGTCTTGTGTGGCACTCCTCCGCGGAGGGAACTCGGCTCCGTTCACTTATATACCTCTGACCTCTGCCCGGGACCCTCCCGTCTCCCTTGGTACCATACCACCACCATGCCTGCCTGCCACTCTGCTATCTGGCGATTTGCTACTGCTTTGAGCTCGTTTCCCGCGCGCAAGTAACGTACACCGCCCGCGACTTGCGACAACACTCGAACTAGGTTCAGAGGAAGATCATCGAAGGCGGGGTATGGCTATATGCGGGCAAAATGGCTTCGGTATGTCGTCTTTCAAGCATAGCTATAACGTTCTGATATATAACCGGTCCTCCCTTTCGAGTAGAGCTCATACAAGTATATGCCGGTGATGCAGGACTCGGATTCAGCGCGAGGGGGTGCGTAATTCGTGAGGGTACGTCTCATATCTCCGGGAGAAGCCCCTCTCCGACGTTGCATGTCCCACAGGCTGATACTATGCACGACCACTCGAAGGCGGCGCCGCGCAGGCGTGTTACGGCGGGCGGAGACGGGCACGGGAGGCCGAGCAGCGAGCGAGCGACACTGTACGTGCGCGAGCGCAGAAGGTGCGTGTGTACGTGTATGCGCGGGTGCGGGGATATCGGTACAGTAGCCTGAGGAGCAAGCGTGGATTCGGACCATGGCGCGCGAGCGCAATGTGGCTGGCATGTACGCGTAGATATGGGCGAGTATGGGCGAATACGAGGTTCTATGTATAGTACAGAGTTGCAGAATGACACAGACGTGCCCATATAGCAGCAGAACGATACAGAAGAGCCCGTAAATGAATCTGCACCAGTGCAACTTTTTCTGTGCACATCGGTGTGGATCCGTGGTCCCCGATTTGCGCGTATTTGCCCGGCCTGGCACAGACGCGTTTTTCACCGGGCCTCAGGCCTCATGTCCACTGAAGGGAAGCATGATGCCTTACGACGACGCGGTAGTGTGCACTGTGGACGACGCCAAACGGGCCCGGGGTGCGCAAGGACTCGGAGCACCTTCGAGCAGCGTGCGTTCAATATAGGCTTCAAGCATGCGCATCCAGCCGGGCCCGGGAGATGCATGACCTCAGGCCCAACCGGATCTTGAGCGTTCTGAACGCCTCATATGTGTATATGGGTGGGCCGGACGATCGTTCGGTCGCCCGTGTACGGGTTTGCGCAGAGTCACTGGAGCGATCATTGGCTGCAACGCGAGTGCAACTACACATCCGCGACCGCTACTGCAGCACTGGCAGCGGCTACGCATGTCCCCGCCCGAGTTCGTTGTCGGACATCCTAGCGGGCACTGGAGAGCTCTGGCAGTGAGCTCAAGGGTCCGGACAGGTGACCGTTTAATGGAAAATGATGATCCGAAGCACGACCTGCTCCCTTCGTGCACGATAGGATGAACACTTTACACGACGCAAGACTAAAGAAGACCACCGCGGACGTCTTCCAGGCTCCTCTGCTCGACGTCTCCTTATGCTGCTACCCAGACACTCCGGTGAGACGTGCCCCCCGCCCGCGCGGTCCAGCTAGGTGTGTTCTATGGATGCACCAGGGGGGCGCAGGCGGGTATCGGGCACAGGACGCGGTGGACGAGAACACCGCACGAGCAGGTACAAGGAGGCATACTTAGTACTCAGATTCAGCAGGGCTGCCGAGGTGCCGAGCGCGAAGCTCGAGCTAACTTAGAGCTACGGAAGGCGGGCATCTTTGAGCTTTCCAGGGAAAGTGCGACACACTCAACGCGTATACTACATAGGCAAAATCAACTCTCCGCACCCCGGGCCCTGGGCATCTTTACACACACGCACAGGCAGCTGCAGGTCGGAGTCCGACGCCCTCTTCTCGTCTCGGTCTCGGGGCCACCACATCTGCGAACCATGTTCCCTCTCGCGACGCACTTGGCTTGGGTATACCACATAGGCAAAATCTACTCTCCGCCGCCCGGGCCCTGGGTATCTTTACACATACCCACCCTGTATAGGGAGTCCGACGCTCCCTTCTCGTCTCCGGTCTCGGGACCACTGGCACATCTGCGAAGTTCGAACCATGGCATCTTCCATGGTGCGACACACTCCGCGCGCGTATACCACATAGGCAGAATATACTCTCCGCGCCCCGGGCCCTGGATGTTTACACACGTAAGGAGGGAGTCCGACGCTCCCTTCTCGTCTCTGGCATCGCGAGTGAGTCGGTCTTACCCCGCCTGCGAGCCCTCCGGTCGTAGCTTCTCGACTCGGAACCGCGCCTCACCGTACCGTGTTGGTATCACTGCCATACTCGAATTTCGACGTAGCGGCGAACATCAAGCGTATAGACACCGAGCGCAGGGCCAAACTTGTACCCGACCCCGGACCCGGACGAGAGTCGGCGCGACTCCGAGAGTGGGCGGGCGCTTACCGCTTTAGGCGGAGAGGGGAGCGCGATCACGCCCCCGCGTACTGTATACACGCGCGGTACGCGTACGCGTCGCGTCGCGTCGCGGCGTCGATCCGCATGCAGTACAATCCGTATGAGTGAGAAGTCCGAGCGCGACTTCCGCGCGTGCGACTGCTGGCTCGATTCTTCGGGTTCTGCGGGGATTGTGTTTTCATCTCCGCGATTCCGCTGGTGTGGGTCCGCTGTATGGGTGCTATGGGAGTGGTAGTAATATGGGGGGCGGTAAAGGGGCGGACCGTCGGAGGTCGAGGATATGCAGTGGGCGCGTCTGCGTGAGCCCGATGGTTGGGTGCGATGGGTGCGACTCGGAGGTTCTGAACGGGACCGAGGGAGTGGGTGGGGGTGGGGGTGCTGAGAAGGGTAATGGGCGGGGTTGTTGGATGTATGTGTGGGTTGATGTTGCCATGGGAGGGGTCAGTGGTGGATACGAGGAGGAGAAGAGGGTGTGCGCGGGGTTTGCAGCTGAGGATGTTTTGCTGGTGAGTTTCTGAGTGGCTTCCGCTGAAACTGCTACGATTAGTGATCGATTGACGCTTGCAGGGAGGATCCACCTTGTACTTACTCGCCGAGTATGACCCGCGTACCTGCAGGACTTCGCGTCGACGGTGATTATTGATTCCTGGGCGCAGTTCGAGAACACGGAGAGGCCCAGCGACTACCTGCACGAGCCTCACGCGATTGTGTGCGCATCTGAGTACACGCCTCTGTCGTCAAGTCTATCGCGCCCAGCACTACGGACGCTATACGATATCTATGTACTCCGAAACAACGGCTCGCGTCTCACGATAGCGTATCTCGTTCCTCTATCGCTGGCTCTCTTGACTATTGAAGGAAGCTGAGATAGCTTACGACGCTGTGGTAGTGTGGATGATGCCAAACGAGGGTGAGAAGCACTTCCTAGCAGCAAGCGTTCAGTAGGCTTGTATGCGAGCTGGGGGATGTCCCGCAGGAACCGGATCTTGGACGCCTCATATGCGCGGGCAGGACACGAGCTTTCTGTGGTAAAGCTGAGACGCTGTCGATTGACGGTTCTCATGAGATGCGGGACTTGCTCTGTCGAGACCCGTGCTTACCCTGATTCGAGTATGGCCTAATGCACTTTCGTAGATCGTCTAGCTTTGAAGCGAGACACGCACATTTATCTGGCTGTCCTCTCTCTCTGCACGGCGGTGAGCAGGGATTTTCTTCCCCGCTACTCTTTCGGAGCCCATGTTAGCACAACGTCGCTCGAACGTCAGATTGAGCTGGAGGTGCGAGGGCGAGGAGGATGAGAGAATCGAGGACCGTTGATTTGCCTCCGGAAGTGGGCGCGCCAGATCGGCGATCAGCGCCCGATTCAGCCACCCCCGCCTCGGAAAATCCGATCTCGCGCCAATCCCCGCTCTCCCCGCACACCGACTCGTCCACCGTCGACCTCCGCCATCGCTTCTTCTCCTCTGCTGCTCCTCGCTCTCTGCGCGCTCTCTCCCCTGTTGCTCGCGTCCCTCACAGAGCCCGGGCGACCGCCGCGGAGCGCCACTCCTGATGCAGATGAGAGACTGGGAGGCGCAGGACGGGTAGGTCCGTGGACACGTGAGGCTGGCCCCTCGGCGGGTCATGATGCACGCCCCGGGCCCGGCGGCAGAACGCAGAGTTTGGTGGGTGGGGACGGCTCATATGAGGCAAGTGCGCGGTCAAAGGACCCTGCGCTCTGCGCTTGAGGAGAGGGTGAGAAGAGAAGGCGTGGGGGAGGCTGATGCTGGCTCCGGCCTTCTCGTCTTCTGCATGACGCCCCCGCCCTTAGCTTCAGCTTGAGCTGCTGCTGGGGTATACCATAACACCTCGGTCGAACCGTTTACCCCCCTAACGCTATATCTACCCCGCTCCCACCCCGCTCCCATTCTTACTCGCATTTGCCCCCCTAGTCCCCTAAACCTCCTCCTCCCTCTCCCGCCGCCACCGCCAGACGAGCCAACCATGGCCACACACGAACACGCCTCCGCCCCCTCCGCCGCCCCTGGCCCCCGCCCCACGCTCTACGACGGCCACAAAGCCGCGCACCGCCTCCACGTCCTCGTCGTCGGCTGCGGCATGGGCGGCCTCGCCGCCGCGCACTGCCTCGGCCACGCCGGCCACAAAGTCACCCTCCTCGAATCCGCCGCCGCCCTCGGCGAGGTCGGCGCCGGCATCCAGGTCTCCCCGAACGTCTCGCGCCTCCTCCGCCGCTGGGGCGCCGGCGACGCCCTCGAGCGCGTCGCGGTGCGCCCCCAGGCGATCGTCCTCCGCCGCTACGATACGGGCGAGCGCGTCGCGTACACGCGCTGGGACGATATGGAGGCCCGCTTTGGGGCGCCGTATTACCATGTGCATAGGGCGGACTTGCATAGGCTCTTGTTCGACCTCGCGAGGCCGTACATGACGCTCCGCCTGAAGTCGACCGTCGTGGCCGTGGACCCGGACGCGCCGTCCGTGACGCTCGCGAGCGGGGAGGTCGTCCGCGGGGACCTCATCGTCGGCGCGGACGGCGTGAAGAGCATGATTCAGCGGGTGGTGCTCGGGCATACGAACCCCGCGGAGCCGACGGGCGACGCGGTGTACCGCGCGATCGTACCGGCGCATTTGTTGTTGGAGGACCCCGAGTTGAGGCCGTTCGTCGAGACGCCGGAGATGACGGGCTGGATGGGCCCCGGGCGCCATATCATGGCGTATTGCATCGTGAGTCCTTTGCTTTTGCCTTTGCTGCTGTCGGGGTCGAGTTTCCACCTGGCGTGCGCTTCGAGTTGAGTTTTCGCTGGGGTGCTGACGAGCGACGAGCAGAGAGCGAAGAAGGAGTACAATATCGTGCTCGCGCACCCGGACGACGGCTCCGTCGAGTCGTGGACCGCGGAGGGCAGCGCGGACAAGATGCGCGCCGACTTTGCGGACTTTGAGCCCCGGTGAGTCCTCTCCCCTCTCTCCCTCTCCTTCCCTCTCCCTCTCCCTCCCTCTCCCTCCCTCTCCCCCAGCGAGCGAGCGAGCGAAATGCGAAGGGGTCGATTGGGTGTGGACGAGCGCTGACGCGTAACGGGACAGGGTGCGGAAGCTGCTGGGCTTCGTGCAGTCGACGCTCAAGTGGCGCCTCATGGACCGCCAGCCGCTCCCGACGTGGATCCACCCCGCGCACAAGGTCGTCCTCCTCGGCGACGCGTGCCATCCGATGCTCGTGCGTACCTTTGCCTTTTTTCCCTTTTTCCTTGCCCTCCCTTGCCCCTTCCTCCCGCTCATCCGTCTCACCCATCTCACCCACACACCCGTTAACACTAACCCCCCTCCCCATTCCCCCTCTCCCCTGCATAACACACACTCACACTCACCCCCCTCACACCCCCAGCCCTACCGCGCGCAAGGCGCCGCGATGGCGATCGAAGACGCCGCCGTGCTCGGCGGCCTGCTCGCGCGCCTGCGCGCGCCCGCGCAGCTCCCCGCGCTCCTGCGCGCGTACGAGGCGCTGCGCCGCCCGCGCACCGCCGAGACGCAGGCGCAGAGCCGCCTCAACCAGCGCATTTTCCATTTGGAGGACGGGGAGGCGCAGCGCGAGCGGGATGCGGCGATGAGGCGCGCGATGGAGGTCGAGCTGCGGCGCTTGGCGGCGGGGGGCGCTGGGGGAGAAAGGGGTGCGGGCGCTGGGGGAGAAAGGGAAGGGGGAGAAAGGGAAGGGGGAGAAGGGGGGGATGGGGCAGAGGGAGGGCAGGGAGAGGAGACGCTGGAGGGGAGCCCGAACCAGTGGGCGGACCGGCGGAAGAACGCGGTCCAGTTCGCGTACGACGCGGATAAGGAGGTCGAGCGGTGGTGGCGCGAGGTCGGGGAGAGGACGGTCGGCGCGTTGGCTGCGGAGGAGGGCGCGGGCGAGGTAGGGGCGGACGCAGAGGGGGCGGAGGGGGCGGAGGGGGAGAGGGTGCGCTCGAGGTTGTGAGCGGGGGCAGCGCGTCTGCCGTGCGCGCGGTGCGCTCAGCTCACGTTTCCTGCGTTTGTTCTTTGGATTTGTTCGCTCGCTCGCGTTCTCGTTCCCGCTTCTCTCGATTGGCATGACTGTTCATGCCAGCCCTCGGGAGCGGGCGCGTCCGCATGTAACTCTACTTAGGCGGGGGACCGTCGTACGTTTACGTCGTACGCTCTGGTTGGAGGAGGATCGGACGGCTCACGACTTGTTACGTACCATTGTACACTATGATGTATGATAGGATAGGATAGCCCGCTCGTCAGAGTCATTGTACTATACGCATGTATACCAATCGTATTCTATGGCCATTCCATCACCACTCGGGTTCTCGTTATTAGAGCATGACCCGTGAATAACTCGTGAGTGAATAGCACGGATCCAGGGGAGCACGCAGGGGGTACTAAGCGGCGGCGCGTGACGAGGGGGAGATAGGATAAACACTGACAGGCACGGCGCGTCTTGTACACTCACGCACGTCGAGCGAGGAGGCACGAGGGGTTCTGTCATAGCACGTACTCGAAGTTAGTGTGCTCCGAGGCTGATCGGGCAAAAGCGGGGTAAACGGTACAGGACGACTCGGAGCGGGGAGCGGGGAGACGTACTTACAAGGGGCGCGGCCTCTCACGTGTGGGCTAAGGAAAGCAACACGGCCTAGGTTCGCAGAGAAGGCGAAGACGAAGGCGCGGATTCGACGATGTACGTACGCATCGAACCCGGAGTCGGACGCGGCCCCTCTGTTCACCCCACGCGCCACTGCCAGAACACCCCTGCAGACGCGGTATAAACATACAGTATGAATAGGCGGAACTGCGAGACCTGCGCGACTCACCGAGGGGATCGTCCTCGTCGTGCCCCGCGCCCGTCCACATCCCCAGCGCGCCCGCCGCCGAGCCGACCCCGCCGAGCTGGACCGCCTCCGAGGCCCACTCGTCGGCTGTGCCGTCTTCGAAGCTCGACGTCTGCGCGGAGGTCCGATATCGGTCAGTTCTGTCGTCTCGTCTCGTCTCGCCGAGAGTAACGGGCAGGAGGGGCAGGAGAAGGAAGAGGGGAAGGGCGACGTACGAGAGACCACCGCACGCACCCGTCGGCGAGCATGCTGACGGAGCCGTGCACCCGGCGCACGTCCTCGTCTGCGGGCGGGACGTTTCCGCTTCCCTGCCAGCCCGCGCCGCCCATCGAGCCGGAGACGTGGATGGTCGGCCGGGCGGCGTGCTGCGGGAGGGGCGAGGGCGAGTAGCCGGTGATGCGGAGCGAGAGGGGGACGATGATCCAGGCCTCGGAGAGCGCGGGGTTGTCGAACCCGCCGAATGCCTGGAGGTGGATGGGGTTAGTGGTTAGCGGGAGCGCGGGGGAAGTGGGAGAGGTGCGGACGTTATGATCTGTGGGAGGCTCTATGTGAGTTTTTTGGATGCCGACGAAATGAGAAAGAGTCGCGTACAAAGTAGTTCTTCATAGCCTAACCAGCACACGAGACGTCTGCGCGCATACAAGCAGTATAAGCCTCGTTACCAGTGGTACCGAGTTGTAAGTTTACCTATGCACGCCCTCGACACCCGCCCAGTCGCGCTCGTTCTTCCCTCCGGCCGACTTGTCCTCGCCATGAGCACCCTCAACCGGGACGCTGTCCGAATCTTCACTAACAGGACCATCGTCCACTGGGCGGATCCACGTCCCTGCCCGTAGGTTGTCCCACAATTCCAGCTTCTGAATGTCCTCAGCGGTCTGGTGAGCGCGCAGCGTGCACTCCGCGACGATCCGCGCAGCCGCGAGCCACGACCAATCAGGGAGGAGCTTTTCCGGGGGAGGGGCGTTGAGCGTCGGCGAGACGTCCGCATTCGGAGGCTCCCAATCCGGATCGTCCGAGTCAGGGTCGGCGTCGCTGTCGTCCACGTACTCGGAGTCGGTATCGTCGAAGGGCGTCTCGCCCTCAGCGTACACGGGCAGGTACGGACCCCAGTGCCGACGCCTCGAGAGGTAGCTCAGGTCGAAGGCGTGTGGGCGTGCGTACCACAGGGCGCGCTGGCGCTGCGCCTGCTCGCTCATGTCGACCGCCATCATCGAGGCCTTGGCCGAGGAGCTGGAGTCTTTGGCGGCACCCCGGCGACTCTTCATAGGCGGCTGCAGAGGTGCTGAATGGGTGGACTCGACGATGGGGACGGGGAGGAAGCCTAGGTGACTGATTACCTGGCCGATGGCGAGCCCTTCCGGAGAGTTGTGCCATTCGGGGTCAACGTTGTCGAGCGAGAGCTTGTTTGTGAGCGTGAGCGGGAGACCATTCGCGAGGGTGTCTCTCAGCCAGGAAATGTTGCGTGAGGGCGGGTCCAACGGCACTTCCGGCGGCCATGTACTCGTCTGAGAGTGGAGCTCAACGAGGTCGGCGGGCTGGCGGCGGTCGTCAGCCCTGTAGACGAGGTTTTGCATGGCACGCACGTCGGTCGGTGCTGGAGCTGCAGTGTGTATCACTGACATCAGAGTGTCGAGGGCTCTGACGTGAGCATCGGCATCTCCAGCGGGACGGTCGACGAAGGACCAGGCCGTCGAGGGTCCGGAACGCAGTTCGCGCTTCTTCAGTACCGTCACCGGCTTTGCGCGGTTCTGTATGAAGAGCCGCGTCCAGCTGCGGTCTTGGAAGTCCTGGCGCCAGTCAAGGCCTGTAGACAAGTCACTATCAATGCGGCATCGACGCAGTAATTCGACGAGGCTCACTGTAACGCGGATTACTTGCGTTCCTTGGATCGTCATATGTTGTGAGGAGAAAGGACCGCCATAGGTGCTGATCTGTAGTGTCATAAACGATGTTGGACAGCCGTTTGGAAGTTGCAGCGAGTGCCGCTATGCTTCCGACATCGCCGTCAGCGGCACTAATGGTTAGAATGGCTTCGATGAGTTCGTCCGGTAGCGAAAGTAGAGAGATATGTCCTGCATGCATCGTGCTGTTATCCTGCCCTTTCGGCGCCGATGCTGATGGCGTTCACCGAAATGGTGCGACGTTACACGGGTGGGAAGGGAGAGGAATTCCACGACTTCCAGGATCGTGTACGTTTGCTCGTGTTTGGTTCGGTGACTTCACCACGCAAAAGCTTCCGACACGGGGAATCGAACCCCGGGCTATCGCGTGAGAGGCGATAATGTTAGCCACTACACCATATCGGAGGTCAGAAAGATAGCAGCAGCGGCGGCCTATAGTCAGGCTGTTGGACAAGTACAGTAGCTGCACCCTCAAGACATCGTCGGTTGAAGATTGACAGAAGCCAAAAGAGGGAACCATAACGCACAAGCTTTGCCACGGCTCGCCGAACCTCTCGGTCTCATCTACAGTATGGTGCAAGGGTTATATCACCTACAATATGCCACGTGACCATGGCCTGGTGGTCTAGTAGTATGATTCCTTCTTAGGGTGCTTTCGTCGAGAGACAAATCTGGAGGCGGTCCCGGGTTCAATTCCCGGCCAGGCCCTTTTTGCTCCCCTTCCTGCGAATGCACGCGGAATCCCCGCCGAACGCAGGAGCGGCTGATGTCCTCAAGAGCAGACGGATGTGACCGGGGTCATACTGAATCGCGAGCAATAGACTCGCATTGCACACTGTATGGTACATAGTGGTCGGCCCAACTACTGGTACAGGAACAGCTACAGAGGATACAGAGAGCCGAAGGGGAGGAAAGGTCGTCGCGTTTGTCGTAAAAGCACCGACATCGACTCGTTTGTCGGGACGGTGGTCTGCTGCGCAGCAGCAGGCTCGGTGCGTGGCAGTCATCCGTAGATCTTGAGCCACTGGATGTCGAAGTACGCGTTCGTGAACGCGGACGGGTTCTGGTTGACGTAAGCTGGAATGGAGGGTGGGGCGTGAGCGAATGCAAGACGAGATGTCACGCAGCGGTACTCACTCGCACAGTCGCCGGGGCAGCCATCGGCGTTGAAGACAGCACCCGCCCAGTCGCCGCCTGCAGGAAGAGCCAAGTCAGTCTCGGACTGATGCTGATAAAGGAAGAAGAGGGATGACGTACAGAGCGTGAGGTTAATAATGATGTTGTGCGGACCGAAGTGCGAGTTGAAGTCGCACGACTGGCTGGGGAAGTACGCGTACGGAGTGCCCTATGACGCACCGGTGTCAGCGGTGGGTCGCGAAGAGCGCAGCCTTGGCGATGTGAGCCTATTAGCCTACCCAGTTGTCTGTGTTGACGCTGGTCGCGCCGTTCTTAACGTCGCTGGGCACGGAAGCGTCGTTGCGGGACCAGAACCAGACCTTGATGAAGGAGCTCGTACGCTCCATTGCATACCTATCGGAATGGACATCGTCAATACCGTTCTCGTCGCGGCGTGAGTGGAGCCATTGCACTCACCAGCCTCCCCCGGCACTGTTGAAGGCTGGTCCGTAGCTGTTTGAGGTGGGCGCCTTCACGCCGCACCCCGCATTGTTCGTGGCTGCGACGTCACAGTTGTTCCCGGCAGATGTCCTATGCATATGTCAGCACTCCTAGATATCTGTGTTCTATACGCGAAGTGGGATGTACCCTGTCTGGGAACGGGATGCGGGCATCGAGCAGCCTGGCGTCATATGCGGTCAGGATGAATACAGTTCACGCAGAAGGCGAACTGTGGATCCTCACCAGAGTTCGTGTGGAGAGTGGATTGATTCGGGGTTTGGTCGTTGACGCCCTCGACGATGTCGACCTCACCTGTGGAGACGGGAGAAGTAGTCAGAATCACGAGCCCATCATCCCCAGCTTCGCGTGGGATTCGGAACCGACCTTGGTTGGGCCAGTTGGCACCGACCTCCCACACAGCGGGCCATGTACTGCAGAACCTTGTCAGAAAGGCTCTGACGAGGCAGAGGTGCTATTCGGGACTCACGCGCAACCCTGGGGCATGTGACGGATGTTCCACCTGGTCGCGGAGAGGCATGAGCGTCGGAACCTCGGGATCGTCATATCAGCGGCCGACTTACACAGCGACATGCGTCGTGTACTGCTTGTTGCTCTGCAGGCGCACAGAGTTGCGTCCGGGCCCGCTCGCGCTCAGCACCGTGGTGTGGTCGGCGCGGATGATGAAGTGGTCCCCGGAGGAGAAGGTAAGGTTCTGAGCGAGCGCGGTCGCTTGATCGACGTAGTTCCTAACGGATCAGATCGCAATCAGTCCGCGGAGCCAAAGCGCGCAGAGTAACAAGTACTTACACTCGGCCGTGCGTGGGGTCAGCGATGGCCTGGTGGGTGAACGCCTTGAGGAAGCCGCTGCCCTGGTGGCTGTCGGTCTGCTGGTATGTCGCGCCGAGGGCGGATGCGACGAAGCAGGCCAGGGACAGGAAGGTGCGTGAGGCGAACATGGTGCTGAAGCCCAGACGGGGAGAGAAGAGCCGATGCGAGCTGGAAAGCCTCGAGGAGGAAGGAGGGGTGCAGCTCACGGCAAGCAGGAGGTCCAGGTGCTGCAGACTTTATACTCGCCGCTCGCCCCCCAGGGATATGGAAAAGAGTGGCGCCGTGGGTGCATCACGTTGCGAGAAGCGTACGGAGCCGGCGATGGGCAGGTCGGGATTGCTACCGCAGGAAAGTGGCTGGCGGCGGAAGCATCGCATGGTGCCTCACACGAAGCAAGGCACATGTTCTAGCCAATTATCAGCGCCGAGGACCACCGGATGGGGTGCTGGTACACGGAAGATGGTTTGAACAGAAAACGAAATGGAAACGACTCCGCCGCACGGTGCAGGAGCTGAGGAGCGAGGACATTTGCGGAAAGCAATGATGGGGCGACCAGACGCGCTTTGCTCCCGCGTTTATCGATAACCCACCTCGAACAGCAGCCAATGTACTCGGAAGATGCAGAAAAGCATATGCTCGTCCCAGCTGCACGCCAACATGACCCCAGCAATTTTCCGTGGCCACATGAGAATGTCATCCAGCGAGAACGACACAAGCAAGGCAACATGTCATCTGAGGGCGTACGTGGAGCTGAGGCAGATGCCGCGCCGCCTGACAAGAAGGGTTAGACGTCCTGTGCGCCTCGTTTTCGCTCAGCTGCAGCGTAAGGTTGAGCGCTGTAGCGTTTTTGAGCGCCGTTGTCCTAGCGACGTCCGCAGGCAAGACGTACAGTATAGTGGAGTAGACCTGGAGCGCACGCCGATTCTCCGATCAGTGCATTCGGAGCTGTGGAGGCCGGCGCCACGCCAGGGACATCCGGTTACCTGAAAAATGCAGGAAAATCGCACTGCGGCGTCGTGGCTGGCGTCTCCGCGGAATATGCACCTGCTCCGCCCAAAATGGTAAGTGCGGAAGGTATGGCACGGAAGGACCGCCGTATGACATACGTACAAATCTCCGGCGTTCCTTGAGTGTCGACTTGCTTCTGTCGGAACGATTACAAGGTATCGGGGGAGACGCTACTCCGCCCATTCCACGCTGCTCCCGGAGTAGATCTTCAGACCGGAGCAGGTGAGACCGACGGCCATATGTTTTGGGTATGAGCGTGATCAAGACGACAGCTTCCTAGACTGATCAGCCGTACACGAGGAGAGAAACTTAACTTGGGCGTCGTCGCGTTTGGAACGCCTGTTATCTCGTGATACCGATATGAGTCGTTTTGGGCGCATGGGGTGGGTCGGCGCAGGCTTCAAAGAAGCTCTTTCGATGTAGCCCCGGTATGTTTCGATCCGAACACCGTTCCTACGCATATGTTCTCTGTGCTATAGACAGGGTCATGTACGGAGAGCTACGGGTACGGGCCGTCGCTCCCAAAGAGCATCGCGTGGTCTCTACGAGGCAGTATGTCAGATATATCCCACATCCATGTGAATCGTACAGAATCATTTGTCAGATAACTCACCACCCATCCATGATCTCCGGGCGATCTTCGAGCAGGGTCTGGAGACAAGACGATGACGGTCGGAGGCAGAACATGCGGGGTGAGAATCGGTGCTACGGTGACCGCGGCATATTCCGGCGAGAGGTGCGTGTCCGGATTTGGAAGCGCCCTTCCGTAACTTCTCCGCATCTGCGCAGCATTCATGCGCATGGCGGCTCCATGCGACCTCTGCCGCCGTGTGGATTGTCGGTTGTGAGAGGCTCTCTATAGCGCTCGAATGGCATTCCTGGAACTCAAGGTGAGGGCCTGCATCGGACATACCGTACGACCAGGTGCGGACGAGGTTCAGTAACAGGTTGCCAGGTGATCCGGAGGTAGACATCGGCAGAAGACTCACCTATACATAAGGGCCAAGTTTCTGCCTAGGTTGTATGACGGCAACTATGTGGATGCAGTTGGGGCGGAGGAAATAGCCATACGGCAGACGATGCGAAGAGCAGGGCCCTGAAGTGACCTCCGGACGACAGGAACAGTAGGCAACACGGGAATCCAAAGGAAGCCGGAGTCCGTATGCGCAGATGAACTCTACTTGCACGCAACCCATTCAAGGGCAGTGGAGAACATCCATCTGTTCAGCATGCAACTGCTCTGTATGACGGAGTGTCCGCGGAAGCGAAGGAATCAACAGTGCGGGGGAGCCTCGGTGACGTCTGCATACATCATTCGTCTCCTGGCTACGCGCGAATGAGGCTTCATTCACTTCAAAAGCTGGGTTTGACACTACTCACATGCTCAGGGAGCGATAGCGAGAGCGGAATGACTTGTGTTACGTGTATATGCGGACCACATACGGTCATGGCCACCCTCTTCGGCCCTCTCAGGTCCGGGCGCTACTGGTGCTGTACTGCTCACCATGGTGTCCAACCAGAAGTCGTTGATTTGTCTCGAACACTGAGATCATAGACATGGCGGTCGAGACATCCTGAGGGTTCGTGTTGGGAGAGAGAAAGAAAAGTAGTATGATACACAAGAGACAAATCCGCATCGTTCGCCAGGGCTCTCGACGTCCATCGTTCACACCCTCGGCCTCTGTCGTAGCGTACACTCGCAGTATTCCGAGATGAAGTGCTCAAGCCGCGCCAGCGGACTTGCGTCTGCCATGGTCGTCCTAGATCAGTTCTGGCGTCTCCCCTGCCGCGAGCGTAGCTGCGGACACTCACAGCTGGTAGGCCACGGCGATGAAGGGGATCGAGAAGAAGGTCGCGGCCGCGCCTGCGTACCTGACCGCGAACTTGCGGCGGTTGTCGTACGTGAACGGCATGTTCTGGAGGTCGGTGGAGCGCACATCCAGCGGAGATGAGACCCGTGTGCGAGCAGAGGCGGTCGGAGAGCGGGCGCGACTTACGTGGTGGGCGGTGTGCTCCTTGAGTGGGTGGAGTCCAAATCCACGGACCTGCTTGGGGCTGCGCCTGAGCGCGAGACGGAGGGAAGCCGGCGAAGTCCTAGCGAGCGGCGACATGTCGATAGAACTCAAAGAGCAGCGAGCGGATTCGGAGAGGGCACGAGCTGAGCGTCGAGGGGGTCTAGGAGGTGCTGGTAGGAGATCAAGTCGCTGCGTCGTCGTTATGTAGGCGGTGAGCACGCCCCACAACAATCGAACCACGGGCGCGCGAGAGACAGGCGGACCGCCAAGAGGCCCCTCTGGAACAGAGCTAGAATAGCCCTAGCCTGAGAAAGACTGGCCGGCCACAGCGCGGCACGGGGAGGAGGCGGTTGGCACCTGCGGGCCAGGTGATCATTTGTATTAGGCTTCGTTCCAGGGAGGTCGAGAGCGGGAAATGGACTCCTTTCGGGCAACACCCCTGTTTGTTGCGCCATTGACCGCGTCTCGTAGCATGATAAACGCGGGATACTGACCCCATCGCAAAGGGAATTCGTTCCAGGCCGTACGTTCCATGTTATACCTAGCGAGAGTGTCAGTAGCAGTGGTCAGTACTTGCAGGCGTTCGTCGCATGGCGGTGTGAGGACGGAGAGTTGCACATGGTCGTAGCTACATGGTCTGGGCGAATCTCGATCCACGATGAAGGGGAGGATCTGGGTTCCGAAACACGATAATACTGTTACACATTGCCCATACATCAACTGCCGCATTGGCGTAGTGGTATGCGCGCCCCACTTGTACCGAGCGAATAGCTTTGGGTTATGGGGAGGTCACTCGTTCGACCCGGGTATGTGGCATTATATTTTCCTCTCACCAGTCCTGTCCCTTTTTCCGGCCAACCTTGCGCCGTTCCATGCGTCGCTGGGTGGGGGATTGAACTCCAGACTCGCACTGGCACTTGGGAGTGGAGGAGAGTTCATCACTGCGGGGACCCTGCGTACCGGTGACTCTCCTCAGTGCCGGACGAGTGGCTTCGGTTGCAAGAAGCGATTGTCCTACAGTGGCACAAACGCGGAACTCGACCAAGCCGAAGTCGACTTCACAAAGGAGAACGGCTACCTCAAAGAAAGACGGGCCGTCCTTTCGGGCGACCGGACAGCCCGTATAAAAGCTCTCTAACCGAGTGCCCTAACACCGCACCACCTACCTCTACCGAATCCCCATACATCGTCGGCGCCGGACGCCACGCAAGAGCCACACTCACGATGTCGTCGTCCCCGATCTTCCCTCAAGGCAACGATGTCCGCGACATCTACCATGACTTCGACGAAGACGAGTCGGTCCTCCCTTCCTTGCCGCCTACCATCAACGTGGTGGACCGGGACGTCCTTCGAGCGCGCCGGCGCTCGGACAAGAAGGCGGCGAGGATCCTCGATATCGCCATTGCCAGGGAAGACTTCGATGCGGGAGACCAGATGGATACGGACGAGCCCGGGGCTGCAGGTCCTAGCGGAAGGCGCACCTCCCTCTCGCACCTCAACCTCGGTGGACTCTCGCTGCGCGAACCGGACCGCAGGTTCGCGACGGACGAACACATGGAAGACGAGGCGCCGCTCCTGAACGGCTCTCCTTCTAAGCGTCCGCGAAAGGGCGTGGCGAAGAGGGTGATGCGGAGGCTCTTTGAGCCTATTCGCCTTCGCAAAGCGTCGCACGTATCCAAACCTGCCCGGCGCGCTGTCTTGTCTAGCGTAGTCCCCGCCGATGTCCTGGAAGACCCGTTCGGCGATGAGCATGCGATGGAATGGGAGGACGAGGTGGATACCACGGCGGGAGGTTCCGGCGAGGGCAGTAGCGGCTCCCAGGCCGTGTCGGTGCCCAAGACCCCTCAGAGGCCGCGACACGCGTCGGCACCTACCACCCCTCGCAGCAGTCCCTGGAGCGCGAAGAGCCGGCGGAGTGTCACGAGCTGGCAGCGATCGCCGCGGACGCCCAGCTCCGCGAAATCCTGGCTGTCCGAGGGCGGCTCGCCGGAGACGGACTACAGCACGAGCAGCGGGATGAGCGCTCTCCGGCGGAGGCATGCGCGACGCCGAGCACGGCAGATGACTTCCCAGATGAAGTCTCTGCAGGTCTTGGGCAGCGAGGCGAGCGAAGCTGTGGCGAAGGCGACGAATGTCAAGGAGTCGAAGCTGCGCTATCGAGTGTGGAGCCGGCAGACTCGCGACCAGCTCAAGAGGATGTGAGGGGGCAGGGGATAGGATGGAACAGGAGTTCGCTGGTCGAAGCTTGCGTTCCGCTCGTACACTAGACCGCCTCATAGTACGTCTTACCTTAGTAGTCTACGAATGATGTCCATCATTGTATCGCGCACCTGGACGTCTTGCAAGTGAGTGAGCCCCAGAAGCATCCTAGCCCGAAGATGGATGCCCCCCTCATATACGAGCGTACGTTACATGCCCCAGTACGCGTCGTCGAGTACTGTGTTATGAGGGAAGACGCACTCGGCTCTCCAGTAACCCCAGTTCATGATCCATAGGTTCCCGAGCACTTGTGAGAGCAAGAAACAGAACCCGAGAGATCAGACGTGGCCTGAGGAAGAACCAAGAGACGAGACGAGTAACGCGGCATCCACAGCTTCTGAGTCAGGCTAGGAGGTGTGATCAATTCAGGTCTAGCAATGAAAAGACGAGCAGCAGTGACCCAGGATTGCAGCAGCAGATGACGCGGGATCTATGTGATGCATGTCGGACGGTCGTGGTGGGTAGGAGAAAAGTCTGCTCTCATAGGCGCCTGTAGACGCCAGTGAGTCCCTCTGCCGGCGCTCCGGAGGCAACCCTCCGGAGACCTGCCCGCAAGGCCTGGGAAGTCTCCGGAGCCGGGCTACATTCACGAAGTACTCGTCTTGACTTGGACAGCCACTAGAGGACGCCATGGTCCATGTTTTCACTCAAACATCTAGTGGATTGCTTGATGGGGTATGTCACAGAGTTGCTTCCTTGGAAGTAAGAGAGTTTCCTTCGCGGTCATACCGGGTAAGCAGTCCGTACCGAGCTCCCAAGAAAGCCGATAGATGGCTGATCAGAACGGTATGTGTGTTGGCATCGTAGCGACGCAGCATCAAGAACACGACCTCTTTTCTCACCAGGGGAGGTCAAGGAGTAATTGCGCTATAGAGCGTCATGTCTCGAGTACTCTCGGGCTGTCGTTCTTCTCACTCCGAGCCTTGACCTCCCTTGAACCATTTGTGCTCGCCCGACACCGCACGCGTACTTATCCTCTGGACAGAACACAGTATTCAGTACGTGGAAGCGCTCCCACAACGTTGTCTCTGTGCTAGTTGACATTCCCCGCCATTCTAGCTTCACAGTGCAACACAGTCATGCAAGGCTGTCCTTTACCCATCGAGCTTTGCGAAACCATCATGGAGGACGTTAGCAACACGTCCTGGTCGCACTACCCGCGGATGCACTCCAGGCGAGGAGATATACGGCAACGCACCCTGTGCGCATGCGCCCTCACTTGTCGTGCATGGCGATATCCCGCCCAGCGCCTCCTGCGGATGTTACCCCGACTCGCACGCCCGCAGTCCATCGCGCAGTTCGTCGCGAGCGTCCGCGGGGACCCTGACGGGTGGAAACCTCTTGTGCGAGCCTTGCGCATCGACGGCGGTCTGAAAGCCAAACAATACATGAGCATGGCCCTGGGAAGCGACATCCTGATGCCACCGTTTCCGTGTTTGCAGTCGCTCGACGTCAGCGCGGTCAAGTTCGACCTCAGGCCCACGCTGCTCCACATGCGGCGGTCTTTCTTCGCTTCAATACGGAACCTCTTCCTCGAGAGATGCTGGTTCGACACCGTCCCGGCCATGTTCGACATCATCTGGTCGTGCCCCGAGCTGGTCCACCTGGAGATCCTGTACTGCGAGGTCCGCAACGAGGACCTGCCACTTGCCAAGGACGCGCAGCTCTTCTCGATCCGCAGCCGTAGAGGCGCGTGCGAGAAGCTGACCCGCCTACGCATCGAGGTGTGCAGCTCTCTTCTGACCTGCGACGCCACTCTCGCTGAAATGCCTTATAGGGCCGACCCATCGGCAACTCCACGACCTACCTGTCAGGAGGCGTGTTCAGCCCTGCTGTGACCCAGTTGCAGGTCAGGTTCACTGATATAACGACGGCCAGTACGTCTTTGCCCTCCGATAGGTGATTTCTAACCTCACGCTGTCCGGGCTGCGCTCCGACAGAGAACCTCGCTCATTTCCTGCACGACTCGTTCCCGGCCCTTCGAGCCTTTAAAGTCCTCGTATCCGAGCTCGACACCCGCAGCGGCTACACTCCACCAGCGTTGCTGCACATGCTCACGGAGCACGCCTACGTCGAGACCATCGTGATTCACGCGGAGCACGACTTCACAGGCAGCAGCTACGCCGGAGACGGGCCCGTCTGCTGCCAACGGCTCGTCGGGAAGCCAGGGGAAAGGGACGGGCGGTCGCTTCGCGCTCTGCTGCCTCGGCTGAGGAAACTGTCTTTCAGACTGAGCGACGAGTACTCGCCAGAGCTCTGCGCTGCGTACATCGAGAGCGTGGTGGAGCCAGATCTACGCGGGATTCTCGAGTTCTTCGTCTACCGGCAGGGCGTGTCCTTACCGTTCGACCATAAAAGAGCGACAGGACTCGCACAGACATGATCTGCGCCACCGCCCATGTATCCAGAGTTGTGTGTAATATGTATGCAGTCACGTTCGGCACTCGTCAGCGCTGCGTTAGGCCTTCTCGACCTCGAGATGCTCCAGCCATCCACGCGCTCTGAAGTCCTCGACAACGTCTTTCAAGGTATCCGGAACCGTCCGCAGCTCGATTCCAAAGATGCGCTTCGCCTTCTCATTCGCGAAGAATGGGTATGTCGGGGTATCCTCAGGCGGCGATACGCTGACCGTGTCGAGACCAGGGAGAATACGAAGCTGCTTGGCGGCGCGCACTTTCAAGTACGGGTCAGTGAATGCAGGATATGTCGGGCAACGCGCTGTCAGCCGGAAATGGAGACTCACGCCAGTCGTCCCAAGTAACGAGCTCTGTGAGTCGAGTCCCAGTCGAGCATCAGTGGAGATCAAGCTGGGAGGTGAGGCGTACATACGGGAGTTCGCGAGAATGCGTTGCCCGCCCGCTTCCTCCACTTCGAGCGCCTTGACGAGTATCTCCGTGACATCCCGGACGTCGACGTAGTTGAGATACTTCGGCCAGCGTTCCGCAGGGGCGGGAGTGGCGAAGAGCATGTTGTACATGTGCAGCGGTGTGGCAGACATGGCGCTAGGGGAGGAAAGCGTGTCATCCGCTAGGGGCTGCACGTCAAGCAGTGCTGTCAGAGCTTGAGGGAAGGACGAGAAGCTCAGACTTACTCCGAAAACCCAGGAGGCGTTGATCATGCAGAGATCAAAACGAGCTTCGCCCTCGTGCTCTTTCATGAAGTTCCAAGCAGCTATACGGCCCGCGTGTCAGAATCTCAAGGAGTGTTGACGGCGCACAGATGGATCTACACACCCCGCTCGGCGAGCACCTTGCTCGCGTCGTACTTGATCATCCCCGGCGCCTTTCGGCCCTCTTCTTCCACTAGCCTCACGGCGGCATCGTTCCAGTCCGCTTCCGTGTAGACCTTCGGTGGCGCGATCGCGCTGCTGGCCACTCCCGCGATAGAGGCGGTGATCACAACACGCTTGACATCGGAGCTGACAATACACGCCCATGAGCAACAGATGGGAGGTGCGGTGGTCAACACCTACTGGAGTGCGCTCTTTAGGATTCCGAGGGTTCCCTCCACCGCCGGTTGGATGTATGCTTCCGGGTCCTCAAGGGAAGGCGACACGGGGGATGCCGTGTGAACGACACCATCTGCGCCTTTGATGGCTTCATCGAAGGCGCCGACCTGGAGACGGACGGGAGTGAGCATACCGGCTGGAAACGAGAATGTAGCCGACGTACCTCTGTAATGTCGGCGACGACGAAGGCCTTGAATCGTTCCTGAGCCGCTGAGAGCGTACGCGCCACGTACTCGGACAGAGCTCGAGCTTTGCCCGCTGATCGAACCGTGCCGCGCACCGCGTACCCGCGCGCGAGGAGTTCGCGCACAACCCAGAGGCCGATGTAGCCGTTGGCTCCGGTGACGAGGACTGTCGCTGGAGGAGATATAGTAGGCATCACGAGCTGAATATAGTGATCTGGAAATCGAAGGACAGAAGAATGGCCTGGCGAGAATTGCCGTACGAGATTCCTCTGCTTTATGCGAGCAGAGTGGGTAACATACGCGCGTGAGAGCGTGTCATGGGAACAACCATGTCTTCAAGGGAGTACCCAGCGCAAACCGTATAATGAGCGACGACCGAGGAGTATTTCGAATGCTCGGAGTCCTGGCTCACGATATCGTCGAACAGCCGCGGTGTCGCGGCATACCACAGGGGACTGTGAGAGCACTCAGCCATTTATTGTAGCGGGTGAGCCTGGAGCACAAAGCAATGATGAATCAGCAATTTGATAAAAACACATAGAACTTCCTTAGAGCGGTCGTGCGTACATCGGAAACTATTTGACATCAGTTCAATGAAGGGCGACAAGGCGGCCGGAGCTTTGGCATAGCGATCTGTCGCAATACCTGAGGGTCAAGTGAGAGGTGTATGTTACGACGAATATGCACCATGAGTCATACCCTGTCGTCAATTCACTTCGGGTCGCCACCCAAAGTGTTGTGGAGGTTGCGGGGACTACAGTCTGAGAGCCCTCGCGGCTTCGCCACATCTTACGACATTCCGGTTTATATGACCCCTGGCGTCACGCACGCCTTCGCAGGGCCCGGCATTGAGCCCATACTCCAGAACATGCTGTACACATATTTGGTTGTCCGTGAACTTGAGCTTGCTCAGAAAGACATCGACGAGTGGGAGGAACGAAGTCCGCACAGGCTGTAGCGGGATTCAGTGGGATGCCGGCGGAGAATGCCGAAGAGTTAAGAAGGGTCTTATCCCATTCCAAGCTCCGAAAGCAACAGTTCGACTTCGCCGGGTCGGGTTGAACTTCAGCCCCAGTCAAAAATCGTTATGGGCGCTTAGACACGTATCGGTGGAAATTATGGTCCCCCGATGGGACCCAAAAACGGGACCACTTTGACGATGAGAGCATATTTCTCCTACGGCCGAATCGACGCGTATATGCTGCCATATGCTTAGGCAAATCCGCATAATATGCTCGCATCGCGTCCTTTATGCTTGCATATGCCTTTCCGATTTCCCACTACTGTTCACGATGAGAGCATATGGATGACATTAATCACGAAATATATTTCCAGGGATCTAGCTACGGTACATGACGTGGAATATGACGACTGTATGCGTAGCGATACTACCACCGGGGACGAGACTGCTCATACCATCAGCATAAGCCCGTAGAGTGGAGGGTTCGTTTCGGAGGGGCTTCTTGGTTTGCGCTAGGTCGACGCGATAGCGATCAGTAAGTGACGGGAGACGGTAAGGGGCAGAGACTTACTGCTCGAGAGTTTGACAAGGGCCAGTCTTGTGTGTCGCCGTATCGCCCTCGACAAACGGGCACGCCTGAGCCTAAATACGACGCTCTAGGTATATGAAGCTCACCTATTGAGGAGAAGGGTAGTACGCTAGCGCGGAGCCAGGCATCTTGAATAGCAGCGGAGGGCGCCTGAGGAAAATGGCAGGAGGGAGATGGTGGGAGGAAGAGAGACGAGGTAGGGTGCAGGGATTCCAGCAAGTTCGCTTTATATAGCATACTGCGAGAGACCCTTCACATTCACCGAGAAGGGATGTGATGGTGGGGAGAGCGACGAGACTTAGCGGAGAGTGCTAGAGCGAGTTCGCGCCCAGCATGCGCAAGTAAATCAAGTTCGTCGTCGCAAGTTTTACGAGTCGCTGACTTGCGCACTTGCTCGCTGCAAGTCACGATGAGAGCATAGCAGAGCAGAAACATGGAAGTCGGTGCAGTTGCGCATGAAACATCGAAGATAGACGTCAGACGGTCTAAAAATACGAGCATATGCGAGACGAAGGGCCCCGAGGGACTTACGGCGAGCCGACAGCACCTCATGCAACGCCAAGCGCCCATAACGATTTTTGACTGGGCTTCAGCGTCGGCTTGAGCTCGAGCAGGCTCAAGCATTCCTTCGCATTACTAGCTATAGCTTCGCAGGCATGCGACGGACTCGACATGCTATAGAAAGCCAGGGAACTTCGACTCTTCCATGACAGCTTGGATAGCCAAGGAAAACATGCCAAACTCCCGCGTATATGCATATACATAGAGCGACACTCGGAACGACCTCAAGCCCTCTTCTCCGCCTTCAGCTTCTTCACGTAGTCTCTCACCAGTGGACTGTCTTTCACCCACTCGCGGTACGTCTTGGCCTGGGGATAGATGGACAACGTCTGCTGCTTGTCCTGCAGACCGACAGACCTCTCAGCATTTACAGAGATCCTCGATGCGGCCAGTGAAACACGTACCCGGACGCCGCTCTCGGGCCCTGCGCGCATCACGTACTCCCAGGAAAGGTACATAAGCTCGGCGGCAGGATGGTCCGCGTATCTGGACGCCTCGAACTGTTCTGGGGTGAGTTCGACAGCCAGGCTCGCCTTCTCGCCTGTCACCTCGGAGAACTGCTGTGCGATGTCGCGCAGAGTGAGGTAGTCGACGACCGTCTTGATCTTCTCGCCTGAACCAATCTGCGTCAGCGTGCCGCAGTTCAAGTGTCCAGGCGCGGAAGGCGTCACGTACCGGCGTACTTCTCGGGCTCGCGAAAGGCAGGCACGACTAGACCACCAAGGTCCGCGACGCTGAAAGCGAAGATGGGAACGTCCGGGAGGAAGCCGACGGACCAATTGAAACCCTTCTCCTCGTCATAGCTTGGCGCGAAGAAGCTCGTCCAGAAGTTCTCTGCACGGCCAAGCGTAGGCGTGAGTACCCACTCCCGCGCATGCGCTCGACAGACGGCACGTCAGTCGCACTCACCGTAATACATAGGAATGTACACGAATGTGTACGGGATCCCGCTCGCGATGATGCGGTCTTCGATGAGCGCCTTGCTCCGCCACGAAATCGCCGCGCACTCGCCCTCGCGGCCCTCGACGGTACTCCACACGAGGTGCTTCACGCCCGCGCCCACCGCGGCGTCGACGATATTCCGCCCGTGCAGCTGCTCGCCCTCGAACCCGTGCACGTAGAACTGCGTCACGCCGAAGACACCCCATGCGCCTTGGAACGCTGCCGCAGTCTCCTCTAGTGAAGATAGGTCCGCCTTGACCACTTCCACGCCCCGTTCGGCCAGCGCCCGCGCTGCCGGTGAAGTGGGATCGCGCGTAATTGCGCGGACGGAGAAGGTATCGGGCTCCTTCAAGAGGAAATCCACGACAGACGAGCCTTGCCTAGGGACGCACGGTCAGTCGTCATGAGTTCGATCGTGTAGGACGAACGGGCGCCCACTGTCCGGTCGCGCCAGTTACTGCGATAAGCTTGGTCATGGCGTCGAGCAGCAGCGATTCAGAGAGGAAGATGCGGGAAGGAAGTTGGATGAGAAGAAGTACGCGCTATTGTCGACTCGGATACAACGCCCTTCTGGCCCTCCGAGTTCGAGGTCAGCTGTCCTGCCATCAACGCAATAGCTTTGATTGAACTGCCCAGCTTTCCACCCCATAAAACACGCGTCGATCAAGAGATATGTCGAAGGACGATCGGATTAGGCGTATCGCAGATTGTACCAGCGATTACGCTGACACTCGCAGGAAAGTCCTCCTTACTCTCGTCCGGCAGTCCTGGTAATCTCTTCGTGGCCTGATGGTGCTCAATCCTTATACAGAGCCATAGAACAGCATGATATACTATTTCACAGCAGTTTCGTGAGCACAGCTTGAGTTCCTCGCGACTGAAGCCGCAATAACCCGACGTCGAATAATACATGCGCCAAGCTGACGTGCCAAGGGACGGCGCCAACCGCAGGGTACTACCACTCGTCACGACAATGCATAGCGTCATACCCCTCGAAGTTGTCACTCTCAATGGACCATTGGATGCTGCGCTCGGGAGAACAAGATGTATTCGGAAGCAATGTAGCACCGCCACAGGGGGAAACGGCGTGGTGTTATGCCTGGGCCTAGGCTTGACCTGCCCTGGCTCGCGCAGGTTCAGTACCTCCGCTTTCCTCGTGGAACTCTTGCGCGTTTGTGTTTTCCGTCATTTCCGTGAACCCTTCGTGACGTTCATTGCAGCCAGTCAGCCCACCTGCCAAGCACTGCAGAGAGAAATGAGACCGAGCGTACCTTGAACGCGTGTCTCGTGCCGCGGCCCGGAACGTGGACTGCTGGCCTCATCCCTTCTTGCGTTCATGCCGTCATGCAAGGTTCCCGACAGTGGAACCCGGCCACCTGCATGTCTCGAAGCTTTATCAGGGCCGCCCTTAACCTTTCAACCTAGCTGGAAGGCTTCTCCCCGTCGCATGTAGCACCCTCGAAGTCTTCGGCTCAAGTAATCCTACGGGAGTATAACATGAGCGTTCCGCAGCTCTGCGGCGGCGGTCTTTGCTCCCAGCCCATCAACCCTCCTCTACGTGTCCATCCCTCTTTGAGTCCCAGGAGCCGCCATGTCGGGCATGTATGAAGTTAGCCAGATCGCCGCGGCTTCGTTGGGCGCCGATCCCGAGACGACTGCGATGATCGCGACCGCTTTCAATCTCCTGCACGTGTTGCAGGTATACACATCGTCCATGGTACGCCGTATGCTTGTCTTCTACACCCCTGCTCGTGCTGACCGCTGTCCTCCCACAGATGGCGGTTGCGGTTTGGGACTGGCTGTCGTGCCTGAGACGTGAGTCCGCGCGTATCGAGGCATTGCTCGCGCACTAACCCTTTGCATGATCCACAGTCGAGTGGGACGTCATTTGGAAGGCCCGCTGGTCTCCGATCAAGGCTCTCTATCTGTGGACAAGATACTACGGTGAGCCGACAGTGCGACATGAACCGGATACGAGTGTCGCGGTGAGGCTAATTGACTTGCGCAGGTCTTCTGGCGTTCTCGCTCAATCTCTGGTTGTTCAATTCAAACTTCACGACGGAGCAGTGCAAGACGCTCCATTACCTGATCGCCGCGACATGCATGTGGGTTACGCTGGGTTCTGGTGAGTCGTCTTCGCGTCCGAGTACGCGAACACGCCTGACTGGTAATGAAATTGCAGAGGCCATCCTAGCCATGCGCACGTATGCATTCCTCGGACGCAAGATGTGGACCGGCATTCTATTGACAGCCATGCTTGTCGGCGAAACCGCGTACTTGCTGTACGTCTCCATCGCGGGCGTGAAGCAGACCATTCTCCCGGTCGTCGACAAGGGTCCCTGTACCGCCACCGACGCCCCCGGGAAGCACATCGTCTCCGGCTACTGGCTTGCACCCGTCGCATTCGACTTGTTTTGCACGTTCCTCACTCTTTGGAAGGTGTGCTATCTTCCCTGTCACTTAGGATAAACATGTGATTGAGCGCACTCGCTTTAGGTCACGACGCTGCAGGCTAGAGGATCCGTCCTGGTGAAGGTCTTCGTCAGCGAGGGCCTGTTCTACTTCCTTTCGGTCTCTGGCGTCAACGTCCTCAATGCGATCTTCATGTTCCAGTCCAACGTGAACATTCAAAATATCAACTGTACGTTCTCCCCTTCTCGCACGCTCTCGACATACTCGCCTCTGACACCATTTCTCGCTTCCAGCGTTCCTGTCGCTCATCCTGACGCAGGTGCTCTGCTGCCGGCTCGTGCTCAATCTGCGCTCGCAGGGCAAGGCAGGCGTGTCGCACACGTCCCATTCTGGCCCCAAGGTGAACGCTCCTGCGATCGGCCGGCCCTCGGAGACATTGGACACGGTCAACATCCCTCTGGAACGGTTCAACGAGCCTTGGACCGAGACCAAGAGCTACGAGCATGGGGGCGTGAAGGTACAGGTCGAAGTTGAGCGCGATATCGAAAGTGGTCGCTCGTCTTGCGAGCCTCGAAACTCGTGAAGGGACGGACTTCGATGTTGCCGCTTGTACTCGGACGCACCGCGTTGCTTGGCATTATATATTCCTCTGGGGCCGAGGAAATGTACGGTACACGGCGTCTTGGGTCAATGTATCTCATTATCACCCAAACTCGAAGACAATATCGTATCCCTACCGTTATCGCTGACAGGTGATGGGGGCTGCGTACTTCCATAGTGCTTCCGAACCAGTCATGTAGAACACCCGTTGCGCTCACTGCAAATAGGCCCCCGGCACGTCCGGCAGCCTGAAAGTCGGGAGGACTGCCAGTGGATCCTCGGAGTCCATGCGACATGCTGAAGCGCCCGTAAGACCACTTTCGGCAACTGCCGAGCGTTGTGCCCGTGGTAGCGACTCGGACTCGCTCGGAGCTCGTCAGTACTTCTGTCAGTACTATGATCACCGCCAGGAACCTAGGCTACTGCATCAATCACAGCTTCAGTCATACGCATCCCCTGGTCGATAGGTGCAACCTTGGGGCGCGAGTGCAAATCCGTCTTTGTTGGTATGGAGAGCACTGCGGATCTTTTGTTCGTACTGCGCACGACTGTACGTGCAATCAGGACTGAACCGCCATGTCGGGAAGTTATGATCGTCACCCAGTTGCACACACATCGGATCGAACGGTGTCCGTCCGCGTCGGTTCAAAGGCCAACACTGACGATTTACGAAGATCTAGGCCATTGCACAGACATCTGCAGCTGCAAGGGCACCGTCATGACATGGTGAGTACTACTTGTAATACGGTTCACCTTTACGGAAGGGAATCTGCCCGGTCGTTGTACTGACGTTCTTGTTTGTTAGGGCGAAGAGCCGTTTTTGGATGGCCCTGCGAACTTTGCCACAGCGTGTTGAACCGCGGGGCATACACTGGCGCAGCTCAGGCTGTCGCGTTTCGTGTGATCTACGTAAGCAGAAGGGCCGTCCTGCCTGAGCAGCCACCGATGTTCAGGATACAACGAGCATCGTGCTACCGCAGCACAGGTTCTGCTTCAGCCGTGCTGGTCTCCTGAGGGCATCGTGCTGCCGCAGAACGTAGCTGGACTCTGCGAGTGATTGTGCGCCCTCAGAGAGGAAGGTTGCTGACGACATTTGCAATGGGGGCGTGGGACGGCCGTACCACAGCCTGACCCCGCATGGATGACATCCCTGATCTTCACTCATAGCAGAAGGCGATCCTCTACGCAGGGCTTCACCCTGCTTTACCGCAGCGTCGGATGCTACGCCACGTTTCTTTCGCAGTATTCTGCAGGGCCCAAGAGTTACCGAGATGGAACCACGCGCCCCCACGAGAAGCGTCTATGAGCCGTATTAATGCAGCTGCCCGCTTGCGCTGGTCGTGGTGTCATCCTGTCACGTATCCCAATCTGCGACGATGTCGAGCCTATGCTCCTGTTTGAAGTGAGTCGGATCGATCACTCTTCCACGATAACTTATAATGTCTACCTCCGTGCTAGGCGCCATGGATCATCTAAGGTGAGGACTGCTCTCTGCCACTGGGCTGAGCGACACATCTCTTGTTGTTTTTGTTTGAGCGAAGATATTCAATGTCGTCCTAGAAGCATAAGCAGGGTCAACAGGATGGCCAGAGCGCGGCCCATGTCGACTCCACTCACGCCGGCTCGAACAGTGCATCTTCAGACTCGGAGAGCTCACAAGAGGACACCACCTTCGCCGGCAGCGAGCATGCGCGAAGGCGGCGAGAGCTCCTTCGGCTCGTCCGTAGTTTGCAGGACCTCGGGAAGGTCTTCCCGGCCACTTGTCTCTGCTGTAGAAGTGGACTTAGCATCAGCTGCCGTTCTCAACTTCCAGAGCCAACGCGCTGATCGAACTGCCGCGCATTGTGGTCATCGGGGCTCAGTCAGGCAAGTACGCCAACGCGTAACTCTGCTGGTGTTCTCTAATTAACCTTTGCGCAGCGGGAAAGAGCTCCCTCGTCGAGGCTGTTACTGGGGTGAGTCGGGTAATGAGTCTTCTGCAACATCGCATCTGACGCTTGGTTCAGATCAACGTTCCAAGAGACAGCGGGTCGTGCACCAGGTACTCATGCTGTGTTCGTCGTAAACACGATGCTCATTCGTAATACTGTTTCTAGATGCCCAATGGAGTGCACTATCTTGACAGCACAGTCATCTGCTTGGTCTTGTATGATATCTCTGCGGCTCCTCGACGCCGACAGGCAGAGGAGCCCGACGGTGCACCGCTTCAGCCCCGTCCTCACAAACAAGGCAGACGTCGAGCTGTGGATCAGACGCGCTCAGGCCGCCGTTTTGTGCCCTCACTTGCCTAGAGAGACGTTCAAGAACAAGAACCTCGACGAGCTCAGAGCCCTGACCGACGTCGACATCGATCGCAAAGTCTTCAGGTTCACTCGGAGCGTGGTCGTTATCGACATCGAGGACCCACGCGGGATGGACCTGTCCTTTGTTGAATTGCCGGGTAAGCGGTTGGTCCCGTACCTTGCGTTGGGTGTGTCCTGATGGACGTGTCAGGACTCGTACAGAACGTGGATGACGACATCGTCGCCATCGTCGAAGCGATGGTGAAGGAGTACATCGAGCAAGAGTCGACCGTCATCCTTGTGACCCTCCCGGCCACTTGTACGACTTATCTCCACCATACCTCGGGCAAGCGGTCTGATATGCTTTATTTTGTGCAGCCGACCTCCTGCTCCCGAAAGCCTTGAAGCTGGCAAGGCAGGCCGATCCGGAGGGGCGACGCACGATCGGTGAGAGAGCTCCCAATGCTGTCGAAATTCATGAGTCTTCAACACGTTCCCCAGGTGTCGTTACAAAGCCCGACGGTCTCGGCGACGGCGACAGCGATCTGCGGAGTATCTGGCAGAACCTCTTTGAGGGTAAAGCTTCCGAACACCGCCTCCGGAAGGGCTACTACTGCGTCCGCCTCTTGAACGACGAAGAGCGCTGCAGGAAGGTCTCCCGGACGGAGGCTGAACAAACCGCTCAGCATTTCTTCGAAGAGACGGCACCCTGGAAGCACCTCAAGCGCACTGGACGGCTCGGTATCAATAATCTTGTCCGCGACATCAGTAATCTCATCGACAGCAGTGGCATTTTCGCGGATTTCATCCGGGAGGCGTGAGTACGAGCCGAGCATACTCTTTGCGGTTCTGACTCGCGGCGGTGACTTGCGTAGTGTCCCGAAGATGCGCAAAGCCACGGCAGAGCGGCTTGCCAAGACTAAGATGGATCTCGAAGCTTTGCCGCAGCTGTTGTCTTCGGACCCGACCGCCGAAGCTGTTCGCTGTGTCTTCGACTTCTGCAACAGCATGCATCGAGCTATCTACGGAGACGGTGAAGACAAGTCCTTCGTCCGTCAGTGCCGTCAGGAGTTCCGCTCTTTTGAGCGTGCGATTCGTGAGACGGCACCCGATTTCCGTCCTTCGGTCAGCGTCGACGACAGCAAGGGGCGCGTGGAGCTTGTAGGGGAATTGCGCACAAAGTATGATGCCTCTATCATTGACACCGCAGTGATTGCGAGTCCTCCGCGGCCCATCAGCCTCGTCGACGTCCGACGGGTTATCGAAGAGTGCGTGCTGAGCGTCACAGGATCGAGAACTCGACTGAACCGCGTTACAGATCAATTGGATGGGAGCTTCCCCACAGTATCCCATACGAAGCGAAGGTGCGCTTGATCAAGGGCTTCATGGAAAATTGGCCTGTGGCGGAGGAGGGGTGCTTCAATCGCGTTGTCGAGGACCTCAAGGCTGAGGTCTTGAAGCAGTCAAAGGACCACTTCGGCAGGTTTGCCCCGCTGCAACAATTCATGAGGTGCGTTGACGTTCGGAGCTTTGCGTTGGCAATTTCTGAGCGGTTCTATATCACCTCTGCTCACGTTCATCCCGCGACCCATGCAGATCCGCGCTGACCGCACTCCTGGAGACCTACATCGGCGAATCCCGCGCCATCGTGAGGAACTCTCTGCAGCGAGAGTACGCACCCTACGGAACACAGAACAACCCATACCTGGATGATATGCGTGACAAGTGGTTCGCTCGTTACAAGCAAGTTCGTGCATACCCTCAGAACGGTGGCATACTCCCTCCCGTCTCGCGCTGGGACGACACCGGTGCGTGACCGAGTCTTGTCTGTGCTATCTACTAGTGGGCGCTAAAAGTATGGAAACGCCCACCCAATTCGGGATGATATTTTCTCAGGCCTGGATTTCGCCATATATAATGGCTTATTCCAATGATCCCTCGCCATTCGAGAATATGAGTTAGTATGTATTGTATGGTACATTTGGTGCCTAGTTTGCTGTCCCTGTACAGGAGATATAGAGACGACCTTGATCCTGGTCTGTGATGTCTCATGCTTGGCCATCTTGTTATGTGTTCCTGCTTGCATGGATTCTGTTGTTCCCCCAAGTGACCTCACGTATGGGTACACCCAGAGGGCACCTTACAGCCACTGTGTTCAGTATGAGTCTGGTCTTCCTGGTCAGAATTAAATTGGCCGAACTTCTGAGATGTGTAGATGACCTACCCTGTTATGGACATCCTAGTTAACATATTGCATAACAATCCTTCTCTTGCAATTCTGAGCCCGGCCTTCCACATTTAGCACCCTCTGACACATCTGATTCTGCATCTGTGTAAATTCAATGAATCGGGATTCCTCACGAGTTTATATGGCTTGAATGGAGCATGTCAGGGATTGGGAACCAAGCCACCTAAGTATAGTCAAAGTTCATCTGCTCTAATTCCAGTAAGGACAACCTGGCTCATACCAACCACACCAGCTGTAAGGTGCCCTCTGGGTCTACCCATACCTGAGGTCATTTGAGGGAACAACAGAATCCATGCAAGCAGGAACACATAACAAGATGGCCAAGCGCGAGACACTGGAGACCAGGATCAAGGTCATTTCTATATCTCCTGTACAGGGACAGTAAATTATGCAGCAAATGTACCATACAATACATACTAACTCATATTCTCGAATGGCGAGGGATCATTGGAAGGAGCCATGATATATGGCAAAATACAGGCCTGAGAAAATATCATCCCGATTTGGGTGGGCGTTTCCATACTTTTAGCGCCCACGAGTAGTTTACTCATCTCACCCAAACCTATTTGGTGTTCCGGCAGCTGAACGCAATGCATTGTCGGCCTTGAGAGGTCTGGGCTACTCCAAGGTCACTGCGCAGGACCTCCATCGCTTGATACCCCTGGATGCGTACGAAGATGAGATCGTCGTCATGGCAGACGTTCGAAGTTACTTCCAGGTCGTCTACAAGGTACGGTCCTGAGAGATCTGGCTACAGTACGCTCGCCTCAATGTTGTATAATCAGCGCATCGCGGACGACGTCCCCGAGGCCATCAAGCTGAACCTCCTGTTCCACTTCGCTGATAGCCTCCAGGGGCACCTCATCGACAAGCTCCGGCTCGGGTCTCCAGATGCTTCACAACGCATGCAGGTGCTTATGGGGGAGGACCCGAGCATTGCGCGCGAGCGTGCGAGACTGCAGGATCGGCTGAGGCGGCTTAGCGAGATCAAGGCGAGGTTGGACGACTTCGAGGTGTAGCAGTACAAATCACTCTTCCTGCCGGGTTCCTGCTTTTTGGGCTGATGTTGCATTATATATGTGTGTGTGTAATGTAAGATAGCGTCTGAGGTCTCTGTCGTAGAATGAGTTTATCCATATCTCTAGTCAGCTCTATAAGGCTTGATGCGACGTTTATTGATCTTATGATGTTTGGCTTCCGAGAGCCTTGCACGCGGACATTGGACTGTCGGAGAACATAAGTCTTTCGTGCACTCATTTCACGCCTCGCTGTGAACAACTGCACATCATCAAATGGGCATCCTACGGATCTTACGGACACGTCGCTGCGCAGCTGTGTCTAGAGCGAACACAGGCGACTGGTCTCCTTTTCCGTCAGCGTCCGCCTCGACTCCACACAAGTCCTGCCGAGTCATCTCGCTTTCGGAACCAAAATGCGACAATGCGCCGCTTACGGTCGACATAGATACCACTCGGTTGAGCTGTATCACGACGGGGGATGTCGACGGCAGTGAGCTTCTCAGTATGAGTTGACTGTCGTCGCAGGACTTCTCAAGCGCCACGAGCAGGATGACGAGGACAGGATACATTCCCTATATGTCGAGAATGGCGTGAGTCTGCGCGGGATGCGGTAGAACGTGCACGCGACGTACGATGATGGGGACCAGGCACGCGTTGCCGATCACGTAGAGCGAGCTGGAAAGGGTCCCGTTAGCTGCGGGATCTGACTTGGAGGTCGGGAGGCTCTTGAAACCGATGGCAACGACGACAACCTGCAGGTCAAGGTCGAAGTGTACGTTGATGAGCGCCTTCGTCATGGAGTGTAGATACAATGTAGAGACGAGAACGCACCAGCAAGAGGCAATACATCACCCCGGAATTGGTGAGGAGTAAGAGGATGCCCTCGACTTCCGTGCGACCCGAGGATCTGCGGAGGTATTTTGTCACGAACCGCCGGTGCTGCCTAGTGAAGGACGGTCGGCATCAAGGACATGCTCAGCGCCAACGGTGGACGTCCCCGGTCTTGTACCCGATGCAGGTTGTTGCACACACGCTAGTGAGGAAGGAGAGCGCGATCCGGACCATCCCGTACAATGTGTATCGGTTTAAGGGGCCTTCGACGACGGACGGGATTTGCGAGGAGGGTAGAGTCGAGACGGTGTAGTGATGATCTTTGCATGCCCAGTATGTACCTGTGAATGCCGTCGCTGTGTGTGTTGACCAGAATAAGCGGCGGCGTAGCCTACACGTAGTATAGGGACATACCGCTTGAGAGCACGCGTATGACGCGTTCCCAGGCCAAAGGACCCACGCACGCCATCACACGATAACATCTCCGAGTACAACCTGCCAGTAGCGGAGATTTAGAATGATTTGTTAGGCTGAGAGGAACAGACATTACTCACGTTAACGTTGGAAGCCATGGAGGGAACGCATGCCTGTAGGAATGAATCGGCTGCAGACAGTCGGCCTGCCAGTTCCTGTGGTAAACCCTTTAGAGCACATCCTTGAAGAGTGCCACCATCCGCGCCGCCGTCGAGCGAATCCTGTACGTTCTGCGAGGAGCATGTAGTTTGCAACTCCGAGACGTCCAACTCAGAGGCGACCCAAACCACTACCAAGCGAGTTCGTCGAGACCCAGGGCGAGCATGTTACGTCGGAAGCAGAGAGGAGGAGCGCGGGTGCGACCTTTGGAATACCCAGGCTGGCTCCAGAGCAAAAAATACGAGCAGCGTTATTCATGAGTACATGATCTCGCGAGCCGAGGAAATGCTCCGTGCACAGGACTCGGAGGTGGACGATTCCTCCGGACTCCTGCAAGTCTGGTTACCGAATCTTGCACGGCAGGCATACAAGTCTCTGGGACTCAACACTCACGTAAGGCTTCTACTTGCCAAGTGAGCCGCTTACGCATGTGTGAAGCTACAATAGAGTCAGAATGGCCAGGAGTAGACTAGTAACGAGTTAGCCAGGAGGGCCGAGCCGTCCAAGGCTTGACAATGATTCAAGCTTGAACTTGAAGCCATGGCTGGGGCGCTTCCTTTGTCCTCGGATGTTGCCGACAAACACGCCCTCTCCCAATTCGGCAAGTTGCCTCTTGAACTTAGCCACCACCGACCGCAGGCTACGACGCGACTCTTTGTTCTAGCCTCCCCTGCGCATTGTTTCATGCTTTGGTAAGTGACTCGATCGGTCAGACGACGCGTGGAACTGAGCGCGTACGGCAGCAGCATTGACGCCACTGAGGCTTGCTTTTCAACCACAACCACAACTACAATCGCGGTCGCGCCCTGCGCACGCTTTGCTCTCCTCTCGCCTCCCTTATAAACTCGCTCCCAACATATTCAACGAGGTATGTACTTCTCTCATCTTCAACACGATGGATATCCCTCACTTCCTAACCACGCCTATCAGCCGTCGCTCGTACTCTGTTCAGCACGATCCTAGAGGTCTCGGATCCGGATCCATCGCCGAACAGTTCAAAACCCTTGCTCAGTATCGCCTCGCCTCTGCGGAAGACATGGCGCACAAAGCAGTTAGGATGGAACCGGCCGCGTTCGCGGACCGTTTCTTCCCCGTCCCATCGGACGCTACCAGGCCTCAGTGGGCCTCTAACACATTCGAGAAACTCGCGGCCGGCAGCGCTCTGCTGGAGATGCAGATTGTACAGAAATTCGTGCGTGAGGTCCAGCCGTCTTTCTTCGTCTCGCTAACTTTTCCATAGGCCGAGGCTGTCAACGACAAGAACCTCGCTCCTGGCCTGAAGTTGGCAACATCCACAGACCGGCCAGACATCGAAGACATCGACGAGTTCCGGCAAAAGGTCGACGCCGCGTTCTTCAAAACGGCCGACGCGCCCTCGGACGGTCGCCCTCACTGGGTCGACCAGCTCGTCTCGGTCGAGTTCAAGCGGCACGAGACCGACAAGGATCCGTTCGATGACCGAGACGAGCATGTCGTCGACGCTCAAGCGGCGGAGCGGAAGAAGGTCCGCGGTCAAATCATCACATACGCCGAGCAAATCTTCCGCCTCCAGCACCGTACCGCGTTGTACATGTTGCTTGTCATCGGCCGCAACTTCCGGTTCGTCCGCTGGGACAGGTCCGGGGCTATCGTGACGCGCGCGGTCGACTACGTCACGCAGCCTGAGGTGCTCTGCGAGTTCCTCTGGCGCATGTCGAAGCAGTCGGACGAGCAGCTCGGTGTTGACCCGAGCGCAATTCGCCTATCCCCCGTCGACGAGGACTATCAACTGATGGACGAGTACGCGAAGGAGCAAGCGACGGACCTCACGACGGAGGAGCGGATCGTCATGGAGGAGGAGATCAAGGCGGATCCTGTGGTCTTCAAGTACGTTCGTCTATCGTTCCGCCGCGCGATCGAAGCGGATTGGCCACGTTACCGGCTGGAGGTCCCGTCGGGCACGAAGACACGGTCGTTCCTCGTCGGGAAGCCGTTATTCCACGCGCACGGGATGGCAGGCCGCGGTACGCGCGGCTACGTCGCGCTGGACCTGGAGACGAAGAAGTTCGTGTGGCTGAAGGACGCGTGGCGCGTTCATTACGAACTGGTCGACCAGGAAGGGTCTGTGCTCTCGCAACTGAACGAGAACGGAGTGGAGTTTGTGCCGACGCTGGTCTGCCATGGCGACATCCGGGAGCAGACGACAGTGACTCCAGACATCTGGGAGGAGCAGAACCCGCGACGACGCAGGTGTCCCTCTCGACTGTCTTCATCTACCAACGCCGGTTCCTCTTCGTCGAGAACGCTGGTGGACCCGCCCGCGTCTTCGACGTCTCGGAAGAGGACGCGATTTGAGTTCGACTCCGACGACACTCTCAACTCGCGGGAGGAATGCCCGCTGAGACGTCACAAGCACTACCGCATCGTCGTGCAGGAGGTTGCGATGCCGTTGTCAGAGTTCCAGTGTGGGAGCCAGCTTGTCCAAGTCGTCTTGGATTGCGTCGCCGGTGAGTGGTTTCTCCTCCAGGGCATACAGCGATACTGACGGATCCGCAGCTCATTGGGATGCCACTACCAAGGCCCGGATCCTGCATCGAGACGTCAGCGGTGGAAATCTACTCATCTTGCCAAAGATCATGCACGAGCCGTCCACGGACCAGACCGAGGTGAAGTGGACTGGGCTGCTCGCCGACTGGGAATTGTCCAAGCCCATCCATGACAAGGAGGAGCTCCAGCGTCCGCGACAACCTCCCCGCACTGTACGTCCCGCGTATTCTTCGTTGTCCTTTGAAACAGCTGACTCGATACTGCAGGGAACCTGGCAGTTTCTCTCCGTGGGCATGCTGTCAGCGAAACCGAAGGCTCCCGAAATCATCGACGAGCTCGAGTCCTTCCTTTACGTTCTCCTCTACTATGCGGTCCGCTACCTCAGGTCGAACTGCGAGAACGTGGCGGCATATCTCGAGTCTTTCTTTGACGCGCACGCCTTCATTGGCAAAGTCTACACATGCGGCCAAGCGAAGCTGTCTGCAGTGAAAACACGGGGCAAACTCGAGGTCGAAGACGACGTGTTGCTGGAGTTTGGCTCTCCGATGGATACGATCTTCCGAAAGCTCCTCGTTTCCTTCACCGCGCACTATAAGATCCAGAGCTATCGACAAACGCAACTTCGTGCTAGGGACCCCGTTGAGACCCCGCATACACCACCCGACAACGACCAGATCCCCTCCCCTCCCTCTTCGCCTACGCCGAAGCCCGTCCAGCCCGTCCGCCGTGCCACAAGCCGCCTACGCGCGTTCAAGGCGATCGCAGCGAAGACCACGCTCTTTGTGCCGGAGGAAGTGCCGACGCGGGAAGACGAGCACAATGCGCGTCTCGTCTCTAACCACGCCTGGATGATGGGGATCCTCGCCGAAGCGCTCGAATCGGATGAGTGGCAGGCCACGGATAAGGTCGGCGACCTTGTTCCGCCTGAATACGAGCCCCAATACCCCGTCGCGAACGCGGACTGCGCCGCCCCGAATTCGGTCAAACGGCGCAAGGAGATGTCTACGGTCGAATATTACACTTGCCATTCCAGCTTCTCCACCCTGGAATTCCACTCCCTGCCTGCATACCCTCAGTAAATCTGAACACTTCGTCCTTCGCATCCCTGCTTGGTTCTCGTCTTCCTGTACCATTGCTTTCGATCTTATACCCCTCAAGTAGTATGTATATAGACACTCGCATCGCCTGTAACCCTCTCTCTGGACCGTATCATATTGTATTAGCAGTGGAATGCTCAGCCTTGGTCGTTCATCGAGCTTTCTAAGACTTTTCGCTGCCTTAGCCGCGCATCATGGTGTTGCGTAGTGACCTGCCCCTATCGCCGGGATAGCTCAGCTGGGAGAGCAACAGACTGAGCGTGTCCATTCCACGCTCCTAGCACTACGTTTCTCTCCCTGGATCGGCCTCAAAATGTCCGCCCTACGATTCGTCGGTACGTCCATCGACATCGGGTCGACCTCTTCACACCCGTCGGCCGGATCGTAGGCGTCGTGCACTAAGCGACAGAAGACTCATGATGGAGCTTGCAACCGCGCCGTCTGTAATACTTGACGACGGATGCGTTAAACCAGGGCCCATGAGGAGAAGCTGCTTCGCACGGATGTCCGATGTGTGCGAGCCTGGTCAAGTCACTCTCCGTAGCTTCACATGCAATCGCTCCGAGTCGGGCTCTTGCTACATGAGAGGCGTACTGAGTCGCTGAGTGGAGCGGCTAGAACGACATCATGATGCCAGCACGTCACCTATTCGCAAACACCACACCAGTGGACCATCTGCAAGGCTGACTGAGGAGGTCCAATGTAGTGCATATGGATAGCCGTAGCAGATACTGGCCAAATGAGGGGCCCGAACCTGGTCGTGGAACCGTTGCCATCGTAGCTCACTTCTTGTCGCACGGCAGAGAAACGTACGCATTGTAGCCGGTCCGCAGACAGGCTTGTCGGAGTAATGACATGATGTCGACGCTCTGCGCAATGTTTGCTGTGTACCGGTACTGCATGTCAAGTCCCCTGAAATGGTAGGGTTGAATTTCGCAGCTGAACCACTGGCGGAGGGATCGAAGCCTACCTCTCTAAGGCTTGTGGCCCAATGATGGTCCGAGCGCCACATCCAGGCTCTCTGCAGTTGAGTACCGACACTGGTTGATATCCTCATGATACATCGCTGGATATACGGCGTGCAATGCACTCTGGTACTTGAGAAAATAGGCGGACATGCACTGGCGCCCGCCTGCTTGTTCGCTTCGCGGGTGCATACGACGATGTTACTTCGCCCACAAAGTCAGCGCCTTGCTCATCTCACATTCAGTGCTGGTGCAGCGGCCCGATTTCTGTCACGTAGAGAATCAGTGTATGAACTACGGCATCGCAGTGCGCGGAGGGCAGTGGTACGAGGCTCACTTTGCCGGGATCGAGGACCCCGGAAATGTCGGACACCGCCAAACGATGGCATGTTCAAGCTGAGCTAACCCGGACGCTACTGCAGTATCTTTTGACAGGCGACTCTGCGTTCACTGTTCTCTGTAAATAACGCCGTGGATGAGTACTGAGTTCTTGCCGAGTAGCGTCTCATTGACTCGCGCCATACCCTCCCCGCCCTCTCGCTCGCTTGTTCTCGTGCCAGCCCCTCCCACGTCCCCTCCCTCCCCCACCTCTATCCCCACCTCTTGCACCTCTTGCACCTCCCCTCCCGCCTTGTCCACCCTGGCCGCCGCCGCCGCCGCCGCCGCCGCCGCCGCCGCCGCCGCCGCCGCCGCCGCCGCCTGCCCATGTCCCATACCCGCGCCTCGACTCGTATCCTCCCCGCCCGCCCCCACCGCCGCTCCCACTTGCGCTCGC